>CM019692.1:29931198-30043698 GCA_009760885.1 Achatina immaculata | reverse complement strand
CATCAGAAATAAGACATTGTGGCCAGATACCATCAGAAATAAGACATTGTGGCCAGAAATGAGATAAACCCATTGACTTCGATTACTGAGGTAAGGCATTGGCGACGGCTGGAGGTGTGCTCCGGAGAATGGTAACTCATTACTATGGACATCACAGGGAACAGGAGTAAGGGTAGACCAAAAGGAGACATGGAGAAGAACAATAGAGAGGATGTTGAGCAATAGAGGGCTCACCTGGGCAAGAGCGGAAAAAAATGGCGAAGGACGCATTTGAGGAAAACCTTTGACAGAAGCCCCGTGTGCATTGAGCATCTAACAATCCAGAAAGAGGGGAGGGGGGAGGGAGAGAGAGTACTACAACTACTACTGCTGCTGCTGCTGCTACTACTACTACTACTACTACTACTACTAGTACTGCCACTACTACAACAACAACTACTACTACTACTACTAGTACTGCCACTACTACAACAACAACTACTACTACTACTACTAGTACTGCCACTACTACAACTACTACTACTACTGCTGCTGCTGCCACTACTAACTACTACTACTACTACTACTACTACTAGTACTGCCATTACTACAACTACTACTACTACTACTGCTGCTGCTACTACTACTACTACTACTACTACTACTACTACTACTAGTACTACTACTACTACTACTACTACTAGTACTGCTGCTGCCACTACTACTACTATTACTACTACTACTACTACTACTACTACTACTAGTACTGCCACTACTACAACTACTACTACACACTGCCCCTGAAGAAAAACGATCTAAGATCTGGCATTCCTGTCCCCAGCTCTGTCAGCATCATCACATCAGAATCATCACCTAAGAGTCATCAGTCATCACATCAAAATCATCACCTAAGAGTCATCAGTCATCACACCAGAATCATCACCTAAGAGTCATCAGTCACCACATCAGAATCATCACCTAAGAGTCATCAGTCACCACATCAGAATCATCACCTAAGAGTCATCAGTCATCACATCAGAATCATCACATAAGAGTCATCAGTCATCACATCAGGGTCATCAGTCATCACATCAGAATCATCACTTAAGAGTCATCAGTCATCACATCAGCATCATCACCTAAGAGTCATCAGTCATCACATCAGAATCATCACCTAAGAGTCATCAGTCATCACATCAGAATCATCACCTAAGAGTCATCAGTCATCACATCAGAATCATCACCTCAGAGTCATCAGTCATCACATCAGAATCATCACCTAAGAGTCATCAGTCATCACATCAGAATCATCACCTAAGAGTCATCAGTCATCGCATCAGAATCATCACATCAGGGTCATCAGTCATCACATCAGAATCATCACCTTAGAGTCATCAGTCATCACATCAGAATCATCACGTCAGGGTCATCAGTCATCACGTCAGAGTTCACAGATACGAGGTTCCGTAATGTATATGTCTAGAGAAGTGTAGCACATGATGATAGTGATAAGCATCACTCGTATGAGTTTCCAGATCACACAGTGTACGGTCCTTACAGATCATCAATCACTCAGTCTTAGACACACTGAGAGACAAAAGATAAACTTCATACAAAAAGCGCTCTTTCAGGTTATCTTGGTGTAAATATGCGAAGAACATACACACAAAGAGAATTGCTTTTAAAAAAATCTGAAGAATATATATACAAATAAGAGAATGAGGAAAAAAGAGCATCACAGTGTGTATATAGCTCGTACTGCATGATAACACATGCCTCCAAGTCAAAGCATGATACTGCATACTTTCTTCGTGTCAACCCATGATACCACATGCTTCCTACATGACAACCCATGATACCACATGCTTCCTACATGACAACCCATGATACCACATGCTTCCTACATGACAACCCATGATACCACATGCTTCCTACATGACAACCCATGATACCACATGCTTCCTACATGGTGAAAACTCATGATACCACATGCCTCCTATGTGAAAACCCATGATATCACATGCCTCCTATATGAAAACCCATGATACCACATGCCTCCTACAATACAACCCATGATACCACATGCCTCCTACAATACAGTCCATGATAGCACATGCCTCCTACATGATAACCCATGATATCACATGCCTCCTACATGACAACCAAAATGATTCAAAAATAGAATCATTTTTAAGAAAGTTAAGTTTGTTCAGAGAATTCTGTCGCACAATGCTCCACCTTACTTGTGGTCACTGTTTACGTATAACACTAAACATAGCCAGGGTTTAAAAAAACTGTCTTTTTCCTAAACCCAGGATTGATCTGTACAAGAAAAGCCTTGCATACTCTGCAGTATAGCTCTGGAACACTCTCCCCTACCATTTAAAATCCAATGGTAATACTTCATCCTTTAACTCAAACCTGTTTCATTATTTACTTGCTTGTAATTATATGCCTCCATAAAATAACCAGCACTCTCTCAACACGTGACTCGCCAACCATCAAGTACTAAAATGACATAGTTAGAAAAGCAACTTGTTAGATATTGTTAGAAATTATTTTAATGCCTGTTAAAAAAACATATGTTAGAAGATCTGAATTTACAATGTATTTTTGTTTATTGTATACATAGACAATATGACGAAAGAGGCAGAAAAAGCAGCAAAAACAGGAGACAGCAAAACTTTATATAACATACAAAAGAGGCTAACTGGTACTATTACATCTAAAGAAAGACCAATCCTTAGTAAAACTGGAACCCTATTAACATCAAATAAAGACCAAAAGCAAAGATGGGCTGAACACTTCCAAGAAATACTCAATCGACCACACCCAAAAGAATTGTTAAACCTTGAAACTGACTTACCAGCCTCACAACTAAATGTCAACCTAGCTGAAATTAAATTGCATGAAATTGAACCAGCAGTGAATTTAATGGCTAACAACAAAGCTGCAGGTGAAGATGAAATAACAGCTGAGATGCTAAAAGCTATCAATAGTGACAACATGAGACAACTACAGAGAATGTTTAACAAGATTTGGAAAGAAGAAAAGGTCCCTTCTAATTGGAAGAAGGGAATCATTGTTAAAATACCAAAAAAGGGCAACCTTAGTGACTGTAACAACTGGAGAGGAGTAACCTTAATATCAGTTGTGTCAAAAGTATTTTGCAAGGTCATTTTGAATAGACTCAAAGATATAGTGGATACTGCAATGAGAGAAGAACAAGCAGGATTTCGAAAAGGGAGAAGCTGTCTTGACCAGATCTTTACTCTCAGAATAATACTTGAAGAACATATTGAAAAGCAGAAACCATTAATACTGAATTTCATAGATTTTAAGAAGGCATTTGATAGCATACACAGAGATTCATTATGGAGAATTTTATGTCTATATGGAATACCATCTAAAATTGTCAACATCATTAAGGACTTATACAATGGATATGGTTGTGCAGTCAAGACAGAAGAAGGGATGAGTGAATGGTTCCAGATTGAAACAGGCGTGAAACAAGGATGTATACTGTCTCCTTTACTTTTTGGGATTACAATAGACTTCATAATGAAAAAATGCTGCACAGGTAACACAGGTATTGACTGGGTACATGGGACCCAACTAGAAGATCTTGATTTTGCTGATGACATAACTCTTATCAGTAATAATGTGAATTCCATGCAAGAAAAAACAGATAGCCTATCTTCACTGGCTAGCAAAATAGGACTTGAAATTAACAAGGACAAAACAAAAATAATGAAAATTCCCATCAATCAAAATGGAAAAATACACATAGAAGGGACAGATATTGAAGAAGTCAATCAATTTGCATACCTTGGCAGATACATAGACCAGGATGGTAACACTAGAAAGGAAGTTAGGATCAGAATTGCAAAAGCAGCATCAATCTTCAAGAATCTTGAGAACATATGGAATTCAAAAGTTATAAGCACAAAAAAAAAAATTAAGACTATTCAATTCAAATGTAATATCCACCCTCATTTATGCATGCGAAAGCTGGAAACCAACTAAAGAAATAGAAAAGAAATTAGACTCTTTTGAAAACAAATGCCTAAGGAAAATACTCGGCATCAAGTGGAATGAATTCAAGAACAATGCAGAGATAAGACAGATGACTGAACAACAACCAGTCTGATGGGTGATCAGGAAAAGGAGATGGACATATGTTGGTCACTTGATGAGAAGAAATGAGCAGAGAATCCCAAAACAAGCTATCAAGTGGAACACAACAGGCCGAAGAAAAAGGGGCAGACCGCGTGAAACTCTGAAGAGGACATTATTAAGAGAGGCCAAGTTAACAGGCATAAAATCCTTTGTTGAGGTTGAAAGACTCGCTGAAGACAGGAAAAATTGGCGAACTACTTTGCGAGCCCTATGTGACGTCTAACGGCACGGGAAGGATATAAGATATAAGATAAGATATGTCTGCGTATGTATGTGTGCGTGAGTGATATTTTATTAGGTTAATTACTTCTTCTCTTTTACTTTGAATGTATTAGTTAAATCTTACACTCTTTTTATATGTTTTTTTCCTAATTTAATTTGTATATTTGTACTAAATCAAGTATGTGGGAAGAATGAAAGATAGAGTGATGAAGGGCAGAATGTAAGACGGGCCTGTGTGCCCAATTCTTTACCCTTGAAAAATAAAGATTATTCATTCATTCATTCATTCAACCCATGATACCACATGCCTCCTACAATACAACCCATGATACCACATGCCTCCTACAATACAACCCATGATACCACATGCCTCCTACATGTCAACCCATGATACCACATGCTTCCTACATGACAACCCATGATACCACATGCCTCCTACAATACAACCCATGATACCACATGCCTCCTACAATACAACCCATGATACCACATGCCTCCTATGTGAAAACTCATGATACCACATGCCTCCTATGTGAAAACCCATGATACCACATGCCTCCTATATGAAAACCCATGATACCACATGCCTCCTACAATACAACCCATGATACCACATGCCTCCTACAATACAACCCATGATACCACATGCCTCCTACATGTCAACCCATGATACCACATGCCTCCTACATGTCAACCCATGATACCACATGCCTCCTACATGACAACCCATAATACCACATGCCTCCTACAATACAACCCATGATACTACATGCCTCCTATATGAAAACCCATGATACCACATGCCTCCTACATGTCAACCCATGACACCACATGCCTCCTACAATACAACCCATGATACCACATGCATCTTACATGAAAACCCATGATATCACATGCCTCTTACATGAAAACCCATGATATCACATGCCTCCTACATGACAACCCATAATACCACATGCCTCTTACAATAGAACACACGATACCACATGCCTCTTACATGACAATGCATGATACCACATGCCTCCTACATGACAATGCATGATACCACATGCCTCCTACATGACAATGCATGATACCACATGCCTCCTACATGACAATGCATGACACCACATGCCTCCTACATGACAATGCATGCCACCACATGCCTCTTACATGACAATGCATGATACCACATGCCTCCTACATAACAATGCATGATACCACATGCGTCCTACATTAAAATGCATGATACCACATGCCTCCTACATGACAATGCATGATACCACATGCCTCTTACATGACAATGCATGACACCACATGCCTCTTACATGACAATGCATGATACCACATGCCTCCTACATAACAATGCATGATACCACATGCGTCCTATATTAAAATGCATGATACCACATGCCTCTTACATGACAACGCATGATACCACAAACCTCCTTCACGCATGAATGCACATGTGAGAACTTGGAACAGCGCACAGCATATTCCGCAATCATCTAACAACAATGCACGGATCCCTATGCATCCGCTTCTCAGTGCACGGATCTACATACATTTAACCACAACGCATGATAACAGCGTGCACTGGACAGGAATAGTTAACCACTTATTCTCGAAATGTTTGCCGGCGCATCTGATCGTCTGGACAAACCTGCAAAAACATCAAATACAAAAACTGATAAACTCTGTGTCTCAATCAGGAAAACTCTTTTGACGAGTCAGTCCACAGACAAACATGACAAACTTGCGTCCACATCAGAGATCAAAAGCTGTCAACTGTGTCTACATCAATCAAGTAAAGGCCAGTTTAGCCTTTTAAGAAAGGTCACAACCAGTAATATTTGTCTGTCTGTCTCTCTCTCTCTCTCTAGAGATAAATGTAAAACATAATGCGAAACGCACAGCGGACATCACCAACAAAGCAACCACTTCTGCATGAATCTGCAGTCAGTCCCTTGGGATCTTTAATTGCGCCATGAACCTCATTTGAAATTCATTTTCAATAGGGAATCTAACATATTATTCATATCTTACTCCCAAAATAATCAATAACATGATGATGATCAACAGGATAATACAAGGTCCGACAATTAAGTAATGAGACTTAATTCCATTAACAAATAAAATAAACAACAATTGAAGATATAACCTGTATTTTATTCAGTGAGTAGCATGATCTAACAAACACTGGAACGACCTCTACAGTTCTTCTGTTGGTATGGCCCTTAAACTCGATGTTATAGCCCTTTGGATGTCATCAGTATCATCAGAGAAGCGTCCTTTCAATGGTAACTTTAATTTTGGGAATAGAAAATAATCGTAGGGAGACAAACCTGGGGAATAGGGTGGGTGGTTGAGGACACACACTTATTTTTGGGCCAAAAATTCCTGTACAACTATCGCCCGGTGAGCCGGTGCATTATCATGAAGAAGGAAAAAACTACCAGGTGTTGAATACTCTGGTCGGACTCGGAGAATTCTTTTCAATAGGCGTTTCAAAATACTTAAATAAACTTTGGCAGCGACAGTCTGTCCCTCTGGAGTAAATTCTTTGTGAATAACTCCTTTGCTGTCGTAGAAGCACACCAACATTGTCTTCACTTTCGATTTTTGAGGACGAATATTTTTGCCTTTTGGTTATGATGATGACTTCCACTGAGCACTTTGGCATTTAGTTATGGGATCATAGCGGAAAATCCATGTTTCATCCTCTGCAACAATCAAATGTAAGAAATGTTTATTTCTGCCACATGTTTTGATAATGTCTTCTGCGTCCTCAACATGCTGATGTTTTTGGTCATCAGACAACGCATGTGGTACAAACCAGCAAGCAACTTTTTTTCTTGCTCAAATCTTCCATTAAAATTTTACGAATGGCCTCTCGGTTAACACCAAATTCATCTGCCATCATCCACACATTCAAACAACGATCTTATTGTATCCTTTCTGACTTCTGCAATGAGTTCCTCATTACAAACAGAAATTGGGCGCCCTGTCTAGTTGCATTTGTAATAGTTTCCACACAACTTTTGAATCGTGAATACCATCTGAATATCTGTGCACGAGATAAACAATTATCCCCATAAACTTGTCGCATCACTTCAACTGTCTCAGTGGCATTTTTTCAGAGTTTTAAACGGAGTTTAATGTTAGCTTTTTGTTCCAAGCTGATTACGTAACAATGCACAACTGACTAGGTCAGCAAAATGGTGGCTTGTTTGTCGTCTGCTTATCGGCCGGTGAAGAAAAGTTGCCAGATCATAGATGAAGGTTGCCTCTTTGGATTCCATGCTTTGCTTCATAGATGGCATTTTTTGTCTTGGCCATAATAAAAAATAAAACTAAAATTGAAAAGCCAACACAAGAAATCAGTACACAGAAAGATAAATAGCCAGAGCCTACAAGAAGAAAATACTAACATTAATTTCAATCAGGAACTTGCCAATCATTTCAAAATACCCAGTGAAGTTGAGGAGATAGGTATAGATGAATTATGGAATTCTTACAGCACAGCCATAATCACAGCAGCAAAAGCAAGTGCTGGACTGAAAAAAAAACCAAATAGAAAAGCATGGATATCAGATAAAACATGGAAGTATATACATGAAAGACAAGCAGTCAAATTAGACATGTTGAGTGCAAAAACAGATCTTGGAAACGATCTGGTGAAAGCAACAAACAAAGAACTAGACAAGAAAGTAAAAAGTTCAGCTAGAAGGGATAAAAGAGAATACATAGACAATATGGCAAAAGAGGCAGAAAAAGCAGCAAAAACAGGAGACAGCAAAACTTTATATAACATACAAAAGAGGCTAACAGGTACTATTACATCTAAAGAAAGACCAATCCTTAGCAAAACTGGAACCCTATTAACATCAAATAAAAACCAAAAGCAAAGATGGGCTGAACACTTCCAAGAAATACTTAATCGACCACACCCAAAAGATTTGTTAAACCTTGAAACCGACTTACAAGCCCTATAACTAAATGTCAACCTAGATGAAATTACATTGCATGAAATTGAAACAGCAGTGAATTTAATGGCTAACAACAAAGCTGCAGGTGAAAATGAAATAACAGCTGAAATGCTAAAAGCTATCAATAGTGACAACATGAGACAACTACAGAGAATGTTTAACAAGATTTGGAAAGAAGAAAAGGTCCCTTCTAATTGGAAAAAAGGAATCATTGTTAAAATACCAAAAAAAGGCAACCTTAGTGACTGTAACAATTGGAGAGGAGTAACCTTAATATCAGTGTGTCAAAAGTATTTTGCAAGGTCATTTTGAATAGACTCAAAGATATAGTGGATACTGCAATGAGAGAAGAACAAGCAGGATTTCGAAAAGGGAGAAGCTGTCTCGACCAGATCTTTACTCTCAGAATAATACTTGAAGAACATATTGAAATGCAGAAACCATTAATACTGAACTTCGGAGACTTTAAAAAGGCATTTGATAGCATACACAGAGATTCATTATGGAGAATTTAAGTCTATATGGAATACCATATAAAATTGTCAACATCATTAAGGACTTATACAATGGATATGTTTGTGCAGTTAAGACAGAAGAAGGGATGAGTGAATGGTCCCAGAATGAAACAGGCGTGAAACAAGGATGTATACTGTCTCCTTTACTTTTTGGGATTACAATAGACTTCATAATGAAAAAATGCTGCACAGGTAACACAGGTATTGACTGGGTACATGGGACCCAACTAAAAGATTTTGATTTTGCTGATGACATAACTCTTATAAGTAATAATGTGAATTCCATGCAGGAAAAAACAGATAGCCTGTCTTCACTGGCTAGCAAAATAGGACTTGAAATTAACAAGGACAAAACAAAAATAATGAAAATTTCTATTAATCAAAATGGAAAAATACACATAGAAGGGACAGATATTGAAGAAGTCAATCAATTTGCATACCTTGGCAGATACATAGACCAGGATGGTGACACTAGAAAGGAAGTTAGGATCAGAATTGCAAAAGCAGCATTGATCTTCAAGAATCTTGAGAACATAAGGAATTCAAAAGTTATAAGCACAAAAACCAAGTTAAGACTATTCAATTCAAATGTAATATCCACCCTCATTTATGCATGCGAAAGCTGGAAAACAACTAAAGAAATAGAAAAGAAATTAGACTCTTTTGAAAACAAATGCTTAAGGAAAATACTCTGCATCAAGTGGAACGAATTCAAGAACAATGCAGAGATAAGACAGATGACTGAACAACAACCAGTCTGATGGGTGATCAGGAAAAGGAGATGGACATATGTTGGTCACTTGATGAGAAGAAATGATCAGATAATCCCAAAACAAGCTATCATGTAGAACACAATAGGCCAAAGAAAAAGAGGCAGACCGCATGAAATTCTGAAGAGGACATTGTTTAAGGGAGGCCAAATTAATAGGCATAAAGTCCCTTGATGAGGTTGAAAGACTCGCCGAAGACAGGAAAAATTGGCGAACTACTTTGCGAACCCTATGTGACGTTTAACGGCACTGGAAGGATGTAAGATGTAAGATAATAAAATCAGGCTCATTACTTAATTGTCGGACCTTGTATAATTCATACTAACTTTAACTAATATATCCATCTTACTTAGGAAAGAACAGGGCAAAAAAGGAAACCTTCAGTTCTACAAAAACGGTGACTATTTCTTGTGTAGGTCCATATTCTCAGTGTGGGCTTCAGGGCCGCTCTATAATGTGGATATCGTCTTCCATAGTTCAAGCTCTACAACTTGGATATCATATTCTATAGTCCAAGCTCTACAACATGGATATCATCTTTCATGGTCCAAGCTCTACAACATGGATATCATCTTTCATAGTTCAAGCTCTACAACATGGATATCATCTTCCATAATTCAAGCTCTACAACATGGATATCATCTTTCATAGTTCAAGCTCTACAACATGGATATCATCTTCCATAATTCAAGCTCTACAACATGGATATCATCTTTCATAGTTCAAGCTCTACAACATGGATATCATCTTCCATAATTCAAGCTCTACAACATGGATATCGTCTTCCATAGTTCAAGCTCTACAACATGGATATCATCTTTCATATTTCAAGCTCTACAACATGAATATCATCTTCCATAGTCTAAGCTCTACATTTTGGATATCATCTTCCATAGTTCAAGCTCTACAACATGGATATCATCTTCCATGGTTCAAGCTCTACAACATGGATATCATCTTCCATGGTTCAAGCTCTACAACATGGATATCATCTTTCATATTTCAAGCTCTACAACATGAATATCATCTTCCATAGTCTAAGCTCTACAACATGGATATCATCTTCCATAGTCCAAGCTCTACAATATGGATATCATCTTTCATAGTCCAAGCTCTACAACATGGATATCATCTTCCATAGTTCAAGCTCTACAACATGGATATCATCTTCCATAGTCCGAGCTCTACATTTTGGATATCATATTCTATAGTCCAAGCTCTACAACATGGATATCATCTTCCATAGTCCAAGCTCTACAACATGGATATCATCTTCCATAGTCCAAGCTCTACAACATGGATATCATCTTCCATAGTCCAAGCTCTACAACATGGATATCATCTTCCATAGTCCAAGCTCTACAACATGGATATCATCTTTCATGGTCCAAGCTCTACAACATGGATATCATCTTTCATGGTCCAAGCTCTACAACATGGATATCATCTTTCATGGTCCAAGCTCTACAACATGGATATCATCTTTCATGGTCCAAGCTCTACAATATGGATATCATCTTTCATGGTTCAAGCTCTACAACATAGATATCATCTTCCATAGTTCAAGCTCTACATTTTGGATATCATCTTCCATAGTCCAAGCTGTACAACATGGATATCATCTTTCATAGTTCAAGCTCTACAACATGGATATCATCTTCCATAGTCCAAGCTGTACAACATGGATATCATCTTCCATAGTTCAAGCTGTACAACATGGATATCATCTTCCATAGTCCAAGCTCTACAACATGGATATCATCTTCCATAGTTCAAGCTCTACAACATGGATATCATCTTTCAGGGTTCACAACTAGCAGTTTTACTGCTCTGCACTTAATAAGACATTAGCAAAATACTCTCACAATCAAGCACAATAATAATGCCAATAATCAATGACAATATTGTAATAGCCTTCCTTTAAAAAATATGTCTTACTCACTACAAAGAAATTTCTTCAATTAAAAACAATTACACTACCATTTTCTTTCGATACTACTAAAGTACACTAAAGCAAAACAGCAACTAACTTCAAGTCCATTTATGAAAATATCTACAGTGTCAAAATTCACGTGTCACAGGATGAACTGTTCATCACAATGACTTTCAAATGTTCAAAATAAAGTACTGTCCACTATGAATCCTGAAACACTATGTCTCTCAATAATACACCCGTTTATATTGGAACTCTTGAATTTTGCAAGATCTCTTCATTAATATACACAGTTTATGTTGTAATTCTTAAAAATGCAGAATCTGTCAACAGTTTATGTTGTAATTCTTAAAAATGCAGAATCTGTCAACAGTTTATGTTGTAATTCTTAAAGATGCAGAATCTGTCAACAGTTTATGTTGTAATTCTTAAAAATGCAGAATCTGTCAACAGTTTATGTTGTAATTCTTAAAAATGCAGAATCTGTCAACAGTTTATGTTGTAATTCTTAAAAATGCAGAATCTGTCAACAGTTTATGTTGTAATTCTTAAAAATGCAGAATCTGTCAACAGTTTATGTTGTAATTCTTAAAAATGCAGAATCTGTCAACAGTTTATGTTGTAATTCTTAAAAATGCAGAATCTGTCAACAGTTTATGTTGTAATTCTTAAAAATGCAGAATCTGTCAACAGTTTATGTTGTAATTATTAAAAATGCAGATTCTGTCAACAGTTTATGTTGTAATTCTTAAAAATGTAGAATCTGTCAACAGTTTATGTTGTAATTCTTAAAAATGCAGAATCTGTCAACAGTTTATGTTGTAATTCTTAAAAATGCAGAATCTGTCAACAGTTTATGTTGTAATTCCTGAAGATGCCAGATCTCTCAAACTATGCACTATTCGTGTTGCAAGTCTTTAAAATGTCTGGTCTGTCTAATTTGATGGTTCGTGATCAAACATCTGGTAACAATGAGCTTCAAGGTTAACAGGGTGGGGTGGTAGCTGACATCTCAAATTTCTCAATCTGACTGAAGACCGCTGTGATGACCTGCAGTACGCAACACAACTGTGGGCCTGAAGAAACGTGTATGAACTGGTTGTGACGTGACCTGAGCATGGCGCCACTAAAGACGTATTTGTCCCCAGGGTGGGTAACATGGATGCATAAGGGAATTATCTCGGCATCTACTGCCATTGTTGACTTGTCGAAGACTTTGGTTTCTGTGATGGATTTTGCAGCTTCAGTTCTGTTACACTGATATACTCTGTGCAAAATTACATAACCCAGGCACAATTAAGGTAGAGTTCATACACGAGCATCAGTTGTAAAGGAAAATCAGCTGCAAATGTCACCCCCACAATGCAGTACAAACATATATCAACAACCATCTAACTCTGGGCACTACAAGAGGATTAGATTTATTAATGAAAGCACATTTGTATGTGGATGTTGCCAGAAGAGAAGTATGTGAAAAGACTGATGGAGTTACAGTTATATGAAGTAGTGCCCGGGTGTCTTTGCGTCGCCATGGGCAACCTCTCACATGGCCGGATGGTGAAGGACATTGCTTCTTACAGATATATTCTACACTCAGAACTAAAAAAATCTGAGGAACTGTCCTGAAAAGGACAGCCTTACCAAGCATTTCTACAAGGACAGACTACAAATCTACTTACTACTATTACGAGAGCACAACTAACTACTATAAAGGGAAACTTCTGTGACTCTACATTGTGAAGACTTCACTCTTCTGCCGGTCCTAACAGTTTTGTTTTTCTCGTCTGCTTCTTAATGCGTCTCCTACCAATTCGTTCATTACAAGCACAAATATCATCATCATCATCATGTGCCGTGCCGACTGGCGTTGGCTCTTATGCATCTCCAGTGTACACGATCCTTCATGCAGGCCATCAGCTCAGCTGGTGATCTCCCCTCACACTCACTCGAGCACAAACGCCTGCCACTTTTCCACGGATTTTCCCGCTGCACACGCTCACAAATATCCAAAAGTAACTCTCTGCAGGGGAGACTACTACCTTATTATATATCAAACCCTATTACCTAATCCTATACTGTTACATCAAGAAAAGACATTAGAGAACTTGGACATGTTGCGAGAAGACATTAGAGAACTTGGACATGTTGCGAGAAGACATTAGAGAACTTGGACATGTTGCGAGAAGACATTAGAGAACTTGGACATGTGAGAAGACAGAAATGAGAGAACTTGGTAATCACAGAAAAAGTCAACGGTTAGAGAGAGAAAGAAAGAAAGAAAGAAAGAAAGAGAGAGAGAGAGAGAGAGAGAGAGAGAGAGAGAGAGAGAGAGAGAGGGAGAACCGTTGTGATGACGACGTTGATGATGATGACATTTTGGAAGGCTATGGAAGATATGTGTCGAGTCCAGATTTCATTCCAAAAAAATGAGACACATCTTGTGCAACAGATCCATATCAGTGGAAACAAGATTCCGAGTACTTAAATGTTACATCGAGCCAGTTTTGTTTTATGGATGTGAAGCATGGTCCATGATTAAGAGAGTACAGCGAGAAATGGAGGCCATGGAAATGTGGTTCATAAAAAGGAAGTTGAAGGTACTATGGACAGCCAAGAAAACCAGCGAAGAAGTCTTAAGAGAGGCTGGAGTTAAAAGGCAAATTACAACAAAGATCAGAGGCAGACAAGCGAGATTTGTAGGACATTTTCTGAGAAGAGGAAAATTGGAACACATTGTGGCAGCTGGAAAAATTGAAAGAAGGAGAGACAGAGGAAGACAGAGAGAGAAGTTACTGGATGGGCTGTCAGTGTGGCTAGGAAGAAAGTCACCGGCAGATCTCATAATCAAGTGTAAAGAGAGAAATGATCGCCTACGCCGCAACACACTTGATTGAGTGACCGTTGTGTCGAGTCATTGCCTTTGCCAGGAAACACTGACGAATATTCTGTTCGGGATTTCCCGCTGTAACAGGATGGTTCTCCACAATGACTTGGCTTCTACAATGTCCCCGATTTCTGATCAGCGAGAACTGTAAGCAACAATTATTTAGTACTTACTAATAGAATTATAAGCAACAGTTATTTCATACTTACAGATGGAACTGCAAGCAACAATTATTTAGTACTTACTACTAGAATTAGAACTGTAAACAACAGTTATACTTACTGATAAAATAAGCAGTGACAAGGCATTACATCACTAATATTAAACATGACAGAACGTATGTGATGAACGATATTAGAAACATCCTGTACAAACGTAACCCATGTATTTGAGAAAGGGATAGCTGTAGAAGTTCATTTAACAATGGCAGGTCATGTAAAGTTGGAGGTTAGTATTTCAAACAAACGTCAGGTCATATCTGAACTACGATTCTACTTGTCAGTCAAGTTTTCATGCCAGTTTCTCCCTTCATCTGACGTTTGACATTCTCAGCAAACAGTTAACGAAGATGACAGATATCTTATTTTCCTTTGTGTATAAACAAAATTAATCTTATTGTCCTTTGTGTATTAAAAAAATAATCTACATTGAATATTAAATTTGTGTAGACAGATCGGTGTTGTCTACTTCTTCTTCTTGATGAACTTTGTTTCGTGCATTCCACAACTTTTACTTCAGTTTCTTTCTTTGTTCCGATGTTGTTACAGAACTGCCTACTTAAAAAAAAAAAAAAGGTCAAGGTAATCTTGTCGTGCCTTAGAGACACATAGGGATATGGTGTCAGTGCCCATATTTTCCTTGACCTGCCAGCGCACTAGAGGGTGATATGGTCAGTATCACGTCTGGCCGCCTTTCCTTCCCCAACTCCAGAAGTAGTCTGGTACCCATTTCTACAGCTGGGTGACTGGGGCGCCTCCGGCCAGATTCGAACCCCCGACCTTCACCATGAGAGACCAGCACACTAACCACTTCATGATGGTTTATGGTTGTTCATTTTGGACAGTTTTGAAATCATCCTCTTCGTCTTCTTCATAAGCTTTCACCGAATACGATAAAAATTCACCACACTTATCATTTATCTCATCCAAATAAAGAAAGCTTATAAATCACAGCATTTCTTCTATTTTGTATATGTGTGTCTCTAAGCTAGTAAATGTAAGTTGCTGAAATGTATATGTGTTTCTATCCTGATAAATTATACACAATGCACTCATCTAGCAACCGAATGGTCGAGGGTTCGAATCCCCAGCTGAGCGAGATTTTTTCCGACCAATACGGCCCCGAGGTGGACCCAGCCTCGTAAAATGGGTACCAGAGAAAATCTGGGAAGGAAAGAGCGAGGAAAGGAACTGGGCACCCTACCTCATACGCTGATGGACCAGCATAATGAGGTCTCTAACGCTTCATCCCCTACGGCATTTGCTATGGGACTATCTTTACCTTTTTACCCTGATAAATGTATGTTGCTGATATATATATATATATATATATATATATATATATATGAGTGTGTGTGTTTTTACACTGCTTAACAAGTACATTTGATGTATATGTGTATGAACACACATGGTTGTATGTGTATGTTTGTGTTTATAATTAACACATATGGTTGTATGTATATGTGTGTGTTTATAATGAACACACATGGTTGTATGTGTAGGTTTGTGTTTATAATGAACACATATGGTTGTATGTATATGTGTGTGTTTATAATGAACACATATGGTTGTATGTGTATATTTATTATGAACATACATGGTTATATGTATATGTATGTACTTATAATGAACACATTTGGTTGTATTCGTATTTGTGTGTTTATAATTAACACATATGGTTGTATGTGTATGTGTATGTTTATTATAAACACAGATGGTTGTATGTATATGTGTGTATTTATAATTAACACATGTGGTTGTATGTGTATGTGTGTTTATAATTAACACTTATGGCTGTATGTGTATGTGTGTGTTTATAATTAACACCTATGGTTGTATGTATATGTGTATGTTATAATGAACACCTATGGTTGTATGTGTATGTGTGTATTTATAATGAACACCTATGGTTGTATGTATATGTGTATGTTTATAATGAACACCTATGGTTGAATGTGCACAGACGTGAAAAGCATGATTAGACAACTGTGTGGCATCACCATCCATATAAAATGGTCCACATCCTCAAAGATTGTCAAACAAGTAATCAATCAATCAATCAGTGCCTGTATCCCATCCCTTATAGCACGGGACACAGACAAGCCTTCCAACCATTTCTGTCTTCGGTCATGTTCTCTAAGTCACTGCCTGTGTTTCCCTGTCAGGTAGAAGCTAGTACATGAACACTGCCTGTATTTCCCTGTCAGGTAGAAGCTAGTACATGAACACTGCCTGTGTTTCCCTGTCAGGTAGAAGCTAGTACATGAACACTGCCTGTGTTTCCCTGTCAGCTAGAAGCTAGTACATGAACACTGCCTGTGTTTCCCTGTCAGGTAGAAGCTAGTACATGGACACGACGTTCTGGCTACATGCACATAGATCCACATTAAATATGCACAAGCCACTGCAGTAAAGATATGATAACAAGATGTTAGACTAAACAAAAGTGAAAACAGCTTTATCAGTTAATGAGCACACAGTTGTAATGTTTTGGTTTACATTTTAATCATTCAAACCATACAGGACAAAAAAATAGGAAAATAAAATAAAATATAAATTCACATCAATAATTTACAAGAAATAAAAATAGAGACAATTTAGAATGATTGCTTCTGTATTTAACTCCTCAAGTTAGACAACTTCGAAAGTACAAGAATGGCCAGGTTGGTTGTGTAGTGCCTACAACACAGCTCACATCACGCCGCTGAATACTGGCCAAGCCTGATCACACAACATAACCTCAGAACATCAGAACATAACATCAGAACATAATAACATAACCTCAGAACATCATAACACCAGAACAGAATAAAGTAACCTCAGACCATAATAACATAAACTCAGAACATAACATCAGAACATAATAACATAACCTCAGAACATAAAATCAGAACATAACATCAGACCATAATAACATAACCTCAGAACATAAAATCAGAACATAACATCAGAACATAATAACATAACCTCAGAACATAAAATCAGAACATAACATCAGAACATAAAATCAGAACATAACATCAGAACATAATAACATAACCTCAGAACATAAAATCAGAACATAACATCAGAACATAAAATCAGAACATAACATCAGAACATAATAACATAACCTCAGAACGTCATAACACGAGAACCGAATAAAGTAACGTCAGACTATAATAACATAACCTCAGACCATCATAACATAACCTCAGATTATCATAACATAACCTCAGATCACCATAACATAACCTCAGATCATCATAACATAACCTCAGATCATCATAACATAACTTCAGACCATCATAACATAACCTCAGATCATCATAACATAACTTCAGACCATCATAACATAACCTCAGATCATCATAACATAAGACCATAATAACATAACATCAGACCATAATAACATAACCTCAGACCATCATAACAAGAGTTAAGAAAAAATATACGCATCTTATAAGAACTGGTTCATCAGCTTTGTTAAGAGAATAAAGTTATCTTTGGTTGGCCATCTCACACTTTGTGGTGATCAAGAAAATAAAGTTATCTTTGTTGGGCCATCTCACACTTTGTGGTGGTCAGAAAAATAAAGTTATCTTTGTTGGGCCATCTCACACTTTGTGGTGGTCAAGAAAATAAAGTTATCTTTGTTTGGCTATCTCACACTTTGTGGTGGTCAGAAAAATAAAGTTATCTTTGTTGGGCCATCTCACACTTCACAAGTGAAGCTTAATCGGTATGTCCATTAGTTTCGCGGCGAGAGTTACTCATACCACGGTATCTCTGCTCTAGAGGCCAGCCACGTCCGATATACACTCATACTGGTGAAATATGCCTAAACCGGCTCAACCCAGGGGTGAAACTTACTAGTGGCGAGGATTCGTCCTCATGGACAAAAGCTCCATCCTGGTCACAACTAGGAAGGATAGCGGCCACGACCACAAAATGCTGAAGTCGGAGACACTGGACCAGGGCAGTCTAGATAGGCAACCGCCTCGCACCCGGCGGGGATGTATGCGTATCCTAATCACGCTGAGGTTTTCCGGTGAGAAAGTTCAACTCTGGCCTGGGTGGGCTACCACCTCTCACGCAGCGGAGATATACTCATATCCAAAACACGCCGAAGTTTTCCGGCGAGAAAGTCTAACTCTAGATTAAACTGGTGCAACGAAAACCACGGTGTCACGCAATCCCGCTTCTGAGACCCACCAAGAATATAGGCTCAAGCCCTGCGATACTCTGAACCTCTTGTGATCCTCTCGGGGATCTAGTGTGGTCCCTTCGGAGACCACAGAGGAACCACGGGACCTATCGAGGACCACAGGTGTGAATTCAGCAGGATCACGGGGCGGTCTTTAGATGCGAACAAAGAATAAGACGAAGAAGGACAATCCGCATGAGTGAATGTAAGGACAAGCCACATGAGTGAATGTAAGGACAATCCACATGAGTGAATGTAAGGACAAGCCACATGAGTGAATGTAAGGACAAGCCACATGTGTGAATGTATGGACAAGCCACATGTGTGAATGTAAGGACAAGCCACATGAGTGAATGTAAGGACAAGCCACATGAGTGAATGTATGGACAAGCCACATGAGTGAATGTAAGGACAAGCCACATGAGTGAATGTGACAGATTTGTGTCTGAGTT
Organism: Achatina immaculata; assembly: GCA_009760885.1. Taxonomy (NCBI): domain Eukaryota; kingdom Metazoa; phylum Mollusca; class Gastropoda; order Stylommatophora; family Achatinidae; genus Lissachatina; species Lissachatina immaculata. The sequence continues at coordinate 30,024,392 of CM019692.1, read as the reverse complement.
TTTAGTTCTCAACATGACAGCTGTTTGCATCAATTTTCCTCTTTTTAGGTAAAACAGTTTTTGTAAACCAAAAGAGACAAGGGTCAATTTTAGCCAGACCTACATGTAACCAACAATAGGCTGAAGTTTAGCCAGATATAGACAACAGCAACTAAGAATTATTACAATGGCTGACTCAAGAAGAGATGACTTCTCTTCAAGTGAGACTTTGTTAAATGTTATATTTAATCAGCAATAGGCCTTGTTAAATGTTATATTTTAATCAGAAGTTAGCTTTGTTAAATGTTATATTTTAATCAGAAGTTAGCCTTGTTAAATGTTATATTTTAATCAGAAATTAGCTTTGTTAAATGTTATATTTTAATCAGAAGTTAGCTTTGTTAAATGTTATATTTTAATCAGAAATTAGCTTTGTTAAATGTTATATTTTAATCACAAGTTAGCTTTGTTAAATGTTATATTTTAGTTAGCAGTCTGTCTTTTTAAATGTTATATTTTAGTCAGCAACTTGTTTTGGCAGTAAAGTCACTGGAAACATTTAGTCTGTCAAACTGTCAATGGAGTATCAAGTATATAAAACTAAATATATATATCAGACTAAATATATACAACTAAATATGTAAGATTAAATATCTCTCTCTCTCTCTGAACCTTAAGTGCCCAGGGCACATGGGGCTTCTGCAAGGGTTTTCCACAAATGCCTGTCCTTCGCCTTTTTTTATGCTCTTGCCCAGGTGAGCCCTCTATTGCTCAACATCCTTTCTGTTGTTCTTCTCCATGTCTCTTTTGGTCTACCCTTACTTCTGTTCCCCTGTGGTGTCCATCTTAGTGCTATTTTTGGTAGTGAGTTGTCAGTCATTCAGAGCACATGTCCCAACCATCGCCAGCGTCTTTCCTCAATAATTGTTGTCAGTGGTTTCATCTGCATTTCTGCTAATAAGATGTTATTTCTTATGGTGTTTGGCCAAAATATTTTTCTAATTCTTCGTAAACATTTAGTCTGGAAAGAATTTAACTTGTTTTCTATGGTTTTGGTAATTTTCCAGCATTCACTTCCATAGAGTAGTACACTTAGAACATTACTGTTAAATATCCTGATTTTCATATTTATGCTTAGTTTTTTTGATTTCCATATAGTCTGCAGCATTGCAAAAGCCTGGTTTGCTCTAGTAAGTCTGCTGTTGATGTCCTCTGTGCTGTCTCCATTTTCTACTACTCTGCTGCCAAGGTATACAAATTCGTTGACCTCCTCCATTAACTTGTTATCTACTCTGAGTACATTTCTGTTGTTCACATTTTGTTTCATTAACTTTGTCTTTCCTACGTTGATCTTTAGTCCTATGTTATTTGCATTCTGAGTTAGCTTGTTTATTTTATCTTGCATATCTTTGTGACTGCTTGATAATAGACAAATGTTGTCCGCAAAGTCAAGGTCCTCCAGCACTGTGTCAAGGGTCCATTGTAATCCTCTGCGTTTGTCTGATGTTGCCTCCTTCATTAACCAGTCTACTGCCAAGATAAATAATGTTGGTGATAGTACACATCCCTGTTTCACTCCTGTTTGTACCCTAAAGCTGCTGGAGGTATGTTCTCCACAGATAACTTTGCACTGAAAACCCTCATATAGGGCTTTGATTACATTAACTATTTTATGGGGGAGGCCATGCCATCTTAGGATTTTCCACAGTGCATCTCTGTTGACACTGTCAAAGGCTTTCTCAAAATCTATGAATAATGCATATGTTGTGCTATGCCATTCATTTGCCTGTTCTAATATTTGTCTAAGTACAAATATGTGGTCTATGCATGCTCTTCCTTTCCTAAATCCTGCCTGCTCTTTCCGAAGTTTTTCCTCAAGTGTCGGTACAATTCTGTTGATGATTATTCTGCAAAATACTTTACTGGTGAGTGGTAGTAGGGTAATGCCTCTCCAGTTCCCGCAATCTCTGAGGTCACCCTTCTTTGGTAGTTTTACTATAAGCCCAGTTTTCCACTCCTCTGGGGCTTTTTCTAGATCCCAAATTTGTTGTAATATCCGGCAAAGTTGTTTTGGTGTTTCTGTTTCTTTTGCTTTCAACATCTCAGCAGTCACTTCATCTTCACCTGGTGCCCTGTCTGATTTTAGCTTCTTTATCACCTCCTTTACTTCATTTATTGTTATAAGACTAAATATACAAAACTAAATATATAACTAGACACAAAGCCACTGCAGGAAAGCTGTAATAACAAAATGTATAAACTATTAAGAAAAAAGCTGGAACAGCTTTATTAACAAGTGTTCTTGTAAGGTAATAAAGCTGTTCCTACTTTTTCATTAAATAGTTTATACATCAAGGAAGTGAGAGGCAATGATGATGATGATAATGATACTGATGATAATGATGATAATGATGAAAAAGGCCTCAGAAACATGTTTCTAAATTATGACAAGTATTGGAAGCATATTAAAATAGGAGACTGCACTAAAAACATGTAGTCTAAAAGAGAAGATGCATTGGAAATCTCTTGTCTAAAATAGGAGAGGCATTGGAAATCTCTTGTCTAAAATAGGAGAGGGATTGGAAATCTCTTGTCTAAAATAGGAGAGGGATTGGAAATCTCTTGTCTAAAATAGGAGATGCATTGGAAATCTCTTGTTTAAATAGGAGAGGGATTGGAAATCTCTTGTCTAAAAGTGGAAACGTCATTGGAAACATATCACTTAAAATAGGAGGGATACTAAAATAGAAGAAAGTCCTGGAGACATGTTGTTATAAAATAGGAGAAGCAATGGAAACATGTTGTCAAAGAGGCATTGAAAATATGTTGTAATAAGTAGACAGTCAGTCAGTCATTTGCATGTCACTTGTGGAACTTTGCCTCCCTAACAGCTCTCCTGTAGGCCTCTCAGTTGTGAGCAAGATGTCCTGCTGCTGATGCATCCATTTGCAGATCATCAACAATGTCTTGCAGCCATCTTAGCCTTGGTCTTCTCTATTTCTTTTCCCCATTATGTACCCTTCCAAGACCATCTTTTCTAAATTTTCAAGATGTTTAATATGTCCAGAATATTTAAGTTTTCTCTATTTAATCCTCCCTAATAGCCAGCCTTCTTCAATATTCTTGTAGTATGGATATTTATTTAGTTGCTCTACTCTTTGAAGAGCCATAGATGTCCTCCTTTTAATTTCCCTCATTGTATCTCCATTATTAGTTAGTAATGACAGATACCCTGTCTTCAAAGGCTAGTAAAATAGGACTTGAAATTAACAAAGACAAAACAAAAATAATGAAACTTCTCATTAACCATGAAGGAAAAATATACGTAGAAGGAACAGCTGTTGAAGAAGTAAACCAATTTGCATATCTCGGCAGCTACATAGACCAGGATGGTGACACCAGAAAAGAAGTTAGAATTTGAATTGCAAAAGCAGCATTGACTTTAAGAATCTTGAGAATATATGGCATTCAGAAGTTATAAGCACAAAAACCAAGTTAAGATTATTCAATTCAAATATAATATCCACCCTCATTTATGCATGTGAAAGCTGGAAAACAACTAAAGAAATAGACAAGAAGTTAGACTCTTTCAAAAACAAATGCTTAAGGAAAATACTCAGTATAATGTGGAATGAATTCAACAACAACGCAGAGATAAGACAGATGAGCAAACAACAACCTGTCTCATGGGTGATCAGAAAAAGAAGATGGACATATGTTGGCCATGTGCTGAGAAGAAACAGTCAGAGAATCCCGAAACAAGTTATAAAGTGGAATACAACAGGCTAAAGAAAAAGAGGTCAACCACGTGAAACTCTAAAGAGGACAATGTTAAGAGAGGCCAGTTCAGTGGGCATAACATTCTTTGATGAGGTTGAAAAGCTCGCTGAGGACAGGAAATTTTGGCGAACTACCATGTGAGCCTTATGTGACGTTTAGTGGCATGGGAAGGAAATAAGATGTAAGTATGGATATATTTGCTTTTTTTTGTGTCCATGGTATTTGAAGAACTCTTTGTAGCATTTACATTCAAAGGCATTTATGTGTTTCTCAGCTGTTTTGTTAAGTGTCCAGGTCTCACAGGCATATGTTGCGATGGGAAAGATGCATGCCCTTAAAAATCTTATTTTTGTAGTTCTGTCTGTTCCTCTCCACAGATTCTTTAGTTGTTTTACTTTTTGAAGAGCGATAAATGTCCTCCTTTTAATTTCCCTCACTGAATCTCCATTATTAGTTAGTAATGATTCAAGATATCCAAAACTCTCCACCTCTTTCAATTTTTTCTCATTGATAAATATTTCAGCTGCCTTATTTATTTTGTTAGTTGTCGTCAATTTAGCTTTATTCGCAATAAGATAGAGGTTTTCCTCTTTGCTGTTCTTACGGACTGACATAATTAGTTTTTCCATTCCTTTTCGTGTTGTGGACAGTAATACTGTGTCATCAGCATGTCTAATCTCTAGTATTTCATAACTTCCAATTGTTATGCTATTGTAATATTCTTTGTCTACATCCTCTCTAACATTCCTCATTATATTTTCAGTATACAAGTTAAATAAGTAAGGCGACAATATGCACCCCTGACGGACCCCTTGTTTTATGTCAGACCAAGTTGTTGTTTCGCCATTTATTCTTACTGCTGCTTGTTGGTCTAGATACAGCAGTGAAGCTAATTGTATCAAATGTGTTGGAAATCCCATTTTTTCTATTATTTCCCAAAGTTTCTGGTGTTGTACACAATCAAATGCCTTAGAATAGTCTATAAAAGATAAATAAAGATTCACATTAAATTCTCTGCATTTCTCTATTATTAATCTTATATTGAATATATGATCTCTTGTTCCTCATCTAAAACCAGCTTGGACCATATTGATTTCTCCTTCTGTTATTTTCTTACAAAATCTACCCATTATGATTTTTAATAGAATTTTACTAATCAGGGCAACAGTTCTGTAGTTTGTGCATAATTTCAGGTTACCCTTTTTTGACAGTGGTATGAATACAGTTATTTTTCATTCTTTTGGCCAAATACCTGAATGCCATATCTTTTTACATAATGCATGATAGATTGTTGCACATTCCTTTCCACATGCTTTAGTAAGTTCAGCTGTTATCTCATCACATCCTGGTGATTTACCATTTTTCAGATTTTTCATTGCCCATAAAACTTCTTCAGTTGTTGGTAATAAGTAGACAAAGCTTGGAAATATGTTGTAAGAAGTAGACAAGGCAATGGAAATATGTTGTAATAAGTAGACAAGGCATTGGAAATGTGTTGTAATAAGTAGACAAGGCATTGGAAATGTGTTGTAATAAGTAAACAAGGCATTGGAAATATGTTGTAATAAGTAGACAAGGCAATGGAAATATATTGTAATAAGAAGACAAGGCATTGAAAATATGTTGTAATAAGTAGACAAGGCATTGGAAACATGTTGTAATAAGTAGACAAGGCAATGGAAATATGTTGTAATAAGTAGACAAGGCAATGGAAATATGTTGTAATAAGTAGACAAGGCATTGGAAATACGTTGTAATAAGTAGACAAGGCAATGGAAATATGTTGTAATAAGTAGACAAGGCATTGGAAATATGTTGTAATAAGTAGACAAGGCATTGGAAATATGTTGTAATAAGTAGACATTGGAAACACATTGTAATAGACAAGGCAATGGAAATATGTTGTAATAAGTAGACAATATGCAGGAAACTCTACTATAGAGAGCAGAACAACAACACAACTCCTTCAAGATCATCAGAGGAAGTACCCCCCCTCAGACAAGTGTTTCGGCCCTATTAAACTCCTGACACTCTAAGGGGGGTGGGCCCCTCTGGGTCATGACTCCCAGAGGTCTTGTGAGTTGTTGCTTTTTTTTTTTCCCCGGTCCCGGGATTGAACTCGTGATCTTCCAGTTGGCACTGCACTTTTGAAGTGCGTCTTTAGTGATTTAGCTACGGAGGACTGGTATTGGTTGTGGCAAATGAAATTACTTATGTTCCCAATGCTTGTTTCGCATACTTCACAGCCAGCATGAGGCCTTTTCTGTTGTTTCTGAAAGGCTTCTCAATGCCCTTGCTCTTGCTTGTCCCTTTATGCCCAGTTGCTTACATAGATCATATGCTGATGTTGCTATGAATCCTCTTGCTCCCACTTCTACAGCTATCACTTTTGCCCTGATTCCTGCCCCCTGCCTCAGTTGCTTGACCAGATCATTGTACTTCTCACATTTGAATAAATGCTGCTCCTCTATTCTTGTTTCGTACGGGACCGGAAGCTTGATCATTATTAATTCCTGTTTTTCTGTGGAGTACACTACAATGTCTGGTCACATTCCTGTGTTCTTAATGGCAGTCGGGTATTCTCTTCTTTCTGGAAGGTCCGCTGTCACTTCCCAGTCATTTGTACCATCTAGCAGTGATGGTAAGGGAGTGTCCCTGATTTCAATATTTGATGTCGTACCAGCACCTATGAAGTATTTAGGTGGGACCTCAACTCTTTTGGTGTTATTTGCTTTATCTTTTGCCCTGTCTACGATGGCTACTAGTTCCTGCAACACTCTGTTGTGCCGCCCGGTGTAGCGTCCTTGCCCTAAAGACACTCTACATGCTGACAGCACATGTTTGCCTTTCGTTGCAGAGAGGGCACTTTTTATCTTCTGATACACCCCATTTGTATAGGTTGGAGCCTGTAGGCAGAAGGTCATAAGTAGCTCTGATGATGAAGCTGAGCCTCAAGGGTGCCATTTTCCAGATGTCATTCCATGTTAGTGATCTCTGCAGGACTTCCTCCCATGTTGTCTATTGCCCTTGTTGTGCCTGCTGGACTGCTTTCTGGACCCGCTTGTCATCTTCTGAATTCCTTACTTCACTGATGATTATACCCCTTCTTTCCTTACAGGAGGCCTTTGACCACCATTTGATTTCACCATGACCAAATCCCCTTCTGTTGGTCTGGGTGTACCCTATTACTTCTTTCAGCTCCTGTGTTTCCCTGGCTGTGGTCACTTCCTCACCTACTTTCCATTTTCATCCAGTTTTAAGTGTTGGATGCACTTCTCGTACCACCAGATCTGTAGATTCTTGTAGCATCATTGCAAGTCTTGTTTTTCCTACCTTGTATTCTTCAACCACAGATTTGAATGGCAGCTGCAGTTTGCTCTTCTTGCAGTACAGTGCTACATCAGTTAATCCTGGTGGTACACCTAGCCACTTTCTTGTGGCTTTATTTATCTTTCTTTCGATTGCCTCTACTGTGCTGGTACTTACTTTGTAAATGAGTAGTGGCCACATCAGTTCTGGAATCAGCATGAACTGGAGGCACCATATTTTGAACTTACCCAGTAGCCTGCTTGTGTCTATGATGCTCAGTCCATTCTGCGCCATTTCTATAACCTGCTTCACAGCACTTGAGTCCTTCATGGAAGCATCATATACTCTGCCAAGGCTCTTCACTGGCTCTTCCTCTATAGTCGGGATTATTTTATTTGCCACTGTGTACGATCTTTCTATCACTTTCCCTTTCATGAGTGACAGGCTTCTTGACTTCTTTGGCTTGAAGCTCATGCGGCATCATATGATAAGGCTGTCCAAACTCTCTAACATCTTTCGTGCCTGTGCTTCACTGGTTGTTATTACTGTTGTGTCATCCATGAATGCTTTTAGTGGTGGCATTTGACATCCATTTCTGAATCTTGGGCCTTCTGCTGCTCCTTCTGCTGCTCTCAGGATTACTTGCATGGCTAGTACGAATAGTATGGGAGATATTGTACAACCCATTGCAATTCCTACCTGGAGCTCCTACCTTAGACAAAGCAATGGAAATATGTTGTAATAAGTAGAGAAAGCACTGGAAATATATTGTCATAAATAGACAAGCAGTGGAAATATGTTGCAGAATTAAGTGAAAAATCAATGGAAGACTGACAAAGAAGATACAAAGTTCTGTTTGAATACAGCATTAGAAAAAGTCGATGGATCTACCATAGAAAGTTCTGAGTGTGAGAACTTCAGAAGACCATGACTGCCTTCTCAAGAACAAGTGAAGAGTCTTTTTTTTAATCAAAACATTTCACCAAAAGTGTGGGGGGGGGGGGGAGGGGAGAGAGAATTTTGTCAGCAGCAAAACTGTGGATTGAGGTAAATTATTTGACAAAGATTTTAAGTTATGTCTTGAATGAACAATGAACAGGGTACAATGAACAGTGAACAGTGAACAATGAACAATGTACAATGTACAATAAACAATGTACAATGAACAATGTACAATGTACAATGAACAATATACAATGAACAATGAACAATGTACATTGAACAATGTACAATGAACAATGTGCTGGTGGTACCATCTTTTGTAAACAAATGTAGCAGTGACTTATCAAATTTTGTGTAAGTTTTTTTAGTGTTTTAGTTTGTTGTTTTAGAAAGTTTCACCCAGAAAAATCTGATTACAGAAAAAATGAAAAGTTGGAAAAATAGCCCAGATAGTATCTAAATGATGGTGAACTCACCTCCCAGATACCAGACATAACTCACCTCCCAGATATCAGACATATGATGGTAAAATCACCTCCCAGATACCAGACAGCACTCATCTTCCAGATACCAGACAGCATTCATCTTCCAGATACCAGACATAACTCACCTCCCAGATACCAGACATAACTCACCTCCCAGATATCAGACAAGACTCACCTCCCAGATACCAGACAAGACTCACCTCCCAGATACCAGACAAGACTCACCTCCCAGATACCAGACAAAACTCACCTCCCAGATACCAGACAAAACTCACCTCCCAGATACCAGACAAGACTCACCTCCCAGATACCAGACAAAACTCACCTCCCAGATACCAGACAAGACTCACCTCCCAGATACCAGACAAGACTCACCTCCCAGATACCAGACAAGACTCATCTCCCAGATACCAGACAAAACTCACCTCCCAGATACCAGACAAGACTCACCTCCCAGATACCAGACAAAACTCACCTCCCAGATACCAGACAGAACTCACCTTCCATATATCAGACAGATGAAAGTGAAATCACCTCCCAGATACCAGACAGATGAAAGTGAAATCACCTCCCAGATATCAGACAGATGATGATGAAATCACCTCCCGGATATCAGACAGATAAAAGTGAAATCTCCTCCCAGATATCAGACAGAAATCACCTCCCAGATATCAGACAGATGATGGTGGTCAAAGATTAACTGGTACTGGGAAGTGAGAGAGACCAAACTAGATCAGATTCAGTTTTTGTGTCTACAAGGAAATGAGGATGTAATTTTGTTGTGAAGAACTTGTAAGATTTGTTCAAACAAATTGTAATATTCACAAAGAGAAAAAAAAAGTGTAGCTGTTATTTATGTTTTGTGCTTTACTTCTATCAAAGACAATATTTTTAAAACTTCTACTTCCTCCTTTACTAATTGTCTTGTCTCTTTCTGTACTAAAATGGTGTTGCTATTTTGACTGAAACATTCCCTACTTTGTGACAATTCTATCATCTGTTATTGCAACTCTATGTCATCTTTTGCTAAAATTATGTCATTTTTACAAACAGAAATCTTTATCATCTTTTGATAGATTGTTTGCTGCATTACTTTCTCATCTTTTTTCTCAGAAAAAAAAACTGATGATGATTTTGATTATGAAGGAAGTGGGTCAGGGGCATGTTTTCTCCAGCCAGTGACCATCATCTGTGAGCACGTGGTGTCCTGGTCAAAGTTCCGAGTCCATGTACAAGTCACCAAGTGTGTACAGCAGCTAAAGGTGAACTTTCAATATATGGTAAGAGAAACAATTATTTCACGGATTATGGCAAGATAATTGATATTTGATAGATTATGGCAAGAGAATTTGATATTTGATAGATTATGGTAAAAGAGATGGATATTTGATAGATTATGGCAAGAGAAATGAATATCTGATATATTATGGCAATAGAGATGGACATTTGATAGAATATAGCAAGAGAACTGATTCATTCATTCCTTTGCATGTCCCTTGCGGAACTTTGCCTCCCAAACAGCACTCCTGTAGGCCTCTCGGTTGTGAGCAAGATGGCCTGCTGCTGCTGCATCCATTTCCAGATCATCAACGATGTCTTGCAGCCATCTTCGTTTCGGTCTTCCTCTTTTTCTTTTTCCCATTAAGAGAACTGATATTTAGTAGATTATGGCAAAAGAAATGATATTTGGTAGATTATGGCAAGAGAGATGGATATTTGGTAGATTATGGCAAGAGAATTGATATTTGATAGATTATGGCAATAGAGATGGACATTTGATAGAATATAGCAAGAAATTGTGATATTTGGTAGATTATAGCAAGAGATTTGATATTTGATAGATTATAGTAAGAGAGATGGATATTTGATAGATTATAGCATTCATTCATTCCTTTGCATGTCCCTTGTGGAACTTTGCCTCCCAAACAGCACTCCTGTAGGCCTCTCGGTTGTGAGCAAGATGGCCTGCTGCTGCTGCATCCATTTCCAGATCATCAACGATGTCTTGCAGCCATCTTCGTTTCGGTCTTCCTCTCTTTCTTTTTCCCATTATGTATCCCTCCAATATGGTCTTCTCTAAATTATCATGACGTTTAATGTGGCCAAAATATTTAAGTTTTCTCTCTTTAATCCTCTTTACTAGCCAGCCTTCATCAATATTAAGCTCTTGCAGTATAGATATATTTGTTCGTTTTTGTGTCCACGATATTTGGAGAACTCTTCTATAGCATTTACATTCAAAGGCATTTATGTGCTTCTCAGCTGTTTTGTTAAGTGTCCAGGTCTCACAGGCATATGTTGCGATGGGAAAGATGCATGCCCTTAAAAATCTTATTTTTGTGGTTCTGTCTGCTCCTCTCCACAGATTCTTTATTTGTTTTACTTTCTGAAGAGCGATAGATGTCCTCCTTTTAATTTCCCTCATTGTATCTCCATTATTAGTTAGTAGTGATCCAAGATATTCAAAACTCTCCACTTCTTCCAGTTTTTCCTCATTGATACATATTTCAGTTGCCTTGTTTGTTTTATCAGTTGTCATCACTTTAGTTTTCTTTGCATTAAGATAGAGGTTCTGCTCTTCGCTGTTCTTGCGGACTGACATAATCAGTTTTTCCATTCCTTCTTGTGTTGTGGACAGCAATACTGTGTCATCAGCATATCTAATCTCTGGTATTTCATAACCTCCAACTGTTATGGCATCGTAATATTCTTTGTCTACATCTTCTCTAACATTCCTCATTATATTTTCAGTATACAAGTTAAATAAGTAGGGTGACAATATGCACCCCTGACGGACCCCTTGTTTTATGTCAAACCAACTTGTTGTTTCACCATTTATTCTTACTGCTGCTTGCTGGTCTAAATACAGCAGTGATGTTAATTGTATCAAATGATTATGGCAAGAAAGATGGATATTTGATAGATCATGTGAAGAGAGAAGGATTTTTGATAGATTATAATAAGAGAGACAATAATGGATAAATAATAGTAATTCTTGGCTCTTCTATGCTCCAATCTTTTGACGCCTCAAAATAAAAGTTTTCATTTACAAGCTTTGCACTGAAAATGCAGTAAAAGCACCTCTGTTTCAGTGCTGTCAGTGTGTACAAGTTGCTCTCAGCAATGACACGTTTTCTGCTGATGTAAAAGTTTGCCAAGATTCTCAGAGTTATGTTCTTGTGACACAGGCGTAAGACTTTGATTGTCCCTCCTTGCATGCTAACAGCACCGATGTGTGGTGTAAATATCTGTTTAACATTTCAGTTGAATGTCCTCCCAGAGGACCAGGAGTGGTTCTACAAAACCCGCAAGCTTGAGGACATTGATACCATCCAAGGGATCGGGATCAGAAGAAATGAGATCATTTTGTGCCAGAACAAAAGCAGAACATCGAACAACAAAGTTGTGTTATTTGTTAGTGATCATGATCATGAAACTTGAAAATGTTGATGCAGGAAATGTTACCATGTCTGAGCAAGCTGTGTGTTGTGCAGTGTTTTCCAATGTCAGTTTAGGTTTACAAACTTCACTTGGATCTTTTTTTTTTTAAATACTTACTAGGAACTATGGGAAAATGGTGAAGAGGAAACAATTTTTATGATTTATAAAGTTTTTAAGTGGATCTTAAACACAAATAAAAATGAGACTATGAAAATCTGAGAAAAAAAATGTTGCTGAATAACACACACAGAGACATTTTCTGCATTGTATATTTTAATTATTGTTTATATTTGTTATTGCTTATGTATTTAATTTTATGAATATTTTCCTTAGAGCCTAGAGTTTATGATGTTACTCAGTGTCATTTCTGAAATATTTTCACTGAACTGGAATATGAGTAGACAAAGTGTTGATATGGTCATGAATATGCTTATATATTTTTAACATGTGAAAAGTGGCTGATTATTATATGCATAAAACATATCTGTGTGTCTATCTCTCCATCTGTCTGTGTTTCAGTCTGTCTGATTGTCTGATATTGGAATATACAAGAAATTAGGAAGTATAGCAACATGGCATGTTAGAACTTTATTCCAGGCTGGAAAATTAGAAAATGTAAAGAGGGAAATGGAAAGGATAGAAGATCAACATACTAGGAATGAGTGAAGTTAGATGGACAGGTGCAGGGAAGATAAACTCTGATAAATATACAATAATATATTCAGGAAGTGAGAAACATGAGCGAGGAGTAGGAATAATATTTGACGAACAAACAGCAAGGACAATTGTAGGATATTTGAACATCTCGGACCGAGTCCTGCTAGCCCAACTGAAAGGATGACCAATAAACATAAATATTATACAAGTGTAAGCTCCAACATCTGAAAGTTTTGAAGAAGATGTACAGCCATTTTATAATGACATTGAGACAGCCCTAAAACACACAAAGTCACATGAAGTTACTATAGTGATGGGAGATTTTAATGCCAAAGTTGGTAAAGGAAGAACTTCAGACATCGTTGGTGACTATGGACTGGGGGAGAGGAATGACAGAGGTAGTAAATTAATTGAATGGGCAAGAATACACAGCATGGTTATAGGAAATACCTGGTTTAAACAACATCCCCGAAGACTGGCAACGTGGTGCAGCCCAGACAACAAGACTTTTAACCAGACAGACTTCATATTAATCAACAAACGATTCCGCAATGCATTACTGACAACAAAAACCATGCCAGGAGCCGACTGCAATAGTGATCATGACCCACTGTGTGGAAAAATTAGAATAAAGCTAAAGAAAGCATGCAGAAAAGTGAGAAACATCAAACTTAATACATAACTCCTTAAAAATGACAAGAACTGCGAGAACAATACAAAGTTATTATAACAAATAGATACAATGCAATAGCAAAGATAAATAGCATAGATGAACAATGAGCAATGTTAAGAGATTCTATCCACTAAACTGTTAAGGAGATAATACCACCGAAAAAAGAACCCCCTAAAAATAAATGGATGGCAGACGACATCTTAGGACTGATGGACAAGAGGAGGAGGAGTAAAAATAACCAAGAAAAATATAGCAAGATAAATAAAGAAATAAGACGCAAATGCAGAGAAGCAAAGGAAGTGTGGTAAAATGAACAGTGCAGACAGATAGAGGACTCCCATAATAAAGGCAGCAAAAACATGCACAAACGAATTAGTGAACTCACAGGCAGGAAAACAAAATATACCACAGGATGCCTGAAACCGAAACAAGGTAAAATGTTAATGAGAAAAGAAGACATTGTGGACAGAGTACATCGGTGAACTAAATGGAGGAGAAAGACCGGAATTGACACCAAATACTGCAAACTGTGATGGACCACCAATATGAAGATGAAATCATAGATGCCATCAAACACATGAAGAAAGGAAAAGCAACTGGGCCTGATAATATAACAATAGAAGAAATAGAGGCGCTAAAGGAGATAGGAATAAAAATAATAACCAAGCTACTGAATGACATTTACAACAGTGGTTATATGCCCAGTGACCTGCTTAAATCTGCGTTTATAGCACTACCAAAGAAACCAGATGTAAAGGAATCTGATGACCACCGGACTATCAGCCTCTCATGTCACATAACAAAGCTACTTCTGAGAATCATTATGAGAAGAACAAGGAAGAAGATAAAAATGGAAATAGCAGATAAACAGTTTGGATTTGTTGAAGGAAAGGAAACATACAATGCCATTTATGCTTTACAAACACTAACAGAAAGAGCTTTAGAAGTACAGAAAGATCTCTATTTATGCTTCATTGATTACATCAAGGTATTCGACAAGGTGAAACATAATGAAATTATTAAAATGCTTGAAGACATCAATATAGACGGCAAAGACCTGAGGATTGTAAAACATCTATACTGCCATCAAGAAGCAGCAATTCGAGTTGAAAACAGAACTGGAAAATATCAACCTCTATAAAACAAGAGGTGCGACAAGGATGTGTACTATCTCCTGACCTTTTTTCTCTGTACAGCGAGAATATTCTAAGAACGATCATCACAGAACCAGGCATAAAAATTGGAGGATATAATATTAACAACCTTCGGTATGCTGACGACACAGTACTGATAGCTGAGAACCAACAAGACCTGCAAATCTCTTGGATAAAGTCGCCAAAGAAAGTGAACAGAAAGGCCTTACTTTAAACATCAAAAAGACAGAGACTATGGTTATATCTAAGAAACAGAATCCACCAGCATGCAGTATAAAATTAAATGGAACTATTCTAAGGCAGGTGCAGAAATTCAAATACCTTGGAGCAGTAATAACTTCAGATGGGAAATGCAGAACAGAAATTAGGAACAGAATAGGCCAAGCAAAGACTGCATTTCAGAGAATGAAAAACATATTATCCAGCATCTCCTTATCAATGAATGTTAGAAAACAAGTCCTAAAATGCTATATTGAACCTATATTGTTATATGGAAGTGAATCATGGAGATTAGGCAAGTCTGCACAAAAATCATTGGAACCAGCAGAAATGTGGTTTATTAGAAGAATGTTGTGAATCCCCTGGACAGCAAAAATAACTAATGAAGAATGTATGAGAAGAGCTGGAGAGACAAAAAAATCTTGTCAAAAAGATAAGAGAGAGACAATGTACTTTCATAGGACATGCAATGAGAAGAGGGGGCATTGAAAATATTATAACAACAGGAAAAATAGAAGGAAGAAGATCAAGAGGAAGACCAAGAGAAATGATACTGGACAGTCTGATGGGATGGTGTGAGAGGAGATCACCAACTGAACTGATGGCCTGCATGAAGGATTGTGTACTCTGGAGAAGCATAATAGGCAACGCTAGTCGGCACGGCACCTGATGATGATGATGATGAGAAATTGTGAAAGTATAAAATGGTTTTTATGTAGTCACGTAATGTGTAGTCATGTAATCTGTAGTGTTACCTTGGAGAAAGGGAGAAACTGAGAAATCTCAATGACAGAGAAAAAATGAAAGAGAGAAGAGAGAAATATGGAAGTTAAAATACTGTCAAGCAGAGAGAGTGAGAGCAAAAGAAAGAGAGAGAGAGACGAATAATGGGCAAAATTGACTGCTTAAATCCAGAGGAATAAAATGAATTTTGCAGAAAACCAAACAAACAGATTTTGTATCATTACTATTATTATTATTAGTAGTAGTAACATATAAGTAACATATATAAAATACACATAGAAGGGACAGATATTGAAGAAGTCAATCAATTTGCATACCTTGGCAGCTACATAGACAAGGATGGTGACACTAGAAAGGAAGTTAGGATCAGAATTGCAAAAGCAGCATCAATCTTCAAGAATCTTGAGAACATATGGAATTCAAAAGTTATAAGCACAAAAAAAAAATACAGTAGTTACATTTGCAAATATACAGTATCAGAATTTATGTTATCAACATGACTATTTGAGAATTTATGATATCAACATGGCTATATGAGAATTTATGATATCAACATGGCTATATGAGAATTTATGATATCAACATGGCTATATGAGAATTTATGATATCAACATGGCTATATGAGAATTTATGTTATCAACATGGCTATATGAGAATTTATGATATCAACATGGCTATATGAGAATTTATGATATCAACATGGCTATATGAGAATTTATGATATCAACATGGCTATATGAGAGTTTCTTGCATGGAATTCCACGCAAGAAAAAACAGTTACCCTTTCTTCACTGGCTAGCAAAGTAGGACTTGAAATTAACAAGGACAAAACAAAAATAATGAAAATTTCCATTAATTAATATGGAAAAATACACGTAGAAGGAAAAGATATTGAAGAAGTCAATCAATTTGCATACCTTGGCAGCTACATAGACCAGGATGGTGACACCAGAAAGGAAGTTAGAATTGCAAAAGCAGCATCAATCTTCAAGAATCTTGAGAACATATGGAATTCAAAAGTTATAAGCACAAACCAAGTTAAGACTATTCAATTCAAATGTAATATCCACCCTACATTTATGCATGTGAAAGCTGGAAAACAACTAAAGAAATAGAAAAGAAATTAGATTCTTTTGAAAACAAAAGCCTAAGGAAAATACTCGGCATCAAGTAGAACGAATTCAAGAACAATGCAGAGATAAGACAGATGACTGAACAACAACCGGTCTCATGGATGATCAGGAAAAGGAGATGTACATATGCTGGTCACATGATGAGAAGAAACGATCAGAGAATCCCAAAACAAGCTATCAAGTGGAACATAACAGGCCAAAGAAAAAAGGAAGACCTCGTGAAACTCTGAAGAGGACATTGTTAAAAGAGGTCACATTAACAGGCATAAAATCCCTTGATGAGGTTGAAAGACTCGTCTAAAACAGGAAAAACTGGCGAACTACCTTGCAAGCCCTATGTGACGTTTAACGGCACGGGAAGGATATAAGATATAAGATAAGATATGAGAAGTTATGATATCAACATGACTATATGAGAATTTATGATATCAGCATGACTATATGAGAAATTATGATATCAACATGATTATATGAGAATTTATGATATCACCTGACTATATGAGAATTTATGATATCAACATGACTATATGAGAATTTATGATATCAACATGACTATATGAGAAGTTATGATATCAACATGACTATATGAGAATTTATGATGTCAACCTGACTATATGAGAAGTTATGTTATCAACATGATTATATGAGAAGTTATGATATCAACATGACTGTATGAGAATTTATGATATCAACATGACTGTATGAGAAGTTATGACATCAACATGACTATATGAGAAGTTATGATATCAACATGACTATATGAGAAGTTATGATATCAACATGACTATATGAGAAGTTATGATATCAACATGACTATATGAAAATTTATGATATCAACATAACTATATGGAAACTTATGATGTCAACATGACTATATGAGAAGTTATGATATCAACATGACTGATCTCACTTTCAAGCTCATCTACAAAACTTGGCAAAACTAGACAGTCAAACTGATACAACTTCTACATTCAGTCTCATAAGCCCAGGTATCTTTGACAACAAGAAGGTGGTTTCCATGAATTCCATTGTCAGCAGGAGTTCTTCAAGTGTGACCAACATTTTTTCAGTCATGTTCTTTTCCTGGGCCAGGTGTGGACTCTTAGATCTTTGTAGAGAGTGTAGGTGTGTAGAGAGTGTAGGTGTGTAGAGAGTGTAGGTGTGTAGAGATTGTAGGTGTGTAGAGATTGTAGGTGTGTAGAGAGTGTAGGTGTGTAGAGAGTGTAGGTGTGTAGAGAGTGTAGGTGTGTAGAGATTGTAGGTGTGTAGAGAGTGTAGGTGTGTAGAGAGTGTAGGTGTGTAGAGAGTGTAGGTGTGTAGAGAGTGTAGATGTGTAGAGAGTATAGGTGTGTAGAGAGTGTAGATGTGTAGAGATTGTAGATGTGTAGAGAGTGTAGGTGTGTTGAGAGTGTAGGTGTGTAGAGAGTGTAGGGAGTATAGGTGTGTAGAGAGTATAGGCGTGTAGAGATTGTAGGTGTGTAGAGAGTATAGGCGTGTAGAGATTGTAGGTGTGTAGAGAGTGTAGGTGTGTAGAGAGTGTAGATGTGTAGAGAGTATAGGTGTGTAGAGAGTGTAAGTGTGTAGAGATTGTAGGTGTGTAGAGAGTATAGGTGTGTAGAGAGTGTAGGTGTGTAGAGATTGTAGATGTGTAGAGAGTGTAGGTGTGTTGAGAGTGTAGGTGTGTAGAGAGTGTAGGGAGTATAGATGTGTAGAGAGTGTAGTGTGTAGAGAGTGTAGGTGTGTAGAGATTGTAGGTGTGTAGAGATTGTAGGTGTGTAGAGAGTGTAGGTGTGTAGAGAGTGTAGGTGTGTAGAGAGTGTAGGTGTGTAGAGATTGTAGGTGTGTAGAGAGTGTAGGCCTCTCGGTTGTGAGCAAGATGACCTGCTGCTGATGCATCCATTTGCAGATCATCAACGATGTCTCACAGCCATCTTTTACATATAACCTTTTATCCACATATTCAACAATGTATGCAAATACGTACAACATATGAATAAGATGCAAGGAACATGCTAAAAAATACAGTAGTTACATTTGCAAATATACAGTATCAGAATTTATGTTATCAACATGACTATTTGAGAATTTATGATATCAACATGGCTATATGAGAATTTATGATATCAACATGGCTATATGAGAATTTATTATATCAACATGGCTATATGAGAATTTATTATATCAACATGGCTATATGAGAATTTATGTTATCAACATGGCTATATGAGAATTTATGATATCAACATGGCTATATGAGAATTTATGTTATCAACATGGCTGTATGAGAATTTATGATATCAACATGGCTATATGAGAGTTTCTTGCATGGAATTCCATGCAAGAAAAAACAGTTACCCTTTCTTCATTGGCTAGCAAAGTAGGACTTGAAATTAACAAAGACAAAACAAAAATAATGAAAATTTTCATTAATTAATATGGAAAAATACACGTAGAAGGAAAAGATATTGAAGAAGTCAATCAATTTGCATACCTTGGCAGCTACATAGACCAGGATGGTGACACCAGAAAGGAAGTTAGAATTGCAAAAGCAGCATCGATCTTCAAGAATCTTGAGAACATATGGAATTCAAAAGTTATAAGCACAAACCAAGTTAAGACTATTCAATTCAAATGTAATATCCACCCTCATTTATGCATGTGAAAGCTGGAAAACAACTAAAGAAATAGAAAAGAAATTAGACTCTTTTGAAAACAAATGCCTACGGAAAATACTCGGCATCAAGTAGAACGAATTCAAGAACAATGCAGAGATAAGACAGATGACTGAACAACAACCAGTCTGATGGGTGATCAGGAAAAGGAGATGGACATATGCTGGTCACATGATGAGAAGAAACGATCAGAGAATCCCAAAACAAGCTATCAAGTGGAACACAACAGGCCAAAGAAAAAAGGCAGACCGCATGAAACTCTAAAGAGGACATTGTTAAAAGAGGTCACATTAACAGGCATAAAATCCCTTGATGAGGTTGAAAGACTCGCCTAAAACAGGAAAAACTGGCGAACTACCTTGCAAGCCCTGTGTGACGTTTAACGTCACGGGAAGGATATAAGATATAAGATAAGATATGAGAATTTATGATATCAACATGATTATATGAGAATTTATGATGTCAACATGACTATATGAAAATGTATGATGTCAACATGACTATATGAGAATTTATGA
This sequence comes from Achatina immaculata, assembly GCA_009760885.1. NCBI lineage: Eukaryota > Metazoa > Mollusca > Gastropoda > Stylommatophora > Achatinidae > Lissachatina > Lissachatina immaculata. The sequence continues at coordinate 30,004,686 of CM019692.1, read as the reverse complement.
TATCAACATGACTATATGAGAAGTTATGATATCAACATGACTATATGAGAAGTTATGATATCAACATGACTATTTGAGAATTTATGATATCAACATGACTATATGAGAATTTATGATATCAACATGACTATATGAGAATTTATGATATCAACATGACTATATGAGAAATTATGATATCAACATGATTATATGAGAATTTATGATATCACCATGACTATATGAGAATTTATGATATCAACATGACTATATGAGAATTTATGATATCAACATGACTATAGGAGAAGTTATGATATCAACATGACTATAGGAGAAGTTATGATATCAACATGACTATATGAGAAGTTATGATATCAGCATGATTATATGAGAATTTATGGTGTCAACCTGACTATATGAGAAGTTATATTATCAACATGATTATATGAGAAGTTATGATATCAACATGACTGTATGAGAAGTTATGATATCAACATGACTATATGAGAAGTTATGACATCAACATGACTATATGAGAAGTTATGATATCAACATGACTATATGAGAAGTTATGATATCAACATGACTATATGAGAAGTTATGATATCAACATGACTATATGAGAAGTTATGATATCAATGTGACTATATGAGAAGTTATGATATCAACATGACTATAGGAGAAGTTATGATATCAACATGACTATATGAGAAGATATGATATCAACATGACTATATGAGAAGTTATGATATCAACATGACTGATGTCACTTTCAAGCTCATCTACAAACTTGGCAAAACTAGACAGTCAAACTGATACAACTTCTACATTCAGTCTCATAAGCCCAGATATCTTTGACAACAAGAAGGTGGCATCCATGAATTCCATTGTCAGCAGGAGTTCTTCAAGTGTGACCAACATTTTTTCAGTCATGTTCTTTTCCTGGGCCAGGTGTGGACTCTTAGATCTTTGTAGAGAGTATAGGTGTGTAGAGAGTGTAGATGTGTAGAGATTGTAGATGTGTAGAGAGTGTAGGTGTGTTGAGAGTGTAGGTGTGTAGAGAGTGTAGGGAGTATAGGTGTGTAGAGAGTATAGGCGTGTAGAGATTGTAGGTGTGTAGAGAGTATAGGCGTGTAGAGATTGTAGGTGTGTAGAGAGTGTAGGTGTGTAGAGAGTGTAGATGTGTAGAGAGTATAGGTGTGTAGAGAGTGTAAGTGTGTAGAGATTGTAGGTGTGTAGAGAGTATAGGTGTGTAGAGAGTGTAGGTGTGTAGAGATTGTAGATGTGTAGAGAGTGTAGGTGTGTTGAGAGTGTAGGTGTGTAGAGAGTGTAGGGAGTATAGATGTGTAGAGAGTATAGGTGTGTAGAGAGTGTAGGTGTGTAGAGTGCATAGGTGTGTAGAGAGTATAGGTGTGTAGAGAGTATAGGTGTGTAGAGAATATTGGTTTGTAGAGAGTTCAGGTGTGTAGAGAGCTAAGGTGTGTAGAGAGCATAAGTGTGTAGAGAGTATGAGTGTGTAGAGAGTATAGGTGTGTATAGAGTATAGGTATGTAGAGAGTATAGGTGTGTAGAGAGTGTAGGTATGTAGAGAGTATAAGTGTGTAGAGAGTATAGGTGTGTATAGTATAGGTGTGTAGAGAGTGTAGGTGTGTAGAGAATATAGGTATGTAGAGAGTATAGGTTTGTAGAGAGCGTAGGTGTGTAGAGAGTATAGGTATGTAGAGAGTATAGTTTTGTAGAGAGTATAGGTGCATAGAGAATGTAGATGTATAGAAAGTATAGGTGTGTAGAGAGTATAGGCGTGTAGAAAGTACAGGCGTGTAGAGAATAAAGGTGTATAGAAGTATAGGTGTATAAAAAGTGTAGATGTGTAGAGAGTATAGGTGTGTAAAGAGTATAGATGTGTAGAGATTGTAGATGTGTAAAGAGTAAAGGTGTGTAGAGAGTATAAGTGTGTAGAGAGTATAGCTGTGTAGAGAATATACGTGTGTAGAGAGTGTAGATGTGTAGAGAGTATAGGTATGTAGAGAGAGTAGGTGTGTAGATAGCGTAGGTGTGTAGAGAGCGTAGGTGTGTAGAGAGCGTAGGTGTGTAGACAGCGTAGGTGTGTAGAGAGCGTAGGTTTGCAAGGTGTGGTCTGCGTTCACGAGAAAAGTGTTAGAAATGTGGTATGTCACGAGAAAAGTGTTAGAAATGTGGTATGTCACGAGAAAAGTGTTAGAAATGTGGTATGTCACGAGAAAAGTGTTAGAAATGTGGTATGTCACGAGAAAAGTGTTAGAAATGTGGTGTGCCATGAGAAAAGTGTTAGAAAGTTCGAGAACCTTAGAGCACGGAGAGCGTGCGTTGTTAAAGTGACGAGATGGAGAAAAGGGAGAGAACAGCGAAGGCTGGTAATATAAAAACTGGAAGAGGATAGGTTTAGACAAGTTAGGTCAAGTCAGATTAGAGGTCAGAACAGAATATAGAGATAGAGATGTGAGATACTGAGATATGGATAGGCAGAATCATAGGAACAGAAGAAAGCTTGCTAGAGTCATGTAAGAAATGTTCAACCATGTCTCAACTGGACATTCGTTTTGGCTAGGAACATATTCAGATGTAGGATAGTTGTCTGTGTTTTGGTCCTTGTGGGACAAGGAGTGGTTTTTTATAGTAGTTAGCTTAGGACGTAGATTAGTAGTTAGCTTAGGACGTAGATTAGTAATTATCTTAGGACGTAGATTAGTAGTTATCTTAGGACGTAGATTAATAGTTACCTTAGGACTTAGATTAGTAGTTAGCTTAGGATGTAGATTAGTAATTAGCTTAGGATGTAGATTAGTAATTAGCTTAGGACGTAGATTATTAGTTAGCTTAGGATGTAGATTAGTAGTTAGCTTAGTACGTAGATTAGTAATGTTAGCTTAGGACGTAGATTAGTAGTTAGCTTAGGATGTAGATTAGTAGTTAGCTTAGGATGTAGATTAATAGTTAGCTTAGGATGTAGATTAGTAGTTAGCTTAGGATGTAGATTAGTAGTTAGCTTAGGATGTAGATTAGTAGTTAGCTTAGGATGTAGATTAGTAGTTAGCTTAGGATGTAGATTAGTAGTTAGCTTAGGATGTAGATTAGTAGTTAGCTTAGGATGTAGATTAGTAGTTAGCTTAGGACGTAGATTAGTAGTTAGCTTAGGATGTAGATTAGTAGTGTTAGCTTAGGATGTAGATTAGTAGTTAGCTTAGGATGTAGATTAGTAGTTAGCTTAGGATGTAGATTAGTAGTTAGCTTAGGATGTAGATTTGTAGATAGCTTAGGATGTTGGACTGCTGTTCAGAAAGTAATGCACCACATCAATTTTCTCAGGAGCTGTTTATTAAAAAAGCATGAAATTTATACACAAAATACATGGATATGTCATGCAAACATCGGCATTATTCAACATAACACAAGTAATCAACATGTCCGGCTTCACGGCAGTGCGAAACAAGTACACATATTTCTAGCCCGTACCAGATTTTCTCTTGATTATGTAGCGTGACACCCTGGTTTTCTTTGCACCAGTTTAATCTAGAGTTGGACTTTCTCACAAGAAAACCTCGACGTGTTTTGGATATCAGTATATCCCCGCCAGGTGAGAGGTGGTTGCCCATCTAGTCCAGCTTTGGAATTTCTCACTAGAAAACCTCAGCGTGATTAGGATACACATATATCCCCGCCAGGTGAGAGGTGGTTACCTATCTAGACTGCACTGGTCCAATGTCTCCAACTTCAGCATTTTGTGGTCGTGGCCGCTACCCTTCCTAATTGTGACCAGGACGGAGCTTTTTCCAGGAGGACGAATCCTCGCCACTAATAAGTTTCATCCCTGGGTTAAGCTGGTTTAGGCATATTTCTCCAGTATGGGTGTACATAGGACGTTGCCGGCCTCTAGAGCAGAGGTGCCGTGGTATGAGTAGCTCTCGTCGCGAGACTACTGGACATACCAATTAAACTTCACTTTATCCTTTCCATCATCTTTTTCACAGCGGCGCCTCACGGCAACCCTAATCGTATTTTCGCATTTTCTTCATTGGCCCGGAGGAGTTTTACCCCACGCGCAGCGGCCGAATAATCTCCCCAGCAGTGTCTTAGTTTAACCCCTGGGTTAAGCCGTTTTAGGCAATCTGCCCCAGTATGGGTGTATACAGGACGTGGCCGGCCTCTAGATCAGAGGTGCCGTGATTTGAGTAGCCCTGACCTCGAGACTGCTGGTTACTTCACTTAAATCCTTTCCCTCACCTTTTCCACGGCGGCGCCCCGCGTCAACCCTAATCGTATTTTCTTCATTGGCCTGGAGGAGTTTCACCCCAAGCAGGGCAGCTGAAGAATCTCGCCAGCAGCGGGTTTTAAATCAGAGTCTTCCTTCTCCCATATATGAGCTACCAACCAAGACTCTCATGTACCCGAAGCGTGTAGTTTTCAGGCGCCAGATATTCGCCTTTCGCCCCTTCTCCTATCAGTTTAACGATTAGGCCAGGAGCTGGACTTGACTATCAGAGGCTATTTGAGACGCACGCCTTGGAGACATTTAACTGGAGTGGAGAGCGTATCCCCCGCCCACCTCCGGCTATAACAGTCCTTAGAACCTCTGTTGTCTGTTGCTAGGATTATACCAGCAAGTTTGTGCTAGATGATTAGCTCTGCCACAAATAAAGTGTTGTCTGTTGCTAGGGTTATACTAGCAAGTTTGTGCTAGATGATTAGCTCTGCCACAAATAAAGCATTGTCTGACTTTGGATATATCTGTAGAATCTGGTTCACTGACAATTTTACTTGTGTTTTGCCCGGAAGCAACTTAGAAAGGCTTTTCAGTGATATTTATGTGAAGTTTCACTATATTCTGTGGCCTTTCTTCTTCAATGGTCTCCTTTCTTTTCAGCCATACTTTCTGCCTTTGTTGTCATCATTGCTGAAACATTTTGCACTGCAAACTTTGGCACATTAATAATCCAGCAATGAATAAACACATCTATTATTAAATCCAATGCTTATACTGAAAGTTGGCGTACAGGAGAAATGTTCTGCTAGCACTGAGGACGTGATTTCTATGAAATGAATATACTCAATGTCTGTTAATGCTATTCTCCCTTACAGCCATAAATATGTCTTATACCACATTACTCTCGTCAGCCTTCACGTCGAAAATGTTTCTGCAAACTTAAACAAAAATATTTTTCTTTTCCAGTCAGTCAAACCTCATGACTGACCGGCAACTCGCCATCGCTGACCTTGCCACTTTCCTGTCTTCCACCAACAATGTTTACATGAGTTGAGTTCACTGACCCTCTTATATAAGTTGAGTTCACCGAAGATAGGGTCAAGTCATACACACCAAAGATAGAGACAAGAGTTAGGACGCACCAAAGACAGGGTCTAGAGTTAGGACGCACCAAAGATAGAGACAAGAGTTAGGACGCACCAAAGACAGGGTCAAGAGTTAGGACGCACCAAAGACAGGGTCTAGAGTTAGGACGCACCAAAGACAGGGTCAAGAGTTAGGACGCACCAAAGACAGGGTCTAGAGTTAGGACGCACCAAAGACAGGGTCAAGAGTTAGGACGCACCAAAGACAGGGTCTAGAGTTAGGACGCACCAAAGATAGAGACAAGAGTTAGGACGCACCAAAGACAGGGTCTAGAGTTAGGACGCACCAAAGATAGAGACAAGAGTTAGGACGCACCAAAGACAGGGTCTAGAGTTAGGACGCACCAAAGATAGAGACAAGAGTTAGGACGCACCAAAGATAGGGTCAAGAGTTAGGACGCACCAAAGATAGAGACAAGAGTTAGGACGCACCAAGGATAGGGTAAAGAGTCATACACACCAAAGATAGAGACAAGAGTTAGGACGCACCAAAGATAGAGTAAAGAGTCATACACACCAAAGATAGAGACAAGAGTTAGGACGCACCAAAGATAGGGTAAAGAGTCATACACACCAAAGATAGAGACAAGAGTTAGGACGCACCAAAGATAGGGTAAAGAGTCATACACACCAAAGACAGGATCAGGAGTTAGGATGCACCAAAGATAGGGTCAAGAGTCATACACACCAAAGGTTAAGTACAGGTAAAGGTAATCCTGTCATGCCTTAGAGGCACATAGGGATAGTCAGGAGACACCAAAGATAGGGTCAAGACTCAGGACACACTAAAGATATGGTCAAGACTCAGGACACACTAAAGATAGGGTCAAGACTCAGGACACACTAAAGATAGGGTCAAGACTCAGGACACACAAAAGATACAGACAGAAAGATGAAGAATAAAGTAAACCACAAAACAAATATGGCCAGGTGCACCAAGGCATTAAGAAACAGATAGTTGAAAATCCTCAGAAACCAGCAATGTCAGTAGAGGTGACACAAGGTAGTGATACAGCTCAGCAATGTCTAGTGGAGATGACACAAGGTAGTGATACATCCCAGCAATGTCTAGTGGAGATGACACAAGGTAGTGATACAGCTCAGCAATGTCTAGTGGAGATGACACAAGGTAGTGATACAGCTCAGCAATGTCTGATGGAGATGACACAAGGTAATGATACATCCCAGCAATGTCTAGTGGAGATGACACAAGGTAATGATACATCCCAGCAATGTCTGTACATGAGACGCCCGACACAGCTGTACCAGGATCTATTTCTTTAATGAGACAACGTTACCTTTTTATTTCAGTTTGCGAGCTGTGAGGTAATTAAATCATATTTTGTATTATCTATTGAACATTGCGGGCTGTGGGGTAAATAGATAATATTTTGTATTATCTTTGGAACATTACGCGGTGTAAGGTAATTAGATCATATTTTGTATTATCTATTGAACATTGCGAGTTGTAAGGTAATTAGATCATATTTTGTATTATCTATTGAACATTGCGAGTTGTGAGGTAATTAGATCATATTTTGTATTATCTATAGACCATTACAGTTTCCAACGTTAGTCTGTACCTTCTCGATTTCTCTCCTGACTCAGTTACATTTCACAGATGGATAGTAATCTTTAGAATTTGACAATGATTGTTGATACACTAAACCTGACGTCACCTGACGTAAGGACAAGTCTATCTGGATTTCGTGGAGTCATTTTTGTTTTTTCCGATCTGCCATTTAAACAGCTATTTAAATAGAAGAGGACAAGAAGAAAAGGAAGAAGCAGTAGAAATATGAGTCTTGTTGATAAATCGAGACTAAGATAACAATCTTTATTAACTTGTTTTACTGTGCCTGTAAAAAAGCTTAGGAGAACAAAAGTTTTAAGTTTTCTAAGTGAGTAGCGGACGATAACTTTCGACTGGTTATCAATGTTTTTAGCCACGGGATCTGAAGATAGCGTTCTGGACCTGAGACATGTAACAGCATCATCAGACTAGAGCTGACCAAACCGTATCAATACTTCATTATAACAGGCTGTTGTGATGTCACAGCCTGACCGCGCGTCAGTGTTAGAATATTACCTGTGACTAGAAGCTTGTTTTTCATGTCAACTCCGCGAAAGCCACAAAAACTCTCTTCAAATGTGACTCAATGTTTGTATCTTATCGTCTTCATCACATGCATCAGTGGCTAATAGTTTCATGTAGAGACATGGATATGATAGTTTCATTAAAATTGATTAACACTGATATGATAGTTTCATGTAGATCATTAACATTGCTATGATAGTTTCATGTAGATCATTAACATTGATATGATAGTTTCATGTAGATCATTAACATTGATATGATAGTTTCATGTAGATCATTAACACTGAGTGATCGAAAATAGTCTCTCATACATCATTCACCTGCTAATCAATGATAGCTTCCAATAGATCATTAAACTCCTGATTGATGATAGCTTCCTATAGATCATTAAGCTCCTGATTGATGATAGCTTCCTATAGATCATTAAACTACTGATTGATGATAGGTTCGTATAGATCATTGACGTGTGTGTTACATTTTTCGTAAAGTTTTTATGTAATGATTTGTGGTCATATATGATGGCAAGATATGTAATTATGTATGATATGTAATTATGCAAGATTTGTGGTTATGTATGATGTATAAATATGCAAGATTTGTAGTTATGTATCATGTGTAATTGTGCAAGATTTGTAGTTATGTATCATGTGTAATTATGCAAGATTTGTAGTTATGTATCATGTGTAATTATGCAAGATTTGTAGTTATGTATCATGTGTAATTATGCAAGATTTGTAGTTATGTATCATGTGTAATTATGCAAGATTTGTAGTTATGTATCATGTGTAATTATGCAAGATTTGTAGTTATGTATAAATTTACTCTCATTGATCTTCACTAGTCATTGTTGATTTATAACTTGCAGATCGTTTTTGATGATTTATAACTTGTAGATCGTTGTTGGTGATTTATAACTTGTAGATCGTTGTTGGTGATTTATAACTTGTAGATCGTTGTTGGTGATTTATAACTTGCAGGTCGTTGTTGCTGATTTATAACTTGCAGGTCGTTGTTGGTGATTTATAGTGAACCTTAAGTGCCCAGGGCACATGTGGCTTCCGCAAGGGTTTTCCACAAATGCTTGTCCTTTGCCTTTTTTTTCTGCTCTTGCCCAGGTGAGCCCTCTATTACTCAACATCCTCTCTGTTCTTCTCCATGTCTCTTTTGGTCTACCTTTACTTCTGTTCCCCTGTGGTGTCCATCTTAGTGCTATTTTTGGTAGTGAGTTGTCAGTCATTCGGAGCATATGTCCCAACCATCGCCAGCGTCTTTCCTCAATAATTGCTGTCAGTGGCTTCATCTGCATTTCTGCCAACAAGATGTTATTTCTCATAGTGTTTGGCCAAAATATTTGTCTAATTCTTCGTAAACATTTAGTGTGGAAAGAATTCAACTTGTTTTCTATGGTTTTGGTGATTTTCCAGCATTCACTTCCATAGAACATTACTCTTAAATATCCTATTTTTGTATTTATGCTTAGTTTTTTTAGATTTCCATATAGTCTGCATCACTGCAAAAGCCTGGTTTGCTCTAGTAAGTCTGCTTTTGATGTCGCCTGTGCTGTCTCCATTTTCTACTACTCTACTGCCAAGGTATACAAATTCATTGACCTCCTTCACTAACTTGCTATCTACTCTGAGTACATTTCTGTTGTTCACATTTTGCTTCATTAACTTTGTCTTTCCTACGTTGATCTTTAGTCCTATGTTGTTTGCATTCTGAGTTAGCTTGTTTATTTTATCTTGCATATCTTTGTGGCTGCTTGATAGTAGACAAATGTCGTCCGCAAAGTCAAGCTCCTCCAGCACTGTGTCAGGTGTCCATTGTAATCCTCTGTGTTTGTCTGATGTTGCCTCCTTCATTAACCAGTCTACTGCCAAGATAAATAATGTTGGTGATAGTACACATCCCTGTTTCACTCCTGTTTGTACCCTAAAGCTGCTGGAGGTATGTTCTCCACAGATCACTTTGCACTGAAAACCTTCGTATAGGGCTTTGATTACATTAACTATTTTATGGGGAAGGCCATGCCATCTTAGGATTTTCCACAGTGCATCTCTGTTGACACTGTCAAAGGCTTTCTCAAAATTTATAGACAATGCATATGGTGTGCTATGCCACTCATTTGCCTGTTCTAATATTTGTCTAAGCACAAATATGTGGTCTATGCATGATCTTCCTTTCCTAAATCCTGCCTGCTCTTTCCGAAGTTTTTCCTCAAGTGCTGGTACAATTCTGTTGATGATTATTCTGCAAAATACTTTACTGGTGAGTGGCAGTAGGGTAATGCCTCTCCAGTTCCCGCAATCTCTGAGGTCACCCTTCTTTGGTAGTTTTACTATGAGGCCAGTTTTCCACTCCTCTGGAGCTTTTTCTAGATCCCAAATTTGTTGTAATATCCGGTAAAGTTGTTTTGGTGTTTCTGTTTCTTCTGCTTTCAACATCTCAGCAGTCACTTCATCTTCACCTGGTGCCCTGTCTGACTTTAGCTTCTTTATTGCCTCCTTTACTTCACTTATTGTTATTGGTCCTGTATTGATGTTTAATTCCGTTTTTGCTTCAGGTATGTCTATTGCTTGTGCTGCTTGTGTTCTGTTTAGTAGGGTGTTAAAGTGTTCCCTCCATCTTTCAATTTTTTCTCTTTCTCCACTGACCAGTTGTCCCTCATGTGTCCTTACTGCACTTTCACGTCTTGTGCTGAAATCACCTGTCATCTGCTTTGTGATTTTATATATGGTTTTCATGTCATTTGCGTATGCTGCTTTCTCTGCTGCTTCTGCTAAGTTATCATAGTATTGACGTTTATCTTGACGGCATGATTCCTTCACTTCTTTGTCTTTTTGTGCATAATTACTTAAAACTTGTTCTTTAAGCCGTTGTGATTTGGTGTTCAGTATTTTTTTCTCGATTTCTTTTCTTTGCTCTATCTTTTCCCATGTGGTCTTGCTTATCCATTCCTCTTTTCTCCGTTTCCGATATCCCAGCACCTCTTTTGCTGTTTCCTGTAGTGTTTTATTGAACTCTAATATGGACATTTCTGCTTCGTCTTGTAGGACACTGAAGCGGTTCTTAAGTATTATTGAGAATTCATTTCTTGCTTGCTGGTCTTTCAGTTTTCTTGTATCAAAACGTATCTTTCTGTGTTCTCCAATTTTGGCTTTCCTTAATTTTAGTTTTATTTTTGCTACCAGAAGGTTGTGATCACTTCCTACATCTGCTCCTTTCCTTGCTCGCACATCTTGTAGTGACCATTTCCACTTGTTGTTTATTAGTATGTGATCGATTTGGTTTTCTGTGGTTTTATCTGGTGACCTCCAAGTCACCTTATGGATGTTTTTATGTTGGAAAATTGTCCCTCCGATGGTCATCATGTTTTCTTCACAGAAACTGCACAGTCTTTCTCCATTTTCATTTATTTCTCCGATTCCTTCTCTTCCCATGATTCTTCTTCTGTCTTCATTTCCTTCACCTACTTTTGCATTGAAGTCGCCCAAGATGAGTAGCATATCATGCTTGGGTATTGTTTCTACTGTGGCTTGGAGGCTGTTGTAAAAATCTTCTTTTAATTCCTCTTCAGCTGTTTCTGTTGGTGCATAACAAACTATAATAGACAGCTTCGTGAATCTTGAGTTGAACCGTGCATATAATAATCTCTCATTTATTGGGGTCCATTTCAGCAATGCTTTTGATGCTTCTTTTGTTATAATCAATGCTACTCCTCCTTCATGAAGATCTTCTTTACCTGACCATATTATTGTATCTTCTGTGTGCTGTGTTGTTAATTTCCTTCTACCTTGTCCTGTCCATCTTGCTTCTTGTATTCCGTATGTCTAGTTTGTATCTGTGCATTTCCTTGATGGTTTGTGCTAGTTTTCCAGTCTGGTTTAGTGTTCTTACATTCCAGCTGCCTATTTGCATCTTGTGTTTAGGTTCCAGGAGGTCTGCAGTCGGGCTGGGGACTTCCAGTGGCTGGCTTTCATCCACAACCTTCATGGGCTCAGTTTCCTGATTCGCATTTCTCCTTCCACCTGCATTTGTTTTTTCCCTTGCTTCCGTTTCTGTAGCAGTCTGATAGTTTTTTACCAGATAGGGTTGCTGGCCCTATGCCGAACCTTCCTTAGTCGCCTTTTACGATCATGCGTGGTAGGGTACAGTGGTCCTATTCTTTGCAGATCCCGGGTACCACACGGGGAGTATCTTCTACCAGGTGGAAGGTAATCTTTAGAATCTGACAGTGATTGTAGACTAAACCTAACGTCAGGTACACATGTCTGACATAAGATAAATCTGTCGGTATTTCCCAGAGTCATTTTTGTTTTTTCCGATTGCTAAGAGGAAGAAGTAGTAGAAATTCTGATCGCTGGAGACTGAGGTAACAACCTGACTTGCTTGACTGTGCCTGTAACACAAGCTTAGGAGAACAAAAGTTTTAAGTTTTAGTAGATAGGCGAGGTAGCTGACGATAACTTTCGACTGGTTATCAATGTTTTTAGCCACGGGATCTGAAGATGTCGTTCTGGACCTGAGACATGTAACAGCATCATCAGACTAGAGCTGACCAAACCGTATCAATACTTCATTATAACAGGCTGTTGTGATGTCACAGCCTGACCGCGCGTCAGTGTTAGAATATTACCTGTGACTAGAAGCTTGTTTTTCATGTCAACTCCGCGAAAGCCACAAAAACTCTCTTCACATGTGACTCAATGTTTGTATCTTATCGTCTTCATCACATGCATCAGTGGCTAATAGTTTCATGTAGATCATTAACATTGATATGGTAACTTCATGTAGATCATTAACATTGCTATGATAGTTTCATGTAGATCATTAACATTGATATGATAGTTTCATGTAGATCATTAACATTGATATGATAGTTTCATGTAGATCATTAACATTGATATGATAGTTTCATGTAGATCATTAACATTGAGTGATCGAAAATAGTCTCTCATACATCATTCACCTGCTAATCAATGATAGCTTCCTATAGATCATTAAACTACTGATTGATAATAGGTTCCTATAGATCATTAAACTACTGATTGATGATAGCTTCCTATAGATCATTAAGCTCCTGATTGATGATAGCTTCCTATAGATCATTAAACTACTGATTGATGATAGCTTCCTATAGATCATTAAACTCCTGATTGATGATAGCTTCATATAGATCATTAAGCTCCTGATTGATGATAGCTTCCTATAGATCATTAAACTACTGATTGATGATAGGTTCGTATAGATCATTGACGTGTGCGTTACATTTTCCGTAAAGTTTTTATGTAATGATTTGTGGTCATATATGATGGCCAAGATATGTAATTATGTATGATATGTAATTATGTATGATATGTAATTATGTATGATATGTAATTATGTATGATATGTAATTATGCAAGATTTGTGGTTATGTATGGTGTATAAATATGCAAGATTTGTAGTTATGTATCATGTGTAATTATGCAAAATTTATAGTTATATCTGATGTATAATTATGCAAAATTTGTAGTTATATCTGATGTATAATTATGCAAAATTTTTGGTTTAGGTTATCTATTAATCCAGTTCTCTCTACTTCTACTGTTATCCTTCATCCCAATTCACATATGTTGACTTCTCACTTCTAAAGGGTTTTCACATATGTTTACTTCTCAATCATAAAAGGTTTTCATATATGTTGACTTCTCATTCATAAAGGATTTTCATATACGTTGACTTCTCACTCCTAATTGATTTTTTACATATGTTGACTTCTCACTCCTAAAGGGTTTTCACATATGTTGACTTCTCACTCCTAAAGGGTTTTCACATATGTTGACTTCTCACTCCTAAAGGGTTTTCACATATGTTGACTTCTCACTCCTAAAGGGTTTTCACATATGTTGACTTCTCACTCCTAAAGGGTTTTCACATATGTTGACTTCTCACTCCTAAAGGGTTTTCACATATGTTGACTTCTCACTCCTAAAGGATTTTCACATATGTTGACTTCTCACTCCTAAAGGGTTTTCACATCTCCTGACCATTTAGGACGTTTTCATGCTGAGCTCTCTCTCTCTCTCTCTCTCTGTGCCACACAAACACACATAAGTTTTTCAGTGAACTTGTTTTGATGGAGATGATTTTCACTAATTTTGATCTTCCTGATGATCATATTTTGCATCAGCAGCAGGCCATCTTGCTCATAACCGAGAGGCTTACAGGAAGGCAAAGTTCTGCAAGGGACATGCAAATGAATGAATGAATGAATGATCTTCATACAGAAGTTTTCATTTCTATTGATTCTTGGAAGGTTTTACATTTTCTCTTTATTTCCATTCATTCCCTAGGGTACACACGCCACACTAGAAGGTTTTCACATGTGTTGACCCATTCGTTCATTTGCATGTCCATTGCAGAACTTTGTCTCCCTAACAGCACTCCTGTAGGCCTCTCGGTTGTAAGCAAGATGGCCTGCTGCTGATGCATCCATTTGCAGATCCTCAACGATGTCTTGCAGCCATCTTCGCCTGTTGTTAACCCACCAGAATGTTTTCATTTATTCTAATGTTTTCACTTGTGTTCACCAATCAGAGTGTTTTCACATGTGTTCACCAATCAGAGTGTTTTCACATGTGTTCACCAATCAGAGTGTTTTCACATGTTTTCCCCCACCAGAATATTTTCATATGTTGATAACCCAGATGGGTTTCAAATGTAGTTATCCTAGAAGATTTAGTATATTTTAATCCAAAGATTTTTCACATGTATTGATCCAGAGAATTTTCATATATGTCTATATAAAAGACTTCCTCATGCAATGAGCTAGAGGTTTTCAAATGTATTCACCCACTAGAATATTTTCACATGTGTTCACACACTTTGTTTTAACATTCATTCATCCACTAGAAGACTTTCACATGCGTTCACTATCTAGAACGTTTTCACATTTGTTCACCTACTAGAAGGTTTTCACATTTGTTCACCTACTAGAATATTTTCACACTTGTTCACCTACTGGAAACTTTTCACATTTGTTCACCTTCTTGTAAATTTTCGCATGTGTTCACATACTAGAAGATTTTTACATTTGTTCACCTATTAGAAGGTTTTCACATTTGTACCCCTACTAGGTTTTCACATTTTTTTACCTTCTAGAAGGTTTTCACATTTGTTCACCTATTAGAAAGTTTTCACATTTGTTCACCATCTAGAAGGTTTTCATATTCATTCACCTACTAGGTTTTCACATTTGTTCACCTACTAGAATTTTTTCACATTTGTTCACCTACTAGGTTTTCACATGTGTTCACTACTAGTTTTTCACATTTGTTCACCTACTAGGTTTTCACATGTGTTCACTACTAGTTTTTCACATTTGTTCACCTACTAGGTTTTCACATGTGTTCACTACTAGTTTTTCACATTTGTTCACCTAGTAGGTTTTCACATGTGTTCACTACTAGATTTTCACATTTGTTCACCTACTAGAAAGTTTTCACACTTTCTCACCTTCTAAAAGGTTTTCACTGTGTTGGCATTGAGAAATTTCAGTTGTATGAATCCAAAGATGTTTCACATACATTAATCGTACATGGAGTTTATACATGTTGTGACACGTGACTTTATTAATCACAAAATCTGACCCTGTGTCTGTCCAGTTTAAAGCTGACCATTATGACAGAACTGATTGTGATGATGCAGATTGTCAGATGCTGGTGTTTGGAATAGAATATCTGGCTTTTCATGCCTACCATATTACACTGTACATACATATACTGCTTTATAAAGGGAAGCAGAACATGGTATACATATAGCAGTGTCATAAATATGAGGTTACAATGAAATAAATCGGTGAAAGTCTAAAGTTAAACATGAAAGTGATGCTGTGGGAGTTGTACACACAGAGAGAAGAACAAACTAATGATGTTGGTGAGTTTACACAATTTGTTTCTTTCTTCGACAGATATCTCATCAACTCAGATGATGAACATGGCTGAAGTGACTTCAACATCTCCTTCACAGTAACCAGTACACCTCTTAGTGTCATGCAGAGTGACTTGATGAGAAGTGTGAGTAGAGTTTTGCTAACAATTTCTCTGATCCTAGAATGTAACGTACTACACATGTACTAGTCCATCTCTGGTTCTAAAATGTAAAATTAATAATTTAATATAATAAAGATAACAATAAAAATTGTAAAATGTAATTATCTTCTAGTAATACTATATGTATATATATATGTGTGTGTTAAATAGTATTATTATTAATTATTTTGATAATTATTATATTAATTATCCATCCTAATATTACATATTTGCTAGTCTATTCAGTGTTACGCGGAACCCTTATTATTATATGGATGCCAAGCATGGGCGGTACAACAATGCGCTCAAAACCTCCTGGAAGCAGCGGAAATGAGGTTTCTAAGAAGAAAGATGAGGATATCATGGACAGCCAAGAAAACAGGTTCTAAGTGAGGCTGGGCAAGAGAGAAATTGTGGCAAAATTCAGAACATGACAGTCCAAATTTGCAGAACATGTTTCAAAAAGAGGCAAACTGGAACACTTAACGACAACAGGAAAACTGGAGAGAAAAAGAGGCAGAGGAAAACAAAGAAACAAGATACTTGATGGAAAGTTTAAAGACGTGACAAGATGGCCGTGTAGAGACAAAAAGGTCAAGTACATCAGCCCAGCTGAGAAATAGTCTTCCCATGCCTTTGGTCGCTGTAGTGTCGCTTCCGGTTTTCCGACATCGTACGTATCGTCGATATATCGACGCTTGGTTTGTTTCATTAAAACAACCGGGGTAACATTTAGATTGTACATATTTCGTCCGCGTTTCCGGTGACACTTTTCAAAATGATGAAAGAGTGCTTAGTTACAAGCTATGCCCAGCGAGAAAAAGGAAGAGAAACATCGAACATTTTCAATTTTTGATGATGTAGATAGGGGTATGGACATGGCCTGTGACCACCCCACTGCTCTTGAATGTATCCCAAGTAGATCTAGACATATTAGACGATTGGAGAAGTAGTTAGGAGGTTATTTCAGACATTAATTTAGCGAGAATGCAACATAGAATCACAATACGAGATCGACAAGTAGATCTAGACATCTCAGATGGTAAGTAGTATGGATCTAGACCTAGCCGATGGTGAACTGAGCACAATCATTGTCTAAAAACATCACATTACTTCTTTCTGTATATACATGTACTGTTATCCTCTAGCCTAGTTCTATATACATCTACTGTTATCCTCTAGCCCAGTTCTATAAAACATCTACTGTTATCCTCTAGTCCAGTTCTATATACATCTACTGTTATCCTCTAGCCCAGTTGTATAATACATCTACTGTTATCCTCTAGTCTAGTTCTATAATACATCTACTGTTATCCTCTAGCCCAGTTCTATAATACATCTACTGTCATCCTCTAGCCCAGTTCTATAATAAATCTACTGTAAAAAATCTACCCCAGTTCTCTATATATCTACTATTATCCTCTAGCCCAGTTCTCTATACATCTACTGTTATCCTCTAGCCCAGTTCTCTATACATCTACTGTTATCCTCTAGCCCAGTTCTCTATACATCTGCTGTTATCCTCTAGCCCAGTTCTCTATACATCTACTGTTATCCTCTAGTCTAGTTCTATAATACATCTACTGTTATCCTCTAGCCCAGTTCTCTATATATCTACTGTTATTTTTTATCCCAGTTTTCTATTCATCTACTGTTATTCTCTAGTCTAGGTCTATATGCATCTACTATTATCCTGCATCCCATTTCTCTATACATCTACTGTTATCCTTCTTCCCAGTTCTCTATATATCTACTGTTATCCTTCATCTCAGTTCTCTACACATCTACTGTTATCCTTCACCTCAATTTTCTATACATCTACTGCTTTCCTTCATCCCATTTCTCTATACATCTACTGTTATCGCATAGCTCAGTTCTGTATACATCTACTATTATCATGTAGTCTAGTTCTATAATACATTTACTATTATCCTCTAGTCAGTTCTCTATACATCTGCTGTTATCCCCTAGCCCAATTCTCTATACATCTGCTGTTATTCTTCATCCTAGTTCTCTATACATCTACTGTTTCCTTCATCCTAGTTCTCTATACATCTACTGTTTCCTTCATCCTAGTTCTCTATACATCTACTGTTATTCTTCATCCTAGTTCTCTATACATCTACTGTTATTCTTCATCCTAGTTCTCTATACATCTACTGTTATTCTTCATCCTAGTTCTCTATACATCTACTGTTTCCTTCATCCTAGTTCTCTATACATCTACTGTTTCCTTCATCCTAGTTCTCTATACATCTACTGTTATTCTTCATCTTAGTTCTCTATACATCTACTGTTATTCTTCATCCTAGTTCTCTATACATCTACTGTTTCCTTCATCCTAGTTCTCTATACATCTACTGTTTCCTTCATCCTAGTTCTCTATACATCTACTGTTTCCTTCATCCTAGTTCTCTATACATCTACTGTTTCCTTCATCCTAGTTCTCTATACATCTACTGTTATTCTTCATCCTAGTTCTCTATACATCTGCTGTTTCCTTCATCCTAGTTCTCTATACATCTGCTTTTATCCCCCAGCCCAGTTCTCTATACATCTACTGTTATCCCCATCCCAGTTCTCTATACATCTACTGTTATCCTCCATCCCAGTTCTCTATACACCTACTGTTATCCTCTAGCCCAGTTTTCTATACGTATACTTTTATCCCGCAGCCCAGTTCTCTATACATCTGCTGTTATCCTCTAGCTCAGTTCTGTTAAACTCTTGGAAGTATTTCATTTCAGATACGTTTAAGGTGCTCCAGCTGTGGTCACGTCTTACAACATCCACTACGTGATGATGTCTGCTCACACTGCCATCATGTCGTCCAGGAACCACTGTCAGAGAATGGCGCCACTGGAGGGGAAAACACAAACAGAATGAACTACTCGTCTCACCAGATGGAGACAAGAGAATTCAAAACTGATAATGGTATGAGTATGATTCTTTATTTCATGATGTTTATAATGATCCCTCATTTTCTGATTTAATGATATGGTGTCATGATGTTTATAATGGTCTTTGATTTAATGATATGAAGTCGTACATCTTCTCATCTTCATGATATCTTACATCTTACATCCTTCCCGTCCCGTTAAACGTCACACAGGGCTCGCATAGTTCTTTGCCAAGTGTTCCTGTTCTCAGTGAGTTTTTCAACTTCACTAAGGGATGTTATGCCCACTAAACTGACTTCTGTTAACAAATTCTCTTTAAAATTTCACATGGTCGACTTCTTTTTCTTTGGCCTGTTGTGCTCCACTTGATAGCTTGTTTTGGTATTCTCTGATTGTTTCTTCTCATCACATAGCCTACATATGTCCATCTTATTTTTCTGATTACCCATGAGACAGGTTGTTGTTTGCTCATCTGTCTTATCTCTGCGCTGTTCTTGAATTCGTTCCACTTTATACCGAGTATTTTCCTTGATATGTACTATAATAATTTACAAACTTACATGACAAAGTTCTAATCATTACTCATTCCATCTCATCATCATTTCTCTGCTTTGATTTACCTTTGTTGATAGGCAGTCATCATCATCATCATCATCATCATCATCATCATCTGTCTAATCCGCTTCATTTATCTGTTTATGTTATTCAAAGACTGCTCCTCCTCTTGGTGACAGATCCTCCCACTGACTTCTCCTCTCAGTGATGGTTTTTCCCACTGTCAGACCCTTCCACTGACTGTTCTTTCACTGACTGTTCATACCACTGACTGTTCTCTCAGTGACAACTCCTCCCACTGACTGTTCCTCTCACTGACTGTCCCTTTCACTGACTGTTCCTCTCACTGACTGTCCCTTTCACTGACTGTCCCTTTCACTGACTGTTCCTCTCACTGACAACTCCTTTCACTGACTGTCCCTCTCATTGATTGTTCCTCGGACTGACTGTTCCTCTCACTGACAGTTCCTCCCACTGACTGTTTCTCTCACTGATAGTTCCTCCCACTGAATGTTCCTCTCAAAGTTCCTCCCACTGAATGTTCCTCTCACTGACAGTTCGTCCCACTGACTGTTCCTCTCACTGACAGCTCATCCCACTGAATGTTCCTTTCACTGACAGTTCCTCCCACTGACTGTTCCTCTCACTGACAGCTCCTCTCACTGAATGTTCCTCTCACTGACTGTTCCTCGCATTGACTGTTCCTCGCATTGAATATTCCTCTTAATGACTGTTCCTCTCACTAATTGCTCCTCCCACTGACTGTTCCTCTAACTAACTGTTCCTGTCACTGACTGTTCCTCTCACTGACAGCTCCTTCCACTGACTGTTCCTCCCATTGACTGTTTCTCTTACTGACTGTTCCTCTCACGAACTGTTCCTCTCACGAACTGTTCGTCTCACTGACTGCTCCTTTCACTGACTATTCCTCTCACTGACAGCTCCTCTTACTGACTGCTCCTTCCACTGACTGCTCCTTCCACTGACTGCTCCTCTCACTAATTGCTCCTTCCACTGATTCCTCCTTCCACCGATTGGTCCTTCCACTGACTGCTCCTTCCACTGACTGCTCCTTTCTCTGACTGTTCCTCTCAATGACAGTTCCTTACACTGATTGTTCCTCTCACTGACAGTTCCTCCCACTGACTGTTCCTCTCGCTGACTGTCCCTCCCACTGACTGTTCCTCTCACTGACAGTTCCTGCCACTGAATGTTCCTCTCACTGACAGCTCCTCCCACTGAATGTTCCTCTCATTGACTGTTCCTCGCATTGAATGTTCCTCTTAATGACTGTTCCTCTCACTAATTGCTCCTCCCAATGACTGTTCCTCTAACTGACTGTTCCTCACATTGACTGTTCCTCTCACGGACAGCTCCTTCCACTGACTGTTCCTCCCATTGACTGTTTCTCTTACTGACTGTTTCTTCTCATCACATAGCCTTCATATGTCCATCTTCTTTTTCTGATCACCCATGAGACAGGTTGTTGTTTGCTCATCTGTCTTATCTCTGCGCTGTTCTTGAATTCGTTCCACTTTATACCGAGTATTTTCCTTGATATGTACTATAATAATTTACAAACTTACATGACAAAGTTCTAATCATTACTCATTCCATCTCATCATCATTTCTTGCTTTGATTTACCTTTGTTGATAGGCAGTCATCATCATCATCATCATCATCATCATCTGTCTAATCCGCTTCATTTATCTGTTTATGTTACTCAAAGACTGCTCCTCCTCTTGGTGACAGGTCCTCCCACTGACTTCTCCTCTCAGTGATGGTTTTTCCCACTGTCAGATCCTCCCACTGACTTCTCCTCTCAGTGATGGTTTTTCCCACTGTCAGACCCTTCCACTGACTGTCCTTTCACCGACTGTTCATACCACTGACTGTTCTCTCAGTGACAACTCCTCCCACCGACTGTCCCTCTCACTGACTGTCCCTTTCACTGACTGTTCCTCTCACTGACTGTCCCTTTCACTGACTGTCCCTTTCACTGACTGTTCCTCTCACTGACAACTCCTTCTACTGACTGCACCTCTCATTGATTGTTCCTCGGACTGACTGTTCCTCTCAATGACAGTTCCTCACACTGATTGTTTCCTCTCACTGACAGTTCCTCCCACTGACTGTTCCTCTCAAAGTTCCTCCCACTGAATGTTCCTCTCACTGACAGTTCGTCCCACTGACTGTTCCTCTCACTGACAGCTCATCCCACTGAATGTTCCTTTCACTGACAGTTCCTCCCACTGACTGTTCCTCTCACTGACAGCTCCTCTCACTGAATGTTCCTCTCACTGACTGTTCCTCGCATTGACTGTTCCTCGCATTGAATATTCCTCTTAATGACTGTTCCTCTCACTAATTGCTCCTCCCACTGACTGTTCCTCTAACTAACTGTTCCTGTCACTGACTGTTCCTCTCACTGACAGCTCCTTCCACTGACTGTTCCTCCCATTGACTGTTTCTCTTACTGACTGTTCCTCTCACGAACTGTTCCTCTCACGAACTGTTCGTCTCACTGACTGCTCCTTTCACTGACTATTCCTCTCACTGACAGCTCCTCTTACTGACTGCTCCTTCCACTGACTGCTCCTTCCACTGACTGCTCCTCTCACTAATTGCTCCTTCCACTGATTCCTCCTTCCACCGATTGGTCCTTCCACTGACTGCTCCTTCCACTGACTGCTCCTTTCTCTGACTGTTCCTCTCAATGACAGTTCCTCACACTGATTGTTCCTCTCACTGACAGTTCCTCCCACTGACTGTTCCTCTCGCTGACTGTCCCTCCCACTGACTGTTCCTCTCACTGACAGTTCCTGCCACTGAATGTTCCTCTCACTGACAGCTCCTCCCACTGAATGTTCCTCTCATTGACTGTTCCTCGCATTGAATGTTCCTCTTAATGACTGTTCCTCTCACTAATTGCTCCTCCCAATGACTGTTCCTCTAACTGACTGTTCCTCACATTGACTGTTCCTCTCACGGACAGCTCCTTCCACTGACTGTTCCTCCCATTGACTGTTTCTCTTACTGACTGTTCCTCTCACTGACTGTTCCTCTCACGAACTGTTCCTCTCACTGACTGCTCCTTTCACTGACTATTTCCCTCACTGACAGCTCCTCTTACCGACTGCTCCTTCCACTGACTGCTCCTCTCATTAATTGCTCCTTCCACCGATTGGTCCTTCCACTGACTGTTCCTTCCTATGACTGCTCCTTCCTCTGACTGCTACTCTCACTGACTGCTCCTTTCACTGATTGCTCCTTCCACTGAATGTTCCTCTCAATGACAGCTCCTTCCACTGATTGCTCCTTCCACTGACTGCTCCTTCCACTGACATCTCCTTCCACTGACTGCTCCTTTCACTGACTTCTCCTATCGCTGACTGCTCCTTCCAGTGACTGCTCCTCTCACTAATTGCTCCTCCCACTGACTGTTCTTCTAACTGACTATTCCTCTCACTGACTGTTCCTCTAAGTGACTGTTCCTCGCATTGAATGTTCCTCTTAATGACTGTTCCTCTCACTAATTGCTCCTCCCAATGACTGTTCCTCTAACTGACTGTTCCTCACATTGACTGTTCCTCTCACGGACAGCTCCTTCCACTGACTGTTCCTCCCATTGACTGTTTCTCTTACTGACTGTTCCTCTCACGAACTGTTCCTCTCACGAACTGTTCGTCTCACTGACTGCTCCTTTCACTGACTATTTCCCTCACTGACAGCTCCTCTTACCGACTGCTCCTTCCACTGACTGCTCCTCTCATTAATTGCTCCTTCCACTGATTCCTCCTTCCACCGATTGGTCCTTCCACTGACTGTTCCTTCCTATGACTGCTCTTTCCACTGACAGCTCCTCTCACTGACTGTTCCTCTCACTGACTGTTCCTCTCTCTGACTGCTTCTCTCACTGACAACTCCTCTCACAGCTCCTCTTACTGACTGCTCCTTCAACTGACAGCTCCTCTCACTGATTGCTCCTCTCACTGACTGCTCCTCTCACTGACAACTCATCCAACTGACAGCTCCTCTCACTGACTGCTCCTTCCACTAACAACTCCTCTCACTGACTGTTCCTCTCACTGACTGTTCCTCACACTGACAACTCCTCTCAATTACAACTCCTCTCACTGACAGCTCCTCTCACTGACTGCTCCTTCCATTGACAGCTCCTCTCACTGACTGCTGCTCTCACTGACAACTCATCCAACTGACAGCTCCTCTCACTGACTGCTCCTTCCACTGACAGCTCCTCTCACTGACTGTTCCTCTCACTGACTGCTCCTTCCATTGACAGCTCCTCTCACTGACTGCTCCTCTCACTGACAACTCATCCAACTGACAGCTCTTCTCACTGACTGCTCCTCCCACTGACGGCTTCTCTCACTGACTGCTCCTTCCACTGACTGCTCCTCTCACTGACTGCTCCTCTCACTGACTGCTCCTCTCACTGACAGCTCCTCTCACTGACTGCTCCTCCCACTGACAAAGGAATGAAGGTCAGGCTTAATAGCTAGAATCCAGAAGGAAAGAAGAAAATAGAAAATACAGACACAGAAAACGGGAAATTTTGTCTTCTAAAGTGAAAGAACTCTAGAAATAAGAGTATGTGAAGTTGTGCACTTGAAGCAAAGAGGACACATTTAGAACTGATACCCCGACTGAATACCAAGACAAGATTCATCATAGGAACCAAGAATGCCAGAACTAGAAATGTCAGAACTAGAAATGTCAGAACTAGAAATGTCAGAACTAGAAATGTCAGAACTAGAAACGTTAGAACTAGAAACGTTAGAACTAGAAACGTTAGAACTAGAAATCAATCGCAGAACAAGGAGTATCAGAACAATGAAAGCAAAAAAACATGGAAGATCAAAGTAGACATGGAGAAAGGAGACAATGAAGGTTGTGTAAGCATAGGAACTCAAGAGCAAGACCAAAGATAATAAGGACTGGAAAGCTTTTGTGTGTGGCTTATGCTCAGGTTCTGGGGGGGGGGGCGAGGTGGGCTATGTGCATGGACTGAATGGATGATTAAACATCATGTAACAGCTGATCAAACATCGTGTGACAGTTGATCAAACATCATGTGACAGCTAATCAAACATCATGTGACAGCTAATTAAACATCATGTGACAGTTGATCACACATCATGTGACAGCTGATTAAACATCATGTGACAGCTGATCAAACATCATGTGACAGCTGATTAAACGTCATGTGACAGCTCCACATAATGTGCAAGCTTAACCTCTGCACAAACTATACTAGATACGAAAGATGAGACCATCTACGACCCATGTCAACTTTTCTGTGTTTGTGCATTCAGTGTTTGCCAGTGATCATCATCATCATGTGCTCTCATAGTCTTACTTTGTCATGTTCCCTTCCTCATATACCTTTCAGTATTGAGGGGGGAAAAGTTTTATGGTAAAAAATGTTCTGAAAATATTTGTTGATCCAGGCTGCTAGATGTTCTTTTAATACAAATATATTTTATAACACAGTGAGTATATCCAGACTCAAAGTGAGTATATCCAGACTCAAAGTGAGTGTACCCCGACTGAATACCAAGACAAGATTCATCATAGGAACCAAGAATGTCAGAACTAGAAATGTCAGAACTAGAAATCAATAGCAGAACAAGGAATATCAGAACAATGAAAGCAAAAAACATGGAAGATCAAAGTAGACATGGAGAAAGGAGACAATGAAGGTTGTGTAAGCATAGGAACTCAAGAGCAAGACCAAAGATAATAAGGACTAGAAAGCTTTTGTGTGTGGCTTATGCTCAGGTTCTGGGGGGGGGGAATGTGGGCTATGTGCATGGACTGAATGGATGATTAAACATCATGTGACAGCTGATTAAACATCATTTGACAGCTGATCACACATCATGTAACAGCTGATCAAACATCGTGTGACAGCTGATCAAACATCATGTGACAGCTAATTAAACATCATGTGACAGCTGATCAAACATCATGTGACAGCTGATCACACATCATGTAACAGCTGATCAAACATCATGTGACAGCTGATCAAACATCATGTGACAGCTGATCAAACATCATGTGACAGCTGATCAAACATCATGTGACAGCTGATCAAACATCATGTGACAGCTGATCAAACATCATGTGACAGCTGATTAAACGTCATGTGACAGCTCCACAAAATGTGCAATCTTAACCTCTGCACAAACTATACTAGATACGAAAGATGAGACCATCCACGACCCATGTCAACTTTTCTGTGCTTGTAGCATTGCAACATTTGCCAGTAATTATCAGTTGTCAACTTTTCTGTGTTTGTGCATTCAGTGTTTGCCAGTGATTATCATCATCATCATGTGCTCTGATAGTCTTACTTTGTCATGTTCCCTTCCTGATATACCTTTCAGTATTGAGGGGGGAAAAGTTTTATGGTAAAAAATGTTCTGAAAATATTTTTGATCTAGGCTGCTAGATGTTCTTTTAATACAAATATATTTTATAACACAGTGAGTATATCCAGACTCAAAGTGAGTGTATCCAGACTCAAAGTGAGTGTATCCAGACTCAAAGTGAATATATCAAGACTCAAAGTGAATATATCCAGACCCAAAGTGAGTATATCCAGACTAAAAGTGAGTGTATCCAGACTCAAAGTGAGTGTATCCAGACTCAAAGTGAATATATCAAGACTCAAAGTGAATATATCAAGACTCAAAGTGAGTGTATCCAGACTCAAAGTGAATATATCCAGACCCAAAGTGAGTATATCCAGACTCAAAGTGAGTATATCCAGACTCAAAGTGAGTGTATCCAGACTCAAAGTGAGTGTATCCAGACTCAAAGTGAGTGTATCCAGACTCAAAGTGAGTGTATCCAGACTCAAAGTGAATATATCAAGACTCAAAGTGAATATATCCAGACCCAAAGTGAGTATATCCAGACTCAAAGTGAGTGTATCCAGACTCAAAGTACAGATGTCAGAACAAGTGATATACTTCTTGAGTATATCCAGACTTGGTGTTTGTAAACTTTTATGAATTTATAGGATCAGATGATGAAGCTGAGCGAAACTCAATTGGTGTCTCTATTGTGGTGGTACGTGGGTCAGCAATCTCCAGATATTGTGTGAAAATAATGGCTTCAGATCGTATATCTGATTTGAAGGAAAGGCATCAAGATGATGTAAGTCATGCTGATGTTCATCTGCAATTTTTACAGAGGTAAATTAGCTACATAAACTGTCTTGGACTGTATTATAATACTTGTCATGCAGGTTAGCTTTGGCTGTCAGACTTCACCATCTTGTGGGGTCCTTGATAAATCTGATTAGTTCAGATGCTTTTCTTTGTCCATGCCACTTGGTCAGTCCACAGAGAGATGTTTCTTGGTCTTTCTTTCTTCCTTTTTTATTTCAACCTTCTAGCCATTCCTAGGTGCTCTGCCTTGTCTGTTCATGACATGTGAAAGTTCTCTAACTTGTCTTCTCATGACATATCCAAGTTCTCTAACTTCTGTCTTCTCATGACATGTGAAAGTTCTCTAACTTCTGTCTTCTCATGACATGTGAAAGTTCTCTAACTTCTGTCTTCTCATGACATGTGAAAGTTCTCTAACTTCTGTCTTCTCATGACATGTGAAAGTTCTCTAACTTCTGTCTTCTCATGACATGTGAAAGTTCTCTAACTTCTGTCTTCTCATGACATGTGAAAGTTCTCTAACTTCTGTCTTCTCATGACATGTGAAAGTTCTCTAACTTCTGTCTTCTCATGACATGTGAAAGTTCTCTAACTTCTGTCTTCTCATAACATGTCCAATAAACTTTGACTGTCTTTTTATTATCATTTTAACTAGTCTGAGAACAGAAAAAAACTTCTTTGATGACCTCTTCATTTATTTTTTTGTGTGTGTGCCTGTCTCTCTTTCTTTGAAAGCACATCTTAATATTTGTTAGCATCTTCTTTATGTAATAAAAAGCTTCTTCTACTTTACCTATTCGTCATTTTATTTCATTTGTGCACTTACCATCATCTGTTATTGTTATTCCGAGGTAACTGAATTTATTTACTTGTGTCAGTGTCGTCCTGTTGCACTTTGGTATGTTTGTTCTTTTCGATATTATCACTGCTTCTGTCTTGTTTTTCTTTAGCTCTAGGCTATTACATACAATCCACAAATCCTGTTCCATTTTCTCAATATGTGGTAGAGTTTAAAAGTTTGAATAATTGTTATTTTGAAATTAACCAGATAATGCTGACGTTGTCTAATGATGCTGACGTTGTCTAATGATGCTGACGTTGTCTAATGATGCTGACGTTGTCTAATGATGCTGACGTTGTCTAAAATCCTCACACAGGTCAAGATTCCGTCTTGGCGCCAGGTGTGGATTTACAACGGAATAACACTTGACGATGAAGACACCATTGGCGAGATTGGAATCGGCCAAAATGACACCATCGAGTGCCATGTTATGACATGAACGACAATTGTGCTCACAGTTCCTTTTGTGCCGAATATACTGACATAACTTATACCTGCTGTGTGAATCCTGATGTATCAGTGTTTATATGTGAATGCTGCTGTATAGTCGCTGATGTATGTTGAGAAATAAAGTAAAAATACTTTCACATCTGCTATCTTCCTTTGATGTGTTATTATGGAAAATATCAGTTTGATCATCTGTAGCACCATAAGTTGTTAGCAGGGCATCCGATGATGGTGATACTGATGACGATGATCATGATGGTGACGATGATAAAGTGACAAGATGATGATGACAATGATGAATACGATGATGATGACCATGATGATGATGGTGTATCTGTAACCTTGTCTTGCAGTATACCACGTAAATGCTGACATATTACACTAACACAGCAATATAAAGTGACAAAAAAGGATATATGTAAAAAAGCAATATAAGGTGACAAGATAGGATATATATTATATATATATATATATATATATATATATATATATATATATATATATATATATATATATAACAAAGCAATAAAAAGTGACCGGACAGGATACACGCAACAAAACAATATAAAGTGATAAGACAGGGTATATGTAACAAAGCAGTATAAAGTAGATATGTAACAGAGCAGTATAAAGTGAAAAGACAGGATACACGCAACAAAGCAATAAAAAGCGAAAAGACAGGATATATGTAACAAAGCAATATAAGGTGACAAGACAGGATACACGTAACACAGTAATAGTAACGTGATAAGGTACTAGGAAAGTGACAAAGAAATATGCAAATGGCGAGTCACAAAATCGGTGACAGGGCAGTATGCAAGTGTAAAGCATAATAATCATTTAACATAAAGCCCATGTAACACAAGTCCAGGTAACAAAAGGCCCAGGTAATACAAGGATCAGGTAACATAAAGTCCAGGTAATACACGGCCCAGGTAACACAAGAACCAGGTAACATAAGGCCCAAGTTACACAAAACCAAGTTAACACAAGGCCCAGATAACATAATACCAAGTTAACACAAGGCCTCGGTAGCAACAGACCCAGGTAACACCAGAACGGTAGTTACACTGCAGTTATACAGGTGATAAGACTCGGCACACATGACTGAGATACAAGTGGCAGTGCATGATACTGGTGAGAGAGATAAAAGTGACAATGTATAGTATTGGTGAGAGAGAGAGAGATACAAGTGACAATGCATGGTATTGGTGAGAGAGAGAGAGATACAAGTGACAATGCATGATATTGGTGTGTGTGAGAGAGAGAGAGAGAGATAAGTGACAATGCATGGTACTGGTGAGAGAGAGAGAGAGAGAGAGATACAAGTGAGAAATGCATGGTATTGGTGAGAGAGAGAGAGAGATACAGGTGACAATGCATGGTATTGATGAGAGAGAGAAAGAGATATATGTGACAATGTATGGTATTGGTAAGAGAGAAAAAAACTTCTTTGATGACCTCTTCATTTATTTTTTTGTGTGTGTGCCTGTCTCTCTTTCTTTGAAAGCACATCTTAATATTTGTTAGCATCTTCTTTATGTAATAAAAAGCTTCTTCTACTTTACCTATTCGTCATTTTATTTCATTTGTGCACTTACCATCATCTGTTATTGTTATTCCGAGGTAACTGAATTTATTTACTTGTGTCAGTGTCGTCCTGTTGCACTTTGGTATGTTTGTTCTTTTCGATATTATCACTGCTTCTGTCTTGTTTTTCTTTAGCTCTAGGCTATTACATACAATCCACAAATCCTGTTCCATTTTCTCAATATGTGGTAGAGTTTAAAAGTTTGAATAATTGTTATTTTGAAATTAACCAGATAATGCTGACGTTGTCTAATGATGCTGACGTTGTCTAATGATGCTGACGTTGTCTAATGATGCTGACGTTGTCTAAAATCCTCACACAGGTCAAGATTCCGTCTTGGCGCCAGGTGTGAATTTACAACGGAATAACACTTGACGATGAAGACACCATTGGCGAGATTGGAATCGGCCAAAATGACACCATCGAGTGCCATGTTATGACATGAACGACAATTGTGCTCACAGTTCCTTTTGTGCCGAATATACTGACATAACTTATACCTGCTGTGTGAATCCTGATGTATCAGTGTTTATATGTGAATGCTGCTGTATAGTCGCTGATGTATGTTGAGAAATAAAGTAAAAATACTTTCACATCTGCTATCTTCCTTTGATGTGTTATTATGGAAAATATCAGTTTGATCATCTGTAGCACCATAAGTTGTTAGCAGGGCATCCGATGATGGTGATACTGATGACGATGATCATGATGGTGACGATGATAAAGTGACAAGATGATGATGACAATGATGAATACGATGATGATGACCATGATGATGATGGTGTATCTGTAACCTTGTCTTGCAGTATACCACGTAAATGCTGACATATTACACTAACACAGCAATATAAAGTGACAAAAAAGGATATATGTAAAAAAGCAATATAAGGTGACAAGATAGGATATATATATATATATATATATATATATATATATATATATATATATATAACAAAGCAATAAAAAGTGACCGGACAGGATACACGCAACAAAACAATATAAAGTGATAAGACAGGGTATATGTAACAAAGCAGTATAAAGTGATAAGACAGGATATATGTAACAAAGCAGTATAAAGTAGATATGTAACAGAGCAGTATAAAGTGAAAAGACGGGATACACGCAACAAAGCAATAAAAAGCGAAAAGACAGGATATATGTAACAAAGCAATATAAGGTGACAAGACAGGATACACGTAACACAGTAATAGTAACGTGATAAGGTACTAGGAAAGTGACAAAGAAATATGCAAATGGCGAGTCACAAAATCGGTGACAGGGCAGTATGCAAGTGTAAAGCATAATAATCATTTAACATAAAGCCCATGTAACACAAGTCCAGGTAACAAAAGGCCCAGGTAATACAAGGATCAGGTAACATAAGGCCCAGGTAACACAAGGCCCAGTAACACAAGGATCAAGTAACATAAAGTCCAGGTAATACACGGCCCAGGTAACACAAGAACCAGGTAACATAAGGCCCAAGTTACACAAAACCAAGTTAACACAAGGCCCAGATAACATAATACCAAGGTAACACAAGGCCTCGGTAGCAACAGACCCAGGTAACACCAGAACGGTAGTTACACTGCAGTTATACAGGTGACAAGACACGGCATACATGACTGAGATACAAGTGGCAGTGCATGATACTGGTGAGAGAGATAAAAGTGACAATGTATAGTATTGGTGAGAGAGAGAGAGAGATACAAGTGACAATGCATGGTATTGGTGAGAGAGAGAGAGAGAGATACAAGTGACAATGCATGATATTGGTGTGTGAGAGAGAGAGAGAGATAAGTGACAATGCATGGTACTGGTGAGAGAGAGAGAGAGAGAGAGATACAAGTGAGAAATGCATGGTATTGGTGAGAGAGAGAGAGAGAGAGATACAGGTGACAATGCATGGTATTGATGAGAGAGAGAAAGAGATATATGTGACAATGTATGGTATTGGTAAGAGAGAAAGAGAGATACAAGTGACAATACATGGTACTGGTGAGAGAGAGATACAAGTGACAATACATGGTATTGGTGAGAGAGAGAGATACAAGTGACATGACATGGTATTGGAGAGAGAGATACAAGTTACAATACATGGTATTGGTGAGAGAGAGAGAGATACAAGTGACAATATATGGTATTGGTGAGAGAGAGATACAAGTGACATTACATGGTATTGGTATGAGAGAGAGAGAGAGATACAAGTGACAATACATGGTATTGGTGAGAGAGAGAGAGAGAGAGATATACAAGTGACAATACATGGTATTGGTGAGAGAGAGAGATACAAGTGACATGACATGGTATTGGAGAGAGAGATACAAGTTACAATACATGGTATCGGTGAGAGAGAGAGAGAGAGATACAAGTGACAATATATGGTATTGGTGAGAGAGAGATACAAGTGACATTACATGGTATTGGTGTGAGAGAGAGAGAGATACAAGTGACAATACATGGTATTGGTGAGAGAGAGAGAGAGATACAAGTGGCAGTGCATGGTATAGGTGAGGGAGAGAGAGAGATACAAGTGACAATGTATGGTATTGGTGAGAGAGAGAGAGATACAAGTGACAATACACAGTATTGGTGAGAGAGAGAGATACAAGTGGCAGTGCATGGTATTGGTGAGAGAGAGAGACAGAGAGAGAGATAAAAGTGACAATACATGATATTGGTGAGAGAGAGATACAAGTGACAATACATGGTACTGGTGAGAGTGAGAGAGAGATATAAATGACGATACATGGTATTGGTGAGAGAGAGAGATACAAGTGACAATACATGGTATTGGTGAGAGAGAGAGATTCATTCATTCATTCCTTTGCTTGTCCCTTGCGGAACTTTGCCTCCCAAACAGCACTCCTGTAGGCCTCTCGGTTGTGAGCAAGATGGCCTGCTGCTGCTGCATCCATTTCCAGATCATCAACGATGTCTTGCAGCCATCTTCGTTTCGGTCTTCCTCTTTTTCTTTTTCCCATTATGTATCCTTCCAATACGGTCTTCTCTAAAGTATCATGACGTTTAATGTGGCCAAAATATTTAAGTTTTCTCTCTTTAATCCTCTTTACTAGCCAGCCTTCTTCAATATTAAGCTCTTGTAGTATAGATATATTTGTTCTTTTTTGTGTCCACGATATTTGGAGAACTCTTCTATAGCATTTACATTCAAAGGCATTTATGTGCTTCTCAGCTGTTTTGTTAAGTGTCCAGGTCTCACAGGCATATGTTGCGATGGGAAAGATGCATGCCCTTAAAAATCTTATTTTTGTGGTTCTGTCTGCTCCTCTCCACAGATTCTTTATTTGTTTTACTTTCTGAAGAGCAATAGATGTCCTCCTTTTAATTTCCCGCATTGTATCTCCATTATTAGTTAGTAGTGATCCAAGATATTCAAAACTCTCCACTTCTTCCAGTTTTTCCTCACTGATACATATTTCAGTTGCCTTGTCTGTTTTGTCAGTTGTCATCACTTTAGTTTTCTTTGCATTAAGATATAGGTTCTGCTCTTCGCTGTTCTTGCGGACTGACATAATTAGTTTTTCCATTCCTTCTTGTGTTGTGGACAGCAATACTGTGTCATCAGCATATCTAATCTCTGGTATTTCATAACCTCCAACTGTTATGGCATCGTAATATTCTTTGTCTACATCTTCTCTAACATTCCTCATTATATTTTCAGTATACAAGTTAAATAAGTAGGGTGACAATATGCACCCCTGACGGACCCCTTGTTTTATGTCAAACCAAGTTGTTGTTTCACCATTTATTCTTACTGCTGCTTGTTGGTCTAAATACAGTAGTGATGTTAATTGTATCAAATGTGTTGGAAATCCCATTTTTTCCATTATTTCCCAAAGTTTCTGGTGTTGTACACAATCAAATGCCTTTGAGTAGTCTATAAAGGATAAATATAGATTCACATTAAACTCCCTGCATTTCTCTATTATTAATCTTAGATTGAATATATGATCTCTTGATCCTCTTCCTTGCCTGAAGCCAGCTTGGACCATATTGACTTCTTCTTCTATTTTCTTTCGAAGTCTACCCATTATGATTTTTAACAGAATTTTACTGGCATGACTAATCAGGGCAACAGTTCTGTAGTTGGTGCATAATTTCAGGTTGCCCTTTTTTGGCAGTGGTATGAATACAGTTCTTTTCCATTCTTTTGGCCAAATACCTGAATGCCATATCTTTTTACATAGTGCATGATAGATTGTTGCACACTCCTTTCCTCCTGCTTTAATAAATTCAGCGAGAGAGAGATACAAGTGACAATATATGGTACTGGTGAGAGAGAGAGAGATACAATTAACAATACACGGTATTGGTGAGAGAGAGAGAGATACAAGTAACAATACATGGTATTGGCAAGAGAGAGAGAGAGAGAGAGATACAAGTGACAATGCATGGTATTGGTGAGAGAGAGAGAGAAAGATACAAGTGACAATACATGGTATTGGTGAGAGAGAGAGATACAAGTGACAATACATGGTATTGGTGAGAGAAAGAGAGAGAGAGAGAAAGATACAAGTGGCAGTGCATGATATTGGTGTGAGATAGAGAGATACAAGTGACAATGCATGGTATTGGTGAGAGAGAGAGAGAGATACAAGTGACAATACATGGTATTGGTGAGAGACAGAGATACAAGTGACAATACATGGTATTGGTGAGAGAGAGATACAAGAGACAGTACATGGTATTGGTGAGAGAGAGAGAGAGAGAAATACAAGTGACAATGATTGGTATTGGTGAGAGAGAGAGATACAAGTGACAATACATGGTATTGGTGAGAGAGAGATAAAAGTGGCAGTGCATGGTATTGGTGTGTGTGTGAGAGAGAGATAAATATAAGTGATAATACATTTTATTGGTGAGAAAGAGAAAGATACAAGTGACAATACATGGCATTGGTGAGAGAGAGAGAGAGAGAGAGTGAGATACAAGTGACAATAATGGTATTGGTGAGAGAGAGAGAAAGATACTAGTGACAGTACATGGTATTGGTGAGATAGAGATAAAATATATGATATTGGTGAGAGAGAGAGGTAGAGATACATGTGGCAGTGTATGGTATTGGTGAGAGAGAGATACAAGTGATAATATATGGTATCGGTGAGAGAGAGAGATACAAGTGACAATACATGGTATTGGTGAGTGAAAGAGAGAGATACAAGTGACAATACATGGTATTGGTGAGAGAGAGAGATACAAGTGACAATATATGGTATTGGTGAGAGAGAGAGATACAAGTGGCAGTGCATGGTATTGGTGAGAGAGAGAGATACAAGTGACAATACATGGTATTGGTGGGAGAGAGAGAGAGAAGTGTGAGATACAAGTGACAATAATGGTATTGGTATGAGAGAGAGAGAAAGATACTAGTGACAGTACATGGTATTGGTGAGAGAGAGATACAATACATGGTATTGGTGAGAGAGAGAGAGAGAGATACAAGTGGCAGTGCATGGTATTGGCGAGAGAGAGAGAGAGAGAGAGAGAGAGATACAAGTGACAATATATGGTATCGGTGAGAGAGAGAGAGATACAAGTGACAATACATGGTATTGGTGAGAGAGAGAGAGAGAGAGAGAGAGAGAGATACAAGTCGCAATACATAGTATTTGTGAGAGAGAGAGATACAAGTGACAATACATTGTATTGCTGATATATATATATAATATATATATATATATATATATATATATATATATATATACAAGTGACAATACATGGTAATGATAAGAGAGAGATACAAGTGACAATACATGGTATTGGTGAGAGAGAGAGAGAGATACAAGTGACAATACATGGTATTGGTGTGAGAGAGAGATAGAAGTGAAAATACATGGTATTGGTGAGAGAGAGAGAGAGAGATACAAGTGACAATACCTGGTATTGGTGAGAGAGAGAGATACAAGAGACAATACATGGTATTGGTGAGAGAGAGAGAGAGATACAAGTGACAATACATGGTATTGGTGTGAGAGAAAGAGATACAAGTGACAATACATGGTATTGGTGAATGCATGAATGAATGAATGAATAATCTTTTTTTTTCAAGGGTAAAGAATTGGGCACGTAGGCCATTCTTACATTCTGCCCTTCACCACTCCATCTTTCATTCTTCCCACACACTTGATTTAGTACAAAAATACAAATTAAATTAGTAAAAAACATATCAAAAGAGTGTAAGATTTAACTACTACATTCAAGGTAAAAGAGAAGAAATAATTAACCTAATAAAATAGCACTCACGCACACATACACACGCAGACATATACATAAATAAAAATGCATTGTAAATACAGATCTTCTAACATATTTTTTGTTAAACAAACATTAAAATAATTTTTAACAATATCTAACAAGTTGCTTTTCTAACTATGTCACTGAAGTACTTGATGGTTGGCGAGTCACGTATTGAGAGAGTGCTGGTTATTTTATAGATGCATATAATTACAAGCAAGTAAATAATGAAACAGGTTTGAGTTAAAGGATGAAGTATTACCAATGGATTTTAAATTGTAGGGGAGGGTGTTCCAGAGCTGTACTGCAGAGTATGCAAGGCTTTTCTTGTACATATCAATTCTGGGTTTAGGAAGAAGACAGTTTTAAACGCTGGCTATGTTTAGTGTTATACGTAAACAGTGACCACAAGTAAGGCGGAGCATTGTGCGACAGAATTCTCTGAACAAACTTAACTTTGTTAAAAATGATTCTATTTTTGAGGGGTAGAATTTTGAGTTGTTTGTGTTGATCTACAGTCTGTACTGGGTGTTTGTCACAAATAAGATTTAATGCTCGCTTGTGAAGTGAGTGGAGCCTTTTTGTGTTTGAGACTGAGCATCCATCCCAGATTGTGGAACAGTAATCTAAGTGTGTTTGTATGTGTGATATGCAGTATATTTTTCTTGTGTTTTTGTCGATAAAGTGTTTAATTTTGGCTAATTGGTAAACTTTCTGTGCAATCAAATTTGTTAGGTTATGTACGTGAGAATTTTAAGTTAAATGCTGATCAATGATGAGTCCTAGGGTTTTATGTTCATGAACATTTTCTATTGACTTAGTCCCAGCACAAAGCTGTAGTGAAGTTTTAGTTGCATTTTGCAGTTTCTGTCTTGTAGTGATGAGCATGGATTTTGTTTTGTTGGTGTTTATCAACATACCATTTTTATTACTCCATTTAATCAAACTGTTTATATCAGTTTGGAGCGTTGTCTGTAGGTTATTGATGTCATATTCACTATTGTAAACAGTACAGTCGTCAGCGAAAAGATCACATGAAGAGTGCTTTAAATGTAGTGGTAGGTCGTTAATATAGATAGCAAAGAGAAGAGGACCAAGAATGGAGCCTTGAGGAATACCGGTATGAACCACAGACGAGCCAGATATTTTGTTTCTAAAGCAAACTACTTGTTTTCTACCTGAGAGAAAAGATGTAATACATTTTGTTAGGTCAGGATGTAATCTATAGCCTTCCAGCTTTTTTGCAAGAATTTCATGATCAATCATATCGAAGGCTTTCTTAAAATCAACAAAGACAGCACCACACAATTTGTCATCATTTATATTAGACAGCCAGCTTTCTGTCATTTTAGTTAATGCTGTGTGGCAGGAGTAATTTGGTCTAAAACCTGACTGACTGTCTATTAGTAGACTGTTTTCTTGCATGTGGAGCAGAGTTAACTTTTGTATATGTTTTTCAAGAGGTTTAGATAGTGATGACAGAATGGATATGGGTCTATAGTTTGAGAGGTCACTAGTCTGTCCAGATTTAAAAAGAGGAAAAACTTTAGCGAGTTTTAAAGCGTCAGGGAAATATTGTTTGTCAATACACAAGTTGTATAAGTATGTTAGTGTGTCTGTGATAACTGGTGCAGCGTAGCGTAGTATCTTGTTACTAATGACATCACATCCTGCTGAGTTAGTGTTCTTTAAGGACCAGATGTAGTTATAAACCTCACCGACTGTGAGGAAAGGAATATTAATTTGTTTTAGCTTTACACATTTACTGTCGCTGAAAGTTTTGAACACGCTCAGGTCGCAATTAGGGGTCGGTAATGAAGATTTTAGAATACTAATTTCTTCCCTAAAATGTTCACTGAAGTTAGTGCAAGTATGTTCACCATTAAGTGTTTGTGGGTCAGTTTGCTTCCTTTTATTTACAAGAGTATTAATCGCTTTCCAGATTGATTTACTATCAGTTTTGTCTTTCACTAAATTTCTGAAGTAATTTTTCTTTTCCTGCCTAATTAAATACTGCACCTTATTCCTAAGTGAACGATAGCTACTGAAATTTCTGCTTTTGTGAGCTTCATCCTGTTTCCTCATGAGTTGCAATATATCGGGAGTTATCCACGGGGATTTTGTTACGTGTTTTACTCTCATTTCTTTGATGGGGACATGCTTGTCAAAAATATTTCGAAATATCTTGATCCAGTATTCGATAGCCTCATCTGGATTTGTTAACTGGTAAACGTACGTAAGAGGCGAAGCTTTTAGATCAGTTAAAATAATTCCAAGTTAAAGTTTTTAAAGTTTCTGTATTTGATGCTGGTATGTTTGTGTTTCGGTATTTTATACCCCTTATGTGACCACGTACAGCAGACCGGGTAGTGATCACTCAGCTACACACGAGGGACAGTACATTCAGTAATGTTTCCTGGATCAGCTACATAAATATGATCTATTAGTGTTGATGATGATTCAGCAACTCTAGTAGGTTTGTTAACAATTTGGGAGAAGTTGTAAGATGTTAAAATGTTCTTCCATGTAGGATTTGGCTGATTAAGATCTATATTGAAGTCGCCTAGAATGATTATGTCCTTGAATTTATGAGTTACATCATCATCCATCATGGTCGCAAAGTGATCATACCACTCGGCTGAAGCATTTGGATTTCGGTATATAAAACTAATTAGAATTGGACTAAAATTTGATATTTTGATTTCTAGCATAATACATTCAATCTCTGATGTTTCCAGGTCTTCTCTTCTACAAAATTTAATTGTGTTAGAAATGTAAACAACTAAACCTGTCTCTAGCTTCCTAGTTGGGTCACGCCTGATCAAATTAAAACCATCTATTCTTATATCATTGTCTGTGATGTTTTTATGTAATCTGCTTTCAGAGAAACCAAAAATATGAAAATGTTGTTGAAGTATATGTGTAATCTCAGGGAGTTTTCCTAACAAATGATAAACATTTAAGTGGCCAACACGTAGGCCATCGTGTCGCAGCCACTCCTCCATTTTCTGAGTCATTATAACAATGTTAGAAATATTATATATCAGTAAAAATAAAATAACTGGTCAGACTTCAATCATGCAATTATAGGTATACGTTTAAGCTAGTAGAAATAATGAATCTAACTAAGTTTATAATATACTGACAAATAATGGAAAAAAGTACAAAAATCAACAATGCAATGAACGTTATGTAAGTGTAAATTGTAAAAGACTTGATGACAATATTAGCTGTAAGCTAGCACTAAGAAATGTCTGTTTTGCTGTAAGAACTGTGGTTTTTTGTTTTTGTTCAGTTAAATTAATCTACAGAAGTTAAAGAGTGCTGGAAGTTTCAAGCTATCTAGTATCTGTATGTGGGTGTTGAGTGTTGACTGTGTAGTAGGGACATCATATACGCGTGGCTCAGAGCTGCAGGACTAAACTGCATTAGATATTGTAGCTGAAAGTTCCACGGATAATGATTCGAGGTTCTTGTGTTTGTGTCCTGTACAGTTGTTGTGGTATTCCTAAGTGGTGATTGTGCAGGAGTCTCCATGTTGTTCGCTGTACTAAGTGTTGGTATAAATTGTTGAGCTTGCCGTGTAGGCAGCGGCGGGAACATGGAATCGTATAGTGGGTCAGTGGATGGAGTGGCCAATGGTAGAGAGGCAGATGGTGATGTTTCTGAGTAACACAATAATTGGTGTATAAGTATACAACTATACACTAAACACTGCAGTAAAGCTGTGATATTAGAATGTATAAAATTGGAAAAAAGTAGGAGCAGCTTTATTACTTAACGATTACAAAGTTGTGACGTTTCGGCGTGAGCCTTAATCATACAAAAACATACAGGACGAAGAAATAGGGAGACGAGATAAAGTATAGATTTACATGAATACTGTTTAAAAAAAAATTTTTTTTAAAGGAGTACTTAGCTGTAAATTGCAAGGTGTGGCTTGTCTGGCGGTGTGTGTCAGGAATGGATCTGGTAGGACGTGGAAATTGTTTAAATAGAGACCTGTGACATGTGGTCGGTGGGTTGTAACTGGGAGTTGTGGATGGGGAAGCGGGGAGGGGAGAGAGAGTGACGCACTACTGGCCTAGCTAGAAGAATTTGAAACAGGTGATTGGGGAAGAGGTGTTGCAGAGAAGAGGGGTTGCAGAGAAAATAGCGGGGTTGCAGAGTGATGCTGTGAGGAAGTTTGAAAAGTAAGAAGGGGTGGATTTAGTGGAGAGGTACTATAATGATTGAAGAAGATGATGTTACGTGTAACTAAACACTGAGTTTAACCCATGTGGTTCCAGCGTCCCATAATTTTGAATGCAGCGATTCTCAAGTGCCAGGCGGCTTGTGTCATCTGCGTGACATTGTTTAATGGCTGTTACCAGAAAATCAGATTTGCCTCTGTGGTTGGGGCCATTGAAATGATTTGGGACTAGTTTCGAAGCATGGTGGGTGATGTCGTACAGATATTTTTGCATGCGGTCCCCTAATCTGAGGCCAGTCTCACCGATATATGTTATCCTGCATCTTTTGCACACGATGACATATATCAGATTTCGGGACTCGCATTCCCAGTTACAACCCACCGACCACATGTCACAGGTCTCTATTTAAACAATTTCCACGTCCTACCAGATCCATTCCTGACACACACCGCCGGACAAGCCACACCTTGCAATTTACAGCTAAGTACTCCTTTAAAAAAAAATTTTTTTTTAAACAGTATTCATGTAAATCTATACTTTATCTCCTCTCCCTATTTCTTCGTCCTGTATGTTTTTGCATGATTAAGGCTCACGAAGAAACGTCAAAACTTTGTAATCGTTAAGTAATAAAGCTGCTCCTACTTTTTTCCAATTTTATACATTCTGGTGATGTTTCTGAGGGTCCTTGGAGTCTTGTAGTTTGTGTAGAGTGTGTGTTTCTGGATCTACGAGATGTGGGTGGCTGTCTAAACTGTTTCTGGCTATTTGAGTGTTTTGTTATGTTCTGCTCAGTTCCTGCTGGATATTTGATGTTTTTGGCAAGGATGCTGCTGCCTGTCTTGTTAATGTGGATGTGGTCCCTGTAAAGGCGTTTTTTGGGAGCGCCTGTGGCTGAAGTAAAAAATTGTGTGCTGTTTATAAAAACTACTGTGTTCTGTAGACAGAATGTTTTTAGTATTTTGTTGTTTATATCCACCATGCGACGCCCAGGACCAGAACAAGGTGGAATGATGGATGAAACGTTTGTGGAAGTGTTGGGGTATTTTTTCTTGATGGTGGATATCAAGTCCTGTATATCAGAGGGCCGAAGATTCTGGCCGTTCATGTTGTCATTAATGCCAACATGTGGGGGTCGTTCTCGTCACTCTCTGATCGACGTCAAGTCGTCTCAGTGTCTGCGTTAGTTGTATAATACCAGCTCCAGGTACTGACATGACTGAGACAGTGTCTTCAGAGGTAACTGACATCCGCTCACAATATATTCCTTTAAGTAAGGAATCTCCGATTATCAAGTGTGTTTTATATTCTCTGATGTTGTTACTGTGTTGTTGTGTATCTTGTTCTTGATGATGTTTATGAGACCGTGAGTTGGGAGTGGATGTCTTGCTTGAAATATCTGTTTGGGTCCTTGTTGCTTTATGGTTATATAAAGTGGGGCTATCTTGTAAAGCTTGAAACCTATTACTTATCTGCACATCAATAGGGTAAGCTAAATTTTCAGGTGCTACCTTTATAGGTGTTGTGGTGCTGGTGTGTTTCTCCTGTGCAGCTCCTTGCTTTGGCGTGTCTTCTTTGTTGATATCTGGTGAACTTGTGCATGAATTTACAGCCATATTATCTGTGTCAGCAGTCACTTCTTGAATACCTGTCATCACTTCCTTGCTGTGTCTGCGTGGCTCACTCTGCCATTCAGATATCATGATTCTCATTTTAGTATTTTCATCTCTCAGTGACGTAAGTTCAGCCCAGAGACTGTCATTCTCCAGCTTGAATGAGTGCTTAATCTCCGCTGCCGTGTCAGTAATAAGGTTTATGACGAGGTCTTTGACTACCTGAAGTATGTTCTAGGTACATAATGTAGCTAATTGAGAGAGAGAGAGAGAGAGATTCAAGTAATTATACATAGTATTGGCGAGAGAGAGAGAGAGAGAGAGAGACACACACACACACAAGTGACAATACATGGTATTGGTGAGAGAGAGAGATAAAGATACAAGTGACAATACATGGTATTGGTGAGAGAGAGAGAGAGAGATACAAGTGACAATCCATGGTATTGGTGAGAGAGAGAGAGATACAAGTGGCAGTGCATGGTACTGGTGAGAGAGAGAGAGAAACAAATGACAGTACATGATACTGGTGAGAGATATACAAGTGACATTGAATGGTATTGGAGAGAGAGAGAGAGATGCAAGTGACAATGCACGCTATTGGCAAGTGAGAGAGAGAGAGTGAGAGAGAGCGAGAGGAGAGAGACAATGCACGATACAGTTGATATATAGTGTATATATATATATATATATATATATATATATATATATATATCTTGTCGTGTGCTATCTCCCTGTAACTGCGAGTTGGTTGTTCTTTGCAGCCGCTGCTGTGGATATATATATATATATATATATATATATATATATATATAATGTGACGTTACGTGTATGTGACAAAGATCGGATTCTGGAATGTAAGATGGACGCACCATCGAAAACTGCTCAGGCAATACAAGAAATGGATAAATATCACCTAAA
Source organism: Achatina immaculata (assembly GCA_009760885.1). Lineage (NCBI taxonomy): Eukaryota > Metazoa > Mollusca > Gastropoda > Stylommatophora > Achatinidae > Lissachatina > Lissachatina immaculata. Next base: position 29,962,639 of record CM019692.1, on the reverse strand, counting down.
CATCCTGGCCATCAGTAATATCCACCTTCATTTATGCAAGCACAAGCTGGAAAACAACTAAAGAAACAGACAAGAAATTAGACTCTTTTGAAAACAAATGCCTAAGGAAAATACTCGGCATCAAGTGGAACGAATTCAAGAACAATGCAGAGATAAGACAGATGACTGAACAACAACCTGTCTCATGGGTGATCAGAAAAAGAAGATGGACATATGTCGGTCACGTGATGAGAAGAAACAATCGGAGAATACCAAAACAAGCTATCAAATGGAACACAATAGTGTGAAGAAAAAGAGGTCGACCATGTGAAACTCTAAAGAGGACATTGTTAAGAGAAGCCAATTCAGTGGGCATAACATCCCTTGATGAGATTGAAAAACTCGCCGAACACAAGACATCTTGGCGAACTACGTGATGTTTAACGGCAAGGGAAGGATGTAGGATGTTATATATATGGTCATTTGCATGTCCCTTGTGGAACTTTGTCTCCCTAACAGCACCCCTGTAGGCCTCTCAGTTGTGAGCAATATGCCCTGCTGCTGATTCATCCATTTGCAGATTATCAACGATGTCTTGCAGCCATCTTCGTCTTTGTCTTCCTCTCTTTCTTTTTCCCATTATGTACCTTCCAAGACTGTCTTCTCTAAATTATCATGACGTTTAATGTGTCCAAGATATTTAAGTTTTCTCTGTTTATTCCTCTTTACTAGCCAGTCTTCTTCAATATTAAGTTCTTGGATTATGGATATATTTATTCTTTTTTGTGTCCATGATATTTGAAGAACTCTTCTGTAGCATTTGAATTCAAAGGTATTTATGTGTTTCTCAGCTGTTTTGTCACGTGTCCACGTCTCACAGGCATATGTTGCGATAAGAAAGATGCAAGCCCTTAAAAAAATTATTTTTATAATTCTGTTTATTCGTCTCCACAGATTATTTAGTTGTTTTACTTTTTGAAGAGCGATAGACGTCCTTCTTCTAATTTCCCTCATTGTATCTCCATTATTAGTTAGTAGTGATTCAAGGTATTCCAAACTCTCCACCTCTTCCAATTTTTCATCACTGATACATATTTTAGCTGCCATATTTGTTGTGTCAGTTGTCACCAATTTAGTTTTCTTTGCATTAAGATAGAGGTTTTGCTCGTCACTATTCTTACGGACTGACATAATTAGTTTTTCCATTCCTTTTTTGTGTTGTGGATAGTAATACTGTGTTATCTGATTTGAATAAACTATAAAAGATAAATATCTCTCCCTCTCTCTCTCTGAACCTTAAGTGCCCAGGACACATGGGACTTCTGCAAGAGTTTTCCACAAATGCCTGTCCTTCGCCTTTTTTTCTGCTCTTGCCCAGGTGAGCCCTCTATTGCTCAACATCCTTTCTGTTGTTCTTCTCCATGTCTCTTTTGATCTACCCTTACTTCTGTTCCCCTGTGGTGTCCATCTTAGTGCTATTTTTTGCTAGTGAGTTGTCAGTCATTCGGAGCACATGTCCCAACCATCGCCAGCGTCTTTCCTCAATAATTGATGTCAGTGGTTTCATCTTCATTCCTGCTAATAAGATGTTATTTCTTATGGTGTTTGGCCAAAATATTTTTCTAATTCTTCGTAAACATTTAGTCTGGAAAGAATTCAACTTGTTTTCTATGGTTTTGGTGATTTTCCAGCATTCACTTCCATAGAGTAGTACACTTAGAACATAAAAGATAAATATAGATTCACATTAAATTCTATGCAATTCTCTATTATGAATCTTATGTCGAATCTCTTGTTTCTCTTCCTTGTCTAAAACAAGCTTGGACCATATTGATTTCTTCTTCTATTTTCTTACGAAGTCTATCCATTATGATTTTTAATAGAATTTTGCTGGCATGACTAATCAGGGCAACTGTATGTATATATATATATATATATATATATGGGCGTGAGTGGTTATGTTTGTATGTATATTCCGTTTTTTATAAATAGGAAACTACGAGGCTTTGGTACAGTAAAGTAAGAGGTCTAATCATACAAAATTTGTTCTATGTATATTCCAACATCACTCTGGAACGCCTGGAGCAATTTCAATCAAACTTGGTACACATATGACATACAATCTGGAAAAAAATATAATGTTGGCCTGGGGTAGTGTTGAGAGAGTGTGATCGTATCAAAAGTTGTTAAGGCGTGGTTGGTATCTTTCAAAAAGGAGGGTAGTTTGTGTACTAGTTTGTGCTTTCCAAAAAGTCAGAAATGTGCTCAGTGGGACATGAACACACTGATACAATGGGACGTCCAGGGTTACCTGGTTTGTGGATTTTAGGAAGAAGATAGAAGGTAGGTGTGCCTAAACAGCTGTCCTTAATGTGAAGAGAAACAGCTTGGGGTGGGAGGCCACCTTCTGTAATCAGGTCTTTAACAACACCACACCTATCACAGCTTTCTCCTTGATGTCTGCTCCCTATACACTTCTATCCCCCATGAGGATGGACTTTTAGTACTCCGCTATTTTCTCGACAAAGACCCTCACCCCACTACTAGCACTGACACCATAATCAGACTTACACAGCTAGTACTAAACCTAAATTCTTTCGAATTCAACGGCGAATACTTCGAGCAAATCAGTGGTGTTGCCATGGGAAGGAAAATGGGTCCCAGTTATGCATGTCTATTTATGGGCTTTCTGGAAGTCAAATTATGGGAAACCTACACTGGCAACTTCCAGAATTCTATAAAAGGTACATCGATGATGACATTGGAATCACAATTATGCCACAGGAAGATCTAAAAAAATGTATTAAATTCGCCAACTCACTAAATAACAACATATAATTCACTTATGAAATTTCTGACAAGTCTGTTAACTTTTTAGACATTAAAATTTCTATTGGCACAAAAAGCTTGTTACCTCTGTATTTTACAAGCCCACTGACAGCCACACCTATTTGCTTTACACCTCCTTCCATCCTGAAGCCTGTGAGAACTCCATCCCATACTCCCAACTCCTCCGTCTTCGCCGCATATGTCAGGATAATTTGGACTTTATAGATCAGTCCAACAAGTTATTAGAATTTTTCCGTCATCGCCACTACCCAGAAAAGGTCCTTCGTGAAGCCTTCAACCGTATCCAACTAGTGAGCTGCAAAGAAGTATTCAGGAAAAAAGCCTGTTATTCCATCTGACAGAGTTAAGTTAGTACTGCCTTTCTACCCGCACAGTCAGATGGTTAAGAAAATTCTTTATCGTCATCTGCCGATAATCCAACTCGACCCCTATAGGTATACAAACGTGAGCCAAACCTTAAGGACATCCTCGTCCACACCCACTTGAAGCAGAGCCTTACATATGTTGGCACCAGAAATTGTAACCGCCCCCGCTGCGTTACCTGCCCGGTAGTCTTGGAAACGAAAACAATCACCTTTCTCAAAACTATCCTCACTCTTTATGAGGGATTCACATGCGAGTCCCGTAATGTGATATATGTCATCTTTTGCAAAAGATGCAGGATAACATATATTGGTGAGACTGGCCTCAGATTAGGGGACCTCATGTAAAAACATCTGTACGACATCACCCAGCATGCTTCGAAACCAGTCCCAAATTATTTCAGTGGCCCCAACCACAGAGGCAAATCTGATTTTCTGGTAACAGCCATTAAACAATGTCACGTAGATGACACAAGCCGCCTGGCGCTTGAGAACCGCTGCATTCAAAATTATGGGACGCTGGAGCCACATGGGTTAAACTCGCTGTTTAGCTACACTTAACATTCTCTTCAATCATTATAATACCTCTCCACTAAGTCCATCCCTTCTTACTTTTCAAACTTCCTCACAGCATCACTTTGCAACCCCTCTTCCCCAGTCATCTATTTCAACTTCTCCTGGCTAGGTCAACACTGTATCACTCTCTCCCCTCCCCGGTTCCCCGTCCACCACCCCCAGTTACAACCCACCTACCACATATCACATGTCTCCACGTTCTACTACATCCATTCCTGACACACACCGCCGGACAGGTCACACCTTACAATTTACAGCTAAGTACTCTTTTAGTTTTTTTTCTTTTTAATAGTATTCATGTGAATCTATACTTTATTCATGTGAATCTATACTTTATCTCCTCTCTCTATTTCTTTGTCATGTATGTTTTTGTATGATTAAGGCTCACGCCGAAACGTCACAACTTTGTAGTCGTTCCTACATTTTTCCTAGTTTATACATGTTGGTATCACAGCTTTATTGCAGTGGCTCCGTGTATAGTTATATACTTATACATTAATTATTGTGTTTTCTTTCAACAGTGTTCTGAGTAGTCCGTGCACCGCTCCCACGTGACCAGACTGTCGTTCACCTCTCTTGTACATGCTTATGTTCCCAGTTTTCTGATTTCCTTTATCTAATGCCCAAAATAGTTCTCGATGTTCAAAGTTTAGATCATTTAATTAGCTGAACCTCATACTTGTCAGAACAAGACAGAACCTCAAACTTGACAGAACAGGGCAGAACCTTAAACTTGGCAGAACACCTCAAACCTGGCAGAACAAGACATAACCCCATACTTGGAAAAACAAGCCGGAACCTCAAACTTGACAGAACAAGACAGAACCTCATACTTGGAAAAACAAGCCGGAACCTCAAACTTGACAGAACAAGACAGAATCTCAGACTTGTCAGAACCATCTGTTTATTCTCAACATATTGTTTCTTTCATATTAAAACTTAAATTAATTGCATCTCTTGTCTTCTCTTTCCAGTCCCTAACATCTTCACCAAGTCTGACGAGAAAAAGGATTTGAACCTCACATTCCAATGTATATATATATGCTGGTTGTTATTCTGCCAGGCCAGGCTAAATGCAGTGAAAGTCCCACAAGACTCTGTCCACCGCCTCGCTGCCGACACGTTGTATTTTCCGTTCTGGCAACTCGCGGCAGGTCGATGGACCGCGCGTACACGCAGCACAGTCCGCAAGCCCGTGTGTTTTGACGTGACACAAACAAACAACAACAAACTTGGAGCGAAGAGCAAGTGAGAAGAAAAAAACTTGATAATAAGACAAGTCTATGCTAAGACTGCACTAAGCCAGAGAACAGATTAAAAGCTTTAGCCCAGATTCTGCGTGAACTCTTCGGCCAGGTAGTTTCTACTTCATCAGACTTTCATCAGGGCAGCTTTGTTTCATACCCTTGCCTCAGGTATGTTGGTGTGATATGAATTAATTATTGTTATTCACATAAACTACAGCTTTCAGTAAAGCTGTTACAATGTTACAGTGTTACAATGTCTCAAATACAGTCACTAAGTGTATGTTCATAGCCAGAATACTCGACTGCGCGATTCGTAAACTGAACAGAAACTGTTGGGACTTTGTTCCCTTCCATTGTACACTTGGTGGGCTCACAGTTCTCTCATTTCTCTAATATGATTCCCCAAACTGGGCCTTCAGCATTGTCTACAAAAAGTATGTGCTTTTTTTACGGCGGTTGATTTAAGGATAAAAATGTGTGGTCAGATCTGAACATTTTGTAAACGATTCAATGGCTAAAATGTTCAGCTGTCTCTCTGTAGCTTCATCAGAGCCGCCATGTTAAGAAGCTTTCCAGTCTTCTCTTCACAAATAAACAGAACATGTGATAAAAATGTAAAATGTTACAACGATTAGTGTTAATATTTGAGGATGTCAGTACTACACGATCACTGTCAGTGTTACATTACTGTTGTCAGTGTTACATTATAGTTGTCAGTGTTACACTATAGTTGTCAGTATTACACTATAGTTGTCAGTATTACACTATAGGCACTAGTGTTACATGATAATTGTCAGTGTTACACAATTATTGTCAGCGTTACACTATAGGTCCTAGTGTTACACTATGGTTGTCAGCATTAAACTACAGTTGTCAGTGTTACATTATAGGTCCAAGTGTTATACTATAGTTGTCAGTATTACACTACAGTTGTCAGTGTTACATTACAGGTCCTAGTGTTACACTATAGATGTCAGTATTACACTACAGTTGTCAGTGTTACTCTATAGATCCTAGTGTTACATAATAGTTGTCACAGTTCTCTCATTTCTCTAATATGATTCCCCAAACTGGGCCTTCAGCATTGTCTACAAAAAGTATGTGCTCTTTTTACGGCGGTTGATTTAAGGATAAAAATGTGTGGTCAAATCTGAACATTTTGTAAACGATTCAATGGCTAAAATGTTCAGCTGTCTCTCTGTAGCTTCATCAGAGCCGCCATGTTAAGAAGCTTTCCAGTCTTCTCTTCACAAATAAACAGAACATGTGATAAAAATGTAAAATGTTACAACGATTAGTGTTAATATTTGAGGATGTCAGTACTACACGATCACTGTCAGTGTTACATTACTGTTGTCAGTGTTACATTATAGTTGTCAGTGTTACACTATAGTTGTCAGTATTACACTATAGTTGTCAGTATTACACTATAGGCACTAGTGTTACATGATAATTGTCAGTGTTACACAATTATTGTCAGCGTTACACTATAGGTCCTAGTGTTACACTATGGTTGTCAGCATTAAACTACAGTTGTCAGTGTTACATTATAGGTCCAAGTGTTATACTATAGTTGTCAGTATTACACTACAGTTGTCAGTGTTACATTACAGGTCCTAGTGTTACACTATAGATGTCAGTATTACACTACAGTTGTCAGTGTTACTCTATAGATCCTAGTGTTACATAATAGTTGTCAGTGTTATCACATTCTCTGTTCAGCCAAGATCTCACTACAAAGAACTACGACTTTTTTCCCGATGGCGAAGAAATGTTAGAAGGTCAGATGTTTCACATACGACAAGGGAGCGAAGTGAAGTCTAAAAGGACAAAAGTTTCACATACGAAAAGAGAGTGAACTGAAGCCTAGAGGGACAAACGTTTCACATAAGACAAAGGAGTGAAGTGAAGCATAGAAGGACAAACATTTCATATAAGACAAGGGAGTAAAGTGAAGCATAGAAGGACAAACATTTCATATAAGACAAGGGAGTAAAGTCTAAAAGGACAAACGTTTCACGTAAGACAAGGGAGTAAAGTCTAAAAGGACAAACATTTCATATAAGGCAAGGGAGTGAAGCATAGAAGGACAAACGTTTCATATAAGGCAAGGGAGTGAAGCATAGAAGGACAAACGTTTCATATAAGACAAGGGAGTAAAGTCTAAAAGGACAAACGTTTCATATAAGACAAGGGAGTAAAGTCTAAAAGGACAAACGTTTCAAATAAGACAAGGGAGTAAAGTCTAAAAGGACAAACATTTCATATAAGGCAAGGGAGTGAAGCATAGAAGGACAAACGTTTCATATAAGACAAGGGAGTGAAGCATAGAAGGACAAACGTTTCATATAAGACAAGGGAGTAAAGTCTAAAAAAACAAACGTTTCATATAAGGCAAGGGAGTGAAGCATAGAAGGACAAACGTTTCATATAAGACAAGCCGGAACCTCAAACTTGACAGAACAAGACAGAACCTCATACTTGGAAAAACAAGCCGGAACCTCAAACTTGACAGAACAAGACAGAATCTCAGACTTGTCAGAACCATCTGTTATCAACATATGTTTCTTTCATATTAAAACTTAAATTAATTGCATCTCTTGTCTTCTCTTTCCAGTCCCTAATCTTCACCAAGTCTGACGAGAAAAAGGATTTGAACCTCACATTCCAATGTATATATATGCTGGTTGTTATTCTGCCAGGCCAGGCTAAATGCAGTGAAAGTCCCACAAGACTCTGTCCACCGCCTCGCTGCCGACACGTTGTATTTTCCGTTCTGGCAACTCGCGGCAGGTCGATGGACCGCGCGTACACGCAGCACAGTCCGCAAGCCCGTGTGTTTTGACGTGACACAAACAAACAACAACAAACTTGGAGCGAAGAGCAAGTGAGAAGAAAAAAACTTGATAATAAGACAAGTCTATGCTAAGACTGCACTAAGCCAGAGAACAGATTAAAAGCTTTAGCCCAGATTCTGCGTGAACTCTTCGGCCAGGTAGTTTTCTACTTCATCAGACTTCATCAGGGCAGCTTTGTTTCATACCCTTGCCTCAGGTATGTTGGTGTGATATGAATTAATTATTGTTATTCACATAAACTACAGCTTTCAGTAAAGCTGTTACAATGTTACAGTGTTACAATGTCTCAAATACAGTCACTAAGTGTATGTTCATAGCCAGAATACTCGACTGCGCGATTCGTAAACTGAACAGAAACTGTTGGGACTTGTTCCCTTCCATTGTACACTTGGTGGGCTCACAGTCTATCCATTCTCTAATATGATTCCCCAAACTGGGCCTTCAGCATTGTCTACAAAAAGTATGTGCTCTTTTTACGGCGGTTGATTTAAGGATAAAAATGTGTGGTCAATCTGAACATTTGTAAACGATTCAATGGCTAAAATGTTCAGCTGTCTCTCTGTAGCTTCATCAGAGCCGCCATGTTAAGAAGCTTTCCAGTCTTCTCTTCACAAATAAACAGAACATGTGATAAAAATGTAAAATGTTACAACGATTAGTGTTAATATTTGAGGATGTCAGTACTACACGATCACTGTCAGTGTTACATTACTGTTGTCAGTGTTACATTATAGTTGTCAGTGTTACACTATAGTTGTCAGTATTACACTATAGTTGTCAGTATTACACTATAGGCACTAGTGTTACATGATAATTGTCAGTGTTACACAATTATTGTCAGCGTTACACTATAGGTCCTAGTGTTACACTATAGTTGTCAGTATTACACTACAGTTGTCAGTGTTACATTATAGTTGTCAGTATTACACTATAGTTGTCAGTATTACACTACAGTTGTCAGTGTTACATTACAGGTCCTAGTGTTACACTATAGATGTCAGTATTACACTACAGTTGTCAGTGTTACTCTATAGATCCTAGTGTTACACTATAGTTGTCAGTGTTATCACATTCTCTGTTCAGCCAAGATCTCACTACAAAGAACTACGACTTTTTTCCCGATGGCGAAGAAATGTTAGAAGGTCAGATGTTTCACATACGACAAGGGAGCGAAGTGAAGTCTAAAAGGACAAACGTTTCACATAAGACAAGGAGTGAAGTGAAGCATAGAAGGACAAACGTTTCACATAAGACAAGGAGTGAAGTGAAGCATAGAAGGACAAACATTTCATATAAGACAAGGGAGTAAAGTGAAGCATAGAAGGACAAACATTTCATATAAGACAAGGGAGTAAAGTCTAAAAGGACAAACGTTTCACGTAAGACAAGGGAGTAAAGTCTAAAAGGACAAACATTTCATATAAGGCAAGGGAGTGAAGCATAGAAGGACAAACGTTTCATATAAGGCAAGGGAGTGAAGCATAGAAGGACAAACGTTTCATATAAGACAAGGGAGTAAAGTCTAAAAGGACAAACGTTTCATATAAGACAAGGGAGTAAAGTCTAAAAGGACAAACGTTTCATATAAGACAGGGAGTAAAATCTAAAAGGACAAACATTTCATATAAGGCAAGGGAGTGAAGCATAGAAGGACAAACGTTTCATATAAGACAAGGGAGTGAAGCATAGAAGGACAAACGTTTCATATAAGACAAGGGAGTAAAGTCTAAAAGGACAAACATTTCATATAAGACAAGGGAGTAAAGTCTAAAAGGACAAACATTTCATATAAGACAAGGGAGTAAAGTCTAAAAGGACAAACATTTCATATAAGACAAGGGAGTAAAGTCTAAAAGGACAAACATTTCATATAAGACAAGGGAGTGAAGCATAGAAGGACAAACGTTTCATATAAGGCAAGGGAGTGAAGCATAGAAGGACAAACGTTTCATATAAGGCAAGGGAGTGAAGCATAGAAGGACAAACGTTTCATATAAGACAAGGGAGTGAAGCATAGAAGGACAAACGTTTCATATAAGACAAGGGAGTGAAGCATAGAAGGACAAACGTTTCATATAAGGCAAGGGAGTGAAGCATAGAAGGACAAACGTTTCATATAAGACAAGGGAGTGAAGCATAGAAGGACAAACGTTTCACGTAAGACAAGGGAGTAAAGTCTAGAAGGACAAACGTTTCATATAAGTCGAGGCAGTGAAGTCTAGAAGACAAACGTTTCATATAAGTCGAGGCAGTGAAGTCTAGAAGACAAACGTTTCATATAAGACGAGGCAGTGAAGTCTAGAAGACAAACGTTTCACGTAAGACAAGGGAGTGAAGTCTAGAAGGACAAACGTTTCATATAAGACGAGGCAGTGAAGTCTAGGAAGACTAACGTTTCATATAAGACAAGGGATTGATTGATCTTGATTGATTGATTGATCTTTATTTCAAAAGGGTTAAGAACTGGGCACGCAGGCCCGTCTGACATTCTGCCCTTTATCATACATCTTTCACTCTATTCCAGACATTCTACAAATATGCTGTTCATATAACAGAAGGGAGTGAAGTCTAGGAAGAAAACTTTTCATATAAGACAAGGGAGTGAAGTCTAGAAGAAGAAACGTTTCATATAAGACAAGGGAGTGAAGTCTAGAAGAAGAAATGTTTCATATAAGACAGGGAGTGAAGTCTAGAAGAAGAAACGTTCATATAAGACAAGGGAGTGAAGTCTAGAAGAAGAAATGTTTCATATAAGACAAGGGAGTGAAGTCTAGAAGAAAACGTTTCATATAAGACAAGGGAATGAAGTCTAGAAGAAGAAATGTTTCATATAAGGCAAGGGAGTGAAGTCTAGAAGAAGAAACGTTTCATATAAGACAAGGAAGTGAAGTCTAGAAGAAGAAACGTTTCATATAAGGCAAGGGAGTGAAGTCTAGAAGAAGAAACGTTTCATATAAGGCAAGGGAATGAAGTCTAGAAGAAGAAACGTTTCATATAAGACAAGGAAGTGAAGTCTAGAAGAAGAAACGTTTCATATAAGACAAGGAAGTGAAGTCTAGAAGAAGAAACGTTTCATATAAGACAAGGAAGTGAAGTCTAGAAGAAGAAACGTTTCATATAAGACAAGGAAGTGAAGTCTAGAAGAAGAAACGTTTCATATAAGACAAGGAAGTGAAGTCTAGAAGAGAAACGTTTCATATAAGGCAAGGGAGTGAAGTCTAGAAGAAGAAACGTTTCATATAAGGCAAGGGAATGAAGTCTAGAAGGACAAACGTTTCATATAAGACGAGGCAGTGAAGTCTAGGAAGACTAACGTTTCATATAAGACAAGGGATTGATTGATCTTGATTGATTGATTGATCTTTATTTCAAAAGGGTTAAGAACTGGGCACGCAGGCCCGTCTGACATTCTGCCCTTTATCATACATCTTTCACTCTATTCCAGACATTCTACAAATATGCTGTTCATATAACAGAAGGGAGTGAAGTCTAGGAAGAAAACTTTTCATATAAGACAAGGGAGTGAAGTCTAGAAGAAGAAACGTTTCATATAAGACAAGGGAGTGAAGTCTAGAAGAAGAAATGTTTCATATAAGACAAGGGAGTGAAGTCTAGAAGAAGAAACGTTTCATATAAGACAAGGGAGTGAAGTCTAGAAGAAGAAACGTTTCATATAAGACAAGGGAGTGAAGTCTAGAAGAAGAAACGTTTCATATAAGACAAGGGAATGAAGTCTAGAAGAAGAAATGTTTCATATAAGGCAAGGGAGTGAAGTCTAGAAGAAGAAACGTTTCATATAAGACAAGGAAGTGAAGTCTAGAAGAAGAAACGTTTCATATAAGGCAAGGGAGTGAAGTCTAGAAGAAGAAACGTTTCATATAAGGCAAGGGAATGAAGTCTAGAAGAAGAAACGTTTCATATAAGACAAGGAAGTGAAGTCTAGAAGAAGAAACGTTTCATATAAGGCAAGGGAATGAAGTCTAGAAGAAGAAACGTTCATATAAGGCAAGGAATGAAGTCTAGAAGAAGAAACGTTTCATATAGGCAAGGAAGTGAAGTCTAGAAGAAGAAACGTTTCATATAAGACAAGGAAGTGAAGTCTAGAAGAAGAAACGTTTCATATAAGACAAGGAAGTGAAGTCTAGAAGAAGAAACGTTTCATATAAGACAAGGAAGTGAAGTCTAGAAGAAGAAACGTTTCATATAAGGCAAGGGAGTGAAGTCTAGAAGAAGAAACGTTTCATATAAGGCAAGGGAATGAAGTCTAGAAGAAGAAACGTTTCATATAAGGCAAGGGAATGAAGTCTAGAAGAAGAAACGTTTCATATAAGGCAAGGGAGTGAAGTCTAGAAGAAGAAACGTTTCATATAAGGCAAGGGAGTGAAGTCTAGAATTACAAACGTTTCATATAAGGCAAGGGAGTGAAGTCTAGAATTACAAACGTTTCATATAAGACAAGGGAGTGAAGCCTATAGGGAAAAACTTTTCACATAAGACAAGGGAGTGAAGCCTAGAAGGACACACCTTTCACATAAGACAAGGGAGTGAAGCCTAGATGGACACACGTTTCACATGAGACAAGGGTGTGAAGTGAAGCTTAGAAGGACAAACGTTTCACATAAGACAAGGGAGTGAAGTCTAAAATGACAAACTTTTCACATAAGACAAGGGAGTGAAGTGAAGCCTAGAAGGACAAATGTTTCACATAAGATAAGGGAGTGAAGTGAAGCCTAGAAGGACACCCGTTTCACATGAGACAAGGAGTGAAGCCTAGAAGGACAAACTTTTCACATAAGATAAGGGAGTGAAGTGAAGCCTAGAAGGACAAATGTTTCACATAAGATAAGGGAGTGAAGTGAAGCCTAGAAGGACAAATGTTTCACATAAGATAAGGGAGTGAAGTGAAGCCTAGAAGGACACACGTTTCACATGAGACAAGGGAGTGAAGCCTAGAAGGAGAAACGTTTCACATAAGATAAGGTCTCTCATCTAAACAGAAAGCAGGTAAGATCTTTGTAAATGAAATTTCCTTAAAGATGGACAACCAACCCACTTACTTAGGAGTGACTCTTGACTCAAAACTTACCTGGAAGCAACACATCAACATTGCAGAAGCAAAAGCCAGAAGAAAACTAGCCATATTAAGAAAATTAAGTGGAACCACATGGGGAGCTAGTGAAAGAATCCTCAAGAATGTATACCAGCGAAGTATTCTATCACATTTAGAATATGGCTCAACATCTTGGTGCACAGCATCAAACACAACGCTGCATAATCTAGACAAGGTTCAAAATCAGTCACTACGGATTATCACAGGTGCCATGAGGTCCACACCAATAGTAGCAATGCAGAAAATAGTTGGTGTTCAAGCACTAAAGGAACGTAGAGAAACAAAGGTCATGACCTTGGGAGAGAAATTCCTCAGCTCTGTAAGCCATCCCCTGAAGGAGAGATTCAATAACCTGGCTCTAAGAAGGCTTAAAAGAAGCAGCTTCATTCATCAGGCCAAGCGTATGCGTAAGCTGATACCTGACCTTCCAACTGTAGTCGCTCCATTATCATCTGTACCAGAGCATACACCATGGAAAGAAGCAGATTATACACAAATAACTATTCAGACTGAAGTGAAAGGTGTGCAGAATGGAGAGACGCAGAGCCGTCTTGTAAGATCAACAGCCACACTTAGTGTTCTAGATGACAAATATCCATGTGACACCTGGATACGTGTGTATACAGATGGATCTGCACATAATGCCATAAAGAATGGATGGGCAGGAGCACATATTGAATATACAAACAACACCACTGACAAGATTTCCATACCCACTGGAAAGTAATGCAACAACTATGATGCAGAAGTTAGGACAATTATTGCTGCAGTTGAAAAACTATCAGACTCCAGAACTGATACGTGCCCCATAGTAATTCTCACAGATGCAAGATCAGTACTGGAAGCTCTTCAGTGCAACAAACTACCAGATCTTAAGGATGACTTGTCAAAAACTGGCTCACAACACAGAGTCACCTTGCAGTGGATTCCCTCCCACTGTGGGATACCAGGCAATGAGAAAGCCGACCATATGGCCAAAGAGGGCACTGAAATGGAGCAGCCAGACATACCAATCACCTATAATCAGAAGAAAAGCATGATAAAAACCTACAGGAAGCCACAAACACCACCACATGATAACTATCAAATCCTAAACAGGAAGCAACACATCAACATTGCAGAAGCAAAAGCCAGAAGAAAACTAGCCATATTAAGAAAATTAAGTGGAACCACATGGGGAGCTAGTGAAAGAATCCTCAAGAATGTATACCAGCGAAGTATTCTATCACATTTAGAATATGGCTCAACATCTTGGTGCACAGCATCAAACACTACGCTGCATAATCTAGACAAGGTTCAAAATCAGTCACTACGGATTATCACAGGTGCCATGAGGGCCACACCGGTAGTAGAAATGCAGAAAATAGTTGGTGTTCAAGCACTAAAGGAACGTAGAGAAACAAAGGTCATGACCTTGGGAGAGAAATTCCTCAGCTCTGTAAGCCATCCCCTGAAGGAGAGATTCAATAACCTGGCTCTAAGAAGGCTTAAAAGAAGCAGCTTCATTCATCAGGCCAAGCGTATGCGTAAGCTGATACCTGACCTTCCAACTGTAGTCGCTCCATTATCATCTGTACCAGAGCATACACCATGGAAAGAAGCAGATTATACACAAATAACTATTCAGACTGAAGTGAAAGGTGTGCAGAATGGAGAGACGCAGAGCCGTCTTGTAAGATCAACAGCCACACTTAGTGTTCTAGATGACAAATATCCATGTGACACCTGGATACGTGTGTATACAGATGGATCTGCACATAATGCCATAAAGAATGGATGGGCAGGAGCACATATTGAATATACAAACAACACCACTGACAAGATTTCCATACCCACTGGAAAGTAATGCAACAACTATGATGCAGAAGTTAGGACAATTATTGCTGCAGTTGAAAAACTATCAGACTCCAGAACTGATACGTGCCCCATAGTAATTCTCACAGATGCAAGATCAGTACTGGAAGCTCTTCAGTGCAACAAACTACCAGATCTTAAGGATGACTTGTCAAAAACTGGCTCACAACACAGAGTCACCTTGCAGTGGATTCCCTCCCACTGTGGGATACCAGGCAATGAGAAAGCCGACCATATGGCCAAAGAGGGCACTGAAATGGAGCAGCCAGACATACCAATCACCTATAATCAGAAGAAAAGCATGATAAAAACCTACAGGAAGCCACAAACACCACCACATGATAACTATCAAATCCTAAACAGAAAGGAACAAATCACCATTTTCCGTCTCCAACAGGACACAGCCGAATCCGAAGTCATATGTATACTATAAAGTTTAAGGTTGGTACTACTAATCTATGTACATGTGCCCAAGTGCCTCAAACTGTGGAACATATCCTCGAAAACTCCACCAGCTACGAGACACTGAGAAGTAATTACTGGCCCAGTGAAACCACCAAAGAAAATAAGCTCTACAGTTTCATATATGAATTACAAAAAAACAGTGAAATGTATCCAAGAGACAGGACTGCAGATATGGACAGACGATGTGTACGAAGAAGAAGAAGAAGAAGAAGAAAAAGACATAAGACAAGGGAGTTAAGCCTATAAGGAAAAACGTTTCACATGAGACAAAGGAGTGAAGCCTAAAAGACAGATGTTAAGGGAAGCCAACAGTTAGGCACTAGCAGATTCCGTGATTTTTCTGAATGGTAGATACCACAAACTAATCACGTGTAAAAACAAAACATGAAATGAGATTGATGGAAGACTTGAAGTCAGAGAAAGACTTGAAGTTGGTGAAAGACATCAGGTTAGTTTAACACATGAGGTTTGATACAAACTTGAGGTTTGATACAAACTTGAGGTTTGAGAAGCTTGAGGTTGATGGAAGACGATGGCAGAAAATAATGATGTAACACTATGTAAATAGCCAAGGTTTCTAGTTAGAACAGAAGGCCAAGTGTTTTCTGTCCATTGTGTTAGTGCTTTGTCTTGTGGTCTCTCTTATTGTTTTTATTCCAACTTACTGCTTGTATTATGTAAAGCTTGTTGCTACCATTTAGGAAACTTTGAAACAGAAAACTTTCGTCTTTGTTTTAAGAGCTTCAGAACTGATGGTGGCCGACAGGTCGATATTTGTCAGTGCACATCTTAAAACTTCCTCGTTGTTCACATGTAGATCTAGGCCAAGTTGTAAAACATGGATTCTCACCGATATTATATCGCGGATCTTGTTTGTGGTTAGTTGTGGCCACGTTTTTGTTCACGTGTGGAACTTTTCACATATAGCACCGACGTAAGCACCCGTTTTTTGTTTAGTGTGAGCATAAACATGAGGTTCTAGCTGGGGTGAGGGACAGCTGATGATGTCATACTTAATCTGCACAGAACATTCTATCTCTCGCTGATCTTTTAAAGAGCATTCTAACTCTTGCTTTTCTGCACAGGAACATTCTTACACGTGCTAATCTGTGCAAGAACATTCATACACTCGCAAACCTGTACAAAGAACATTCATACACTCGCTAATCTGTACAACAACTATGATGCAGAAGTTAGGACAATTATTGCTGCAGTTGAAAAACTATCAGACTCCAGAACTGATACGTGCCCCATAGTAATTCTCACAGATGCAAGATCAGTACTGGAAGCTCTTCAGTGCAACAAACTACCAGATCTTAAGGATGACTTGTCAAAAACTGGCTCACAACACAGAGTCACCTTGCAGTGGATTCCCTCCCACTGTGGGATACCAGGCAATGAGAAAGCCGACCATATGGCCAAAGAGGGCACTGAAATGGAGCAGCCAGACATACCAATCACCTATAATCAGAAGAAAAGCATGATAAAAACCTACAGGAAGCCACAAACACCACCACATGATAACTATCAAATCCTAAACAGAAAGGAACAAATCACCATTTTCCGTCTCCAACAGGACACAGCCGAATCCGAAGTCATATGTATACTATAAAGTTTAAGGTTGGTACTACTAATCTATGTACATGTGCCCAAGTGCCTCAAACTGTGGAACATATCCTCGAAAACTCCACCAGCTACGAGACACTGAGAAGTAATTACTGGCCCAGTGAAACCACCAAAGAAAATAAGCTCTACAGTTTCATATATGAATTACAAAAAAACAGTGAAATGTATCCAAGAGACAGGACTGCAGATATGGACAGACGATGTGTACGAAGAAGAAGAAGAAGAAGAAGAAAAAGACATAAGACAAGGGAGTTAAGCCTATAAGGAAAAACGTTTCACATGAGACAAAGGAGTGAAGCCTAAAAGACAGATGTTAAGGGAAGCCAACAGTTAGGCACTAGCAGATTCCGTGATTTTTCTGAATGGTAGATACCACAAACTAATCACGTGTAAAAACAAAACATGAAATGAGATTGATGGAAGACTTGAAGTCAGAGAAAGACTTGAAGTTGGTGAAAGACATCAGGTTAGTTTAACACATGAGGTTTGATACAAACTTGAGGTTTGATACAAACTTGAGGTTTGAGAAGCTTGAGGTTGATGGAAGACGATGGCAGAAAATAATGATGTAACACTATGTAAATAGCCAAGGTTTCTAGTTAGAACAGAAGGCCAAGTGTTTTCTGTCCATTGTGTTAGTGCTTTGTCTTGTGGTCTCTCTTATTGTTTTTATTCCAACTTACTGCTTGTATTATGTAAAGCTTGTTGCTACCATTTAGGAAACTTTGAAACAGAAAACTTTCGTCTTTGTTTTAAGAGCTTCAGAACTGATGGTGGCCGACAGGTCGATATTTGTCAGTGCACATCTTAAAACTTCCTCGTTGTTCACATGTAGATCTAGGCCAAGTTGTAAAACATGGATTCTCACCGATATTATATCGCGGATCTTGTTTGTGGTTAGTTGTGGCCACGTTTTTGTTCACGTGTGGAACTTTTCACATATAGCACCGACGTAAGCACCCGTTTTTTGTTTAGTGTGAGCATAAACATGAGGTTCTAGCTGGGGTGAGGGACAGCTGATGATGTCATACTTAATCTGCACAGAACATTCTATCTCTCGCTGATCTTTTAAAGAGCATTCTAACTCTTGCTTTTCTGCACAGGAACATTCTTACACGTGCTAATCTGTGCAAGAACATTCATACACTCGCAAACCTGTACAAAGAACATTCATACACTCGCTAATCTGTACAAGAACATTCATACACTCGCTAATCTGTACAAGAACATTCATACACTCGCTAATCTGTACAAAGAACATTCTTACACGTGCTAATCTGTACAATAACATTCATACACTCGCTAATCTGTACAAGAACATTCTTACACGTGATAATCTGTACAGACCATTCTACATCTCTCTGTCTGTGGACTCATCTTCATTAATAAACACAAAATGTCATTTTCATAAACATCAATGATACATCAAAACACATCAGATGTGAAGGAATCTAACAAGAAACAACAAGGAGATTTCACTTGCTGACATCAATACTCAAAACCAACAGACACACAGAGTTAACATCAACTTTCTACTATACTGTTCTATAAATACACACACACAGAGTTAACATCAACTTTCTACTATCTTATATCTTACATCGTTCCCGTGCCGTTAAACGTCACATGGGACTCATAAGGTAGTTCGCCAAGCTTTCCTGTTTCAGCGAGTTTTTCAACCTCATGAAGGGATTTTATGCCCACGAAACTGGCTTCTCTTAACAATGTTCTCTTTAGAGTTTTACGCGGTCTCTTTTTCTTCGGCCTGTTGTGTTCCATTGTGGGATTCTCTGACTGTTCTTTCTCATCACGTGACCGATATATGTCAATCTCCTTTACCCAATAACATGTGAGACAGGTTGTTGTTCGCTCATCTGTCTTATCTCTGCATTGTTCTTGAACTCATTCCACTTGTTGTTTCCGTGTCTATATTTCTATGTCTGTGCCTTGTTGTCTCCGTGTCTATATTTCTATGTCTGTGACTTGTTGTCTCTGTGTCTATATTTCAGGACTGCAGATATGGACAGACGATGTGTACGAAGAAGAAGAAGAAGAAGAAGAAAAAGACATAAGACAAGGGAGTTAAGCCTATAAGGAAAAACGTTTCACATGAGACAAAGGAGTGAAGCCTAAAAGACAGATGTTAAGGGAAGCCAACAGTTAGGCACTAGCAGATTCCGTGATTTTTCTGAATGGTAGATACCACAAACTAATCACGTGTAAAAACAAAACATGAAATGAGATTGATGGAAGACTTGAAGTCAGAGAAAGACTTGAAGTTGGTGAAAGACATCAGGTTAGTTTAACACATGAGGTTTGATACAAACTTGAGGTTTGATACAAACTTGAGGTTTGAGAAGCTTGAGGTTGATGGAAGACGATGGCAGAAAATAATGATGTAACACTATGTAAATAGCCAAGGTTTCTAGTTAGAACAGAAGGCCAAGTGTTTTCTGTCCATTGTGTTAGTGCTTTGTCTTGTGGTCTCTCTTATTGTTTTTATTCCAACTTACTGCTTGTATTATGTAAAGCTTGTTGCTACCATTTAGGAAACTTTGAAACAGAAAACTTTCGTCTTTGTTTTAAGAGCTTCAGAACTGATGGTGGCCGACAGGTCGATATTTGTCAGTGCACATCTTAAAACTTCCTCGTTGTTCACATGTAGATCTAGGCCAAGTTGTAAAACATGGATTCTCACCGATATTATATCGCGGATCTTGTTTGTGGTTAGTTGTGGCCACGTTTTTGTTCACGTGTGGAACTTTTCACATATAGCACCGACGTAAGCACCCGTTTTTTGTTTAGTGTGAGCATAAACATGAGGTTCTAGCTGGGGTGAGGGACAGCTGATGATGTCATACTTAATCTGCACAGAACATTCTATCTCTCGCTGATCTTTTAAAGAGCATTCTAACTCTTGCTTTTCTGCACAGGAACATTCTTACACGTGCTAATCTGTGCAAGAACATTCATACACTCGCAAACCTGTACAAAGAACATTCATACACTCGCTAATCTGTACAAGAACATTCATACACTCGCTAATCTGTACAAGAACATTCATACACTCGCTAATCTGTACAAAGAACATTCTTACACGTGCTAATCTGTACAATAACATTCATACACTCGCTAATCTGTACAAGAACATTCTTACACGTGATAATCTGTACAGACCATTCTACATCTCTCTGTCTGTGGACTCATCTTCATTAATAAACACAAAATGTCATTTTCATAAACATCAATGATACATCAAAACACATCAGATGTGAAGGAATCTAACAAGAAACAACAAGGAGATTTCACTTGCTGACATCAATACTCAAAACCAACAGACACACAGAGTTAACATCAACTTTCTACTATACTGTTCTATAAATACACACACACAGAGTTAACATCAACTTTCTACTATCTTATATCTTACATCGTTCCCGTGCCGTTAAACGTCACATGGGACTCATAAGGTAGTTCGCCAAGCTTTCCTGTTTCAGCGAGTTTTTCAACCTCATGAAGGGATTTTATGCCCACGAAACTGGCTTCTCTTAACAATGTTCTCTTTAGAGTTTTACGCGGTCTCTTTTTCTTCGGCCTGTTGTGTTCCATTGTGGGATTCTCTGACTGTTCTTTCTCATCACGTGACCGATATATGTCAATCTCCTTTACCCAATAACATGTGAGACAGGTTGTTGTTCGCTCATCTGTCTTATCTCTGCATTGTTCTTGAACTCATTCCACTTGTTGTTTCCGTGTCTATATTTCTATGTCTGTGCCTTGTTGTCTCCGTGTCTATATTTCTATGTCTGTGACTTGTTGTCTCTGTGTCTATATTTCTATGTCTGTGATTTGTTTTCTCTGTGTCTATATTTCTATGTCTGTGCCTTGTTGTCTCTGTGTCTATGTTTCTATGTCTGTGCCTTGTTGTCTCCGTGTCTATATTTTTATGTCTGCGCCTTGTTGTCTCCGTGTCTATACTTTTATGTCTGTGCCTTGTTGTCTCTGTGTCTATATTTCTATGTATGTGACTTGTTGTCTCTGTGTCTATATTTCTATTCTGTGACTTGTCTCTGTGTCTATATGTTATGTCTGTGCTTGTTGTCTCTGTGTCTCTATTTCCCTGTCTGTGTTTGTTGTTTCTGTGTCTTTATTTCTCTGTCTGTGCTTGTTGTCTCTGTGTCTTTATTCCTATGTCTCTTACTTCCCTATGTCTATAGTTCTATGTCTGAGCTTGTTGTCTTTGTGTCTTTATTTATATGTCTGTGCCTTGTCCGCTATGTGCCTTTTTTACGATATATGTGCCTTGGGGTCTCTGTGTCTATATTTCTATGTCTGTGCTTTGTTGTCTCTGTGTCTTTATTTCTATGTCTGTGACTTGTTGTCTCTGTGTGTTTATTTGTATGTCTGTGCTTTGTTGTCTCTATGTCTTGATTCCTATGTCTGTGACGTGTTGTCTCTGTGTCTTTAATTCTGTGTCTTTGCCTTGTTGTCTCTGTGTCTTTATTTCTATGTCTGTGACTTGTTGTCTCTGTGTCTATATTTCTATGTCTGTGACTTGTTTTCTCTATGTCTATATTTCTATGTCTGTGACTTCTCTGTGTCTATATTTCTATGTCTGTGACTTCTCTGTGTCTATATTTCTATATCTGTTACTTGTTTTCTCTGTGTCTATATTTCTATGTCTGTGACTTCTCTGTGTCTATATTTCTATGTTTGTGACTTGTTGTCTCTGTGTCTATATTTCTATGTCTGTGACTTCTCTGTGTCTATATTTCTATGTCTGTGACTTCTCTGTGTCTATATTTCTATGTCTGTGACTTGTTGTCTCTGTGTCTATATTTCTATGTCTGTGACTTCTCTGTGTCTATATTTCTATGTCTGTGACTTCTCTGTGTCTATATTTCTATGTCTGTGACTTCTCTGTGTCTATATTTCTATGTCTGTGACTTGTTGTTTCTGTGTCTATATTTCTATGTCTGTGACTTCTCTGTGTCTATATTTCTATGTCTGCGACTTCTCTGTGTCTATATTTCTGTGTCTGTGACTTCTCTGTGTCTATATTTCTATGTCTGCGACTTCTCTGTGTCTATATTTCTATGTCTGTGACTTCTCTGTGTCTATATTTCTATGTCTGTGACTTCTCTGTGTCTATATTTCTATGTCTGTGACTTCTCTGTGTCATATTTCTATGTCTGCGACTTCTCTGTGTCTATATTTCTATGTCTGTGACTTCTCTGTGTCTATATTTCTATGTCTGTGACTTCTCTGTGTCTATATTTCTATGTCTGTGACTTCTCTGTGTCTATATTTCTATGTCTGTGACTTGTTGTTTCTGTGTCTATATTTCTATGTCTGTGACTTCTCTGTGTCTATATTTCTATGTCTGCGACTTCTCTGTGTCTATATTTCTGTGTCTGTGACTTCTCTGTGTCTATATTTCTATGTCTGCGACTTCTCTGTGTCTATATTTCTATGTCTGTGACTTCTCTGTGTCTATATTTCTATGTCTGTGACTTCTCTGTGTCTATATTTCTATGTCTGTGACTTCTCTGTGTCTATATTTCTATGTCTGCGACTTCTCTGTGTCTATATTTCTATGTCTGTGACTTCTCTGTGTCTATATTTCTATGTCTGCGACTTCTCTGTGTCTATATTTCTATGTCTGTGACTTGTTGTCTCTGTGTCTTCATTGATGCCGGGTCTGCTGCCGTGTTTTTATGGTTTCTTTTTTACTTCTTCAACAAAAAACTTCTTCCGTGGCTCCATACCTCAGACTCTTTTGAAGACAACACTGAGACTTGGGAAAAGCTTGACATGTGTGAAAGTTTGTGCTGTTATGTTTTGATATGTGTGAAAGTTTGTGCTGTTATGTTTTGATATGTGTGAAAGTTTGTGCTGTTATGTTTTGATATGTGTGAAAGTTTGTGCTGTTATGTTTTGATATGTGTGAAAGTTTGTGCTGTTATGTTTTGATATGTGTGAAAGTTGTGCTGTTATGTTTTGATATGTGTGAAAGTTTGTGCTGTATGTTTTGATATGTGTGAAAGTTTGTGCTGTTATGTTTTGATATGTGTGAAAGTTTGTGCTGTTATGTTTTGACATGTGTGAAAGTTTGTGCTGTTATGTTTTGATATGTGTGAAAGTTTGTGCTGTTATGTTTTGATATGTGTGAAAGTTTGTGCTGTTATGTTTTGATATGTGTGAAAGTTTGTGCTGTTATGTTTTGATATGTGTGAAAGTTTGTGCTGTTATGTTTTGATATGTGTGAAAGTTTGTGCTGTTATGTTTTGATATGTGTGAAAGTTTGTGCTGTTATGTTTTGATATGTGTGAAAGTTTGTGCTGTTATGTTTTGATATGTGTGAAAGTTTGTGCTGTTATGTTTTGATATGTGTGAAAGTTTGTGCTGTTATGTTTTGATATGTGTGAAAGTTTGTGCTGTTATGTTTTGATATGTGTGAAAGTTTGTGCTGTTATGTTTTGTCTTTCACGCAGTAAGAGCTGTGTATGTGTGTCTGTACATGTGCGAGTGAGTGTATGTATATTATATCTACTTATGCTTCATTGATTACATCAAGGCATTCGACAAGGTGAAACATAATGAAATTATTAAAATGCTTGAAGACATCAATATAGACGGCAAAGACCTGAGAATTGTAAAACATCTATACTGGCAGCAAGAAGCAGCAGTTCGAGTTGAAAATGGAACTGGAAAATAACAACCTATAAAACAAGGGGTGCGACAAGGTGTGTACTATCTCCAGACCTTTTTCCTCTGTATAGCGAGAATATTTTAAGAACAATCATCACAGAACCAGGCATAAAAATTGAAGGATACAATATTAACAACCTTCGGTATGCTGACGACACAGTACTGATAGCTGAGAACCAACAAGACTTGCAAAATGTCTTGGATAAAGTGGCCAGAGAAAGTGAACAGAAAGGCCTTACTTTGAACATCAAAAAGTAGAGACCATGGTTATATCTAAGAAACAGAATCCACCAGCATGCAGTATAAAATTAAATGGAACTATTCTAAAGCAGGTGCAGAAATTCAAATACCTTGGAGCAGTAATAACTTCAGATGGGAAATGTTATCTTATATCTTATATCTTATATCCTTCCCGTGCCGTTAGACGTCACATAGGGCTCGCAAAGTAGTTCGCCAATTTTTCCTGTCTTCGGAGTCTTTCAACCTCAACAAAGGATTTTATGCCTGTTAACTTGGCCTCTCTTAATAATGTCCTCTTCAGAGTTTCACGCGGTCTGCCCCTTTTTCTTCGGACTGTTGTGTTCCACTTGATAGCTTGTTTTGGGATTCTCTGATCATTTCTTCTCATCAAGTGACCAACATATGTCCATCTCCTTTTCCTGATCACCTGTGAGACTGGTTGTTGTTTAGTCATCTGTCTTATCTCTGCATTGTTCTTGAATTCATTCCACTTGATGCCGAGTATTTTCCTTAGGCATTTGTTTTCAAAAGAGTCTAATTTCTTTTCTATTTCTTTAGTTGTTTTCCAGCTTTCGCATGCATAAATGAGGGTGGATATTACATTTGAATTGAATAGTCTTAACTTGGTTTTTGATAGGAAATGCAGAACAGAAATTAGGAACAGAACAGGCCAAGCAAAGACTGCATTTCAGAGAATGAGAAACATATTAGCCAACACATCCTTATCACTGAATGTTAGAAAACGAGTCCTAAAATGCTATATTGAACCTATCTTGTTATATGGAAGTAAATCATGGACAATAGGCAGGTCTGCATAAAAATCATTGGAAGCAGCAGAAATGTGGTTTATTAGAAGAATGTTGCGAATCCCCTGGACAGCAAAAATAACTAATGGAGAATGTATGAGAAGAGCTGGAGAGACAAAATATCTTGTCAAAAAGATAAGAGAGAGAGAGAGAGAGAGAGAGAGAGAGAGAGAATGTACTTTCATAGGACATGCAATGAGAAGAGGGGGGCATTGAAAATATTATAACAACAGGAAAAATAGAAGGACGAAGATCAAGAGGAAGACCAAGAGAAATGATACTGGACAGTCTGACGGGATGGTGTGAGAGGAGATCACCAACTGAACTGATGGCCTGCATGAAGGATCGTGTACTCTGGAGAAGCATAAGAGCAAACACCAGTCGGCACGGCACCTGATGATGATGATGATGATGTGTATATATTTGTGTATGCATATGTGGATGTATGTGTATATGTGTATTTATGTGTATGTATGTGTATGTATGTGTGATGGTTGTGGTGGTGATGTTGGCGGATAAAAAAACGTCCTATTCTTTAGGAGACTTTGTCCTAGGCTCAGTGTGCTGAGCGTTAAATTATAACGCTGTAGGTAATGAATTAGATGTTGAATTATAATGCAGAAGACAGTGAAATATATGTTAAATTATAACGCTGTAGATAATGAATTAGATGTTGAATTATAATGTAGAAGACAGCGAAATATATGTTAAATTATAACGCTGTAGATAATGAATTAGATGTTGAATTATAATGTAGAAGACAGTGAAATATATGTTAGATTATAACGCTGTAGATAATGAATTAGATGTTGAATTATAATGTAGAAGACAGTGAAATATATGTTAGATTATAACGCTGGAGATAGTGAATTAGATGTTAAATCATAACGCTATAGATATTGAATTAGACGTTAAATGACATCGCTGTAGATAGTGAATAAGATGTTAAATTATAACGCTGGAGATGGATAGGTGTTAAATTATACGCTGGAGATGGATAGAAGTTAAATTAAAACGCTGGAGACAGTGAGAATCAAGACTGATAGTTTAGAATTAGACTACAAGTCTCAAGGATAGTGACATTTCTCACCTGAAGTTGTCACACCTCCCACCTCACTTAAGTTGTCACATCTCCCACCTCACTAAAATTGTCACATCTCCCACCTCATTGAAGCTGTCACAAATCTAATCTAACCTCACTGAAGTTGTCACATCTCTTTCCTCCTTGAAGCTGTCACATCCCTAACCTAACTGAAACTGTCACATCTCTAACCTCTCTGAAGACGTCGCATCTCTAACCTCTCTGAAGATGTCACAACTCTAACCTCTCTGAAGATGTCACATCTCCAACGTCACTGAAGCTGTCATATCTCTAACCTCAATGAAGCTGTCATCTCTCCTTCCCACTGCACTGCTTTATGTTTCTATTTTGTCTGCTCTCATAAAGCGATGTTTGCACTGTTGTGCCAGATATCTTGTTTGCTCTTATAAAGCGATGTTTGCACTGTTGTGCCAGATATGTTGATCAACTAGTTATTGTTGTCACTTGTGATCTCATTAATTGTATGCATGCAGAGTTTAAAAGATATTGATACATTTTCTTTGCTTAGAGAAGATATCTGCATAACTTTGTGTACATAGATAAAGACACTGAACTATTTTGTGTACATAGATACAGATACTGAAATATTTTGTGTACATAGATAAAGACACTGAAATATTTTGTGTACATAGATAAAGATACTGAACTATTTTGTGTACATAGATACAGATACTGAAATATTTTGTGCACATAGATACAGACTGAAATATTTTGTGTACATACATTCAGATATTAACAAATCCTGGCCGTGGGTTACACCTTTCTGTCGTCCCTGCAGCAGCCACACAATTTCGTTGTGACAATGAGCTCATTGTTTGGCTGCACAAACTGGAAACCAACTAGCCACGCCCTCTACCATCTAGCCAATGGCTTACTTTGTTTGGGGCTCATTATACCAGACTCCAGCTATGGGGCGTTGCTGTTGCATGCTATGATGTTTATCGGTAAGTCAGGTTATTGTCTTTTAGATTTACCAGTTCAAATCTTCCACTGATCTGTCAGTAAGTAACTTGTTTAGTTACATATATGATGCCGTGAGAGGATTCGTGGAGAAGGGAGATACTGCCGATGGTAATATTTAGAGATCTAATGATATTATATCGAGATCTGATTATATATTGAGATCTGATGATATTATATTGAGATCGGATTATATTTATATTGAAATATGATGATGGCGTATTGAGATATGATGTGCTGCAAAGGAGTGCATGGCTGTGACTGTGGGGGCTTTGTAGACAGGACGAATAGCAGGACCAAGGACTGACGGCTATGGCTGTGGGGGCTTTGTAGACAGGATGAATAGCAGGACCAAGGACTGACGGCTATGGCTGTGGGGGCTTTGTAGACAGGATGAATAGCAGGACCAAGGACTGTCGGCTATGGCTGTGGGGGCTTTGTAGACAGGATGAATAGCAGGACCAAGGACTGACGGCTATGGCTGTGGGGGCTTTGTAGACAGGATGAATAGCAGGACCAAGGACTGACGGCTGTGGCTGTGGGGGCTTTGTAGACAGGATGAATAGCAGGACCAAGGACTGACGGCTATGGCTGTGGGGACTTTGTAGACAGGACGAATAGCAGGACCAAGGACTGGCGGCTGTGGCTGTGGGGACTTTGTAGACAGGACCAAGGACTGACGACATACGGCCTCACTAGAAGCTGGGGGATTCTGATTCGTTGTGTCTGTTGCCTAACCTTAACCAGGGAAACTCAGGTGTGAAACCTTGTGTTCCTACCCTCCTCGTGACCTCAAGAAAATTCGTTCCTTGTGCACTCCACCACCAGAAAAAAAAACACATACACACACACGAACATAAACTAAAATGAATGGATCGCTGCAGGGGCAAAAGGGTTTATAGTGATTTTACACAGACCAGCACCAAACTTAGCCATAACTCTCGATAAACACAGAGGACTAAATGTTCATAATTCTAGCTCATTCCCAAATGACAATTCCTGACAATTAATAAAGCATCTGTCCAGTAATCTCCTCATAAACATTGCTATTTCCCTCAAGAACGTGAGGTACCTCTTAATCACAATGATTCCCCTCCTCACAACATGGTTATCGTCTCCTTAAAAACAGTTTCCTCGTCATAACACAATATACTTTTTTCATCAAGTCAAACATGATGCTTGCCTCATGAAACTAAACATAGTTTCATTCTCTTACCCAAACATCCAGGACAGGAAGCTATATTTGCAGGGCAAATCCTGAAAGTTGGAAACAAATAAACAACTGCCTTAGATTTCATTAAATAAATCTCACAACTTAATGCATCAATGCTCTCCTAAGTTAGGAGATAAATTTAGTTAAAAGAAGCAAATGTATGCAGGAAACTCTCTACTGTAGAGAGCGGAACAACAACGCAACTCTTTCAGATCATCAGAGGAAGTACCCCCCTCTCCCCTCAGCCAAGTGCTTCGGCCCTATTACACTCATGACACAAGGCCCTTCTGGGTCATGACTCCCAAAGGTTTTGTGAGTTGTTACTTTTTTCGTCCCGGAATTGAGTTGGCACTGCACTCTTTTGAAGTGCGTCTTTAGTGATTTAGCTACGGAGGACTGGTATTGGTTGTGACAAACGAAACCATTTAAGTTCTCAATGCTTGTTTCGCATACTCCACAGCCAGCATGAAGCCTTTTCTGCTGTTTCTGAAAGGCTTTTCAATGCCCTTGCTCTTGCTTGTCCCTTTATGCCCAGTTGCTTACACAGGTTGTATGCTGATGTTGCTACGAATCCTCTTCCTCCCACTTCTACAGCTATCACTTTTGTCCTAACTCCTGCCCCCTGCCTCATTTGCTTGACCAGATCATTGTACTTCTCACATTTGAATAGATGCTGCTCCTCTATTCTTGTTTCGTACGAAACCGTAAGCTCAGTCACTATTAGTTCCTGTTTTTCTATGGAGTACACTACAATGTCCAGTCGCATTCCTGTGTTCTTAATGGCAGTCAGGTATTCTCTTCTTCCTAGTAGGTCCGCTATCACATCACAATCATTTCCAAGGGAATGTCCCTGATCTAAATATTCGATGTCGTACCAGCACCTATGAAGTATTTAGGTGGGACCTCAATTATTTTGCTGTTATTTGCTTTATCTTTTGCCCTGTCTACAATGGCTACTAGTTCCTGCAACACTCTGTTGTGCCGCCCGGTGTAGCGTCCTTGCCCTAATGATACTCTGCATGCTGACAGCACATGTTCCAATGTTTGCCTTTCATTGCAGAGAGGGCACTTTGTGTCTTCTGATACACCCCATTTGTATAGGTTGGAGCCTGTAGGCAGAAGGTCATAAGTAGCTCTGATGATGAAGCTAAGTCTCAAAGGTGCCATTTTCCACATGTCATTCCATGTTAGTGATCTCTGCAGGACTTTCTCCCATGTTGTCCACTGACCTTGCTGTGCCTGTTGGACTGCCTTCTGGACCCGCTTGTCATCCTCTGAATTCCTTACTTCACTGATGATTATATCCCTTCTTTCCTAACAGGAGGCCTTTGACCGCCATTTGATTTCACCATGACCAAACCCCTTCTGTTGGTCTGGGTGTACCCTATTACTTCTTTCAGCTCCTGTGTTTCGCTGGCTGTGGTCACTTCCTCACTTATCTTCCATTTTTGTCCAGCTTTAAGTGTTGGGTGCTCTTCTCGTACCACCGGATGTGTAGATTCTTGTAGCATCATTGCAAGCCTTGCCTTTCCTACCTTGTATTCTTTGACCACAGATTTGAATGGTAGCTGCAGTTTGCTCTTCTTGCAGTACAGTGCTACATCAGTTAATCCTGGTGGTACGCCAGCCACTTTCTTATGGATTTATTTATCTTTCTTTCGACTGCCTCTACTGTGCTGGTACTTACTTTGTAAATGAGTAGTAGCCACATCAATTCTGAAATCAGCATGAACTCGAGAAATATTTTGAACTTCCCCAGTAGCCTGCTTTTGTCTATGATGTTCAGTCCATTCTGTGCCATTTCTATGACCTGCTTCACCGCGACTGAGTCTTTCAAGGAAGCATCATATACTCTGCCAAGGCTCTTCACTGGCTCTTCCCCTACAGTTGGGATTATTTGATTTGCCACTGTGTACGATCTTTCTATCACTTTCCCCTTTATGAGTGACAGACTTCCTGACTTCTTTGGCTTGAAGCTCATGCGGCACCATATGATAAGGCTGTCCAAACACTCTAACATCTTTCGTGCCTGTGCTTCACTGATTGTTATTACTTTTGTGTCATCCATGAACGCTTTTAGTGGTGGCTTCTGACATCCATTTCTGAACCTTGGGCCTTCTGCTGCTCTCAGGATTACTTGCATGGCTAGTTCGAACAGTATGGGAGATATTGTACAGCCCACTGCAATTCCTACCTCCATCTTGTAATATATCCTGATGTTCCAAATCTCACGAGGAACCCTGTGAAGTTCATTTTCAGCATATTTGTGATTTCTTTTGGCACATGATACATGTCTAGTGCTACCCATATCATCTGGTGTGGTACTGAGCCACACTCATTAGCTAAGTCAAGCCATATTACCTTTAGGTCTTGCTTTCCAGATCTTGCCTGTTGAATAACTTCCCAAATCATTGAAGAATGCTTGAGACATTCCAGGGAACCTGGAATTCCTGCGTTCTGCACGGATGTGTCAACGTAACCATTATCTAGGAGGTATGTTGTTAGTCTCTTTGCCATCACAAAGAATATATTTCTTTCCAGATTCAGAAAGAGATCGGTCTGAAACCGGTTGATTTCAAATTCCTGCAGCACACCAGAAAAACACCTAATCTCGACAACACGTGGTCCCAAACTCCAGTGTAAGAAAACCTATTTCGCCCTATTTAGTAAACAAAAATATAAAAGTACTGGCTTCTGCCAACTCCTTTAAATCACTAGATACTGTTAAATGTAGAATCACATATGAAATATGGTACTCAAACTTTATAAAATGTCAGATAATCTAATCCACTTGGCATATTCAACATCAAATTAGCACTGGAAAACTAAAGTCCTTTGATGTTACATTAAAATAGCAGAAAATAAATAGCATAACCTCCAAAAATATTCTGATACACAATTAGAGTCAAAATATCGTAGATAAGTTTTTCACTCACCTTCTAGTGGAGACTGCGCCCTGCCAGTAACAGCCGGCCGTGCCAAAAATAAAATCTTCTGCCTGGTAAGATCACGTGATATCGTGTCTTGCGCGGAATTCACGTTGCGTGGCAACGCGAGCCGACTGTCCTTGTATTTCTCGTAATTCGGCTTTCTCCGTACATTTCAGACTTGGGGAGGGGGGGATAAGAAACTTCCTATCCCTTCTACATTAATCTCCCCTGCGGTATATGTCTCTGTGTGTAATTATATATTATAGAAGAAACTGCACGAAAAAATGCTGAAGAAACCATGTTAGACATTTTATATTCTCTGGCTTGGAGATTACACATTGTGTTCAGGAGAAATCTAAATCCGGAGAATGCCGAACAGTCCACGAAAACTGTCAATCTTCTCTCGGAGAATGCCGAACGCTCTATGTCGATCCTGTGTTGGAAAAATCATAAATTATATCTAGTCTCATTTTCTGCTCCACTATCTATCTATCTATCTATCTATCTATCTATCTATCTATCTATCTATCTATCTATCTATCTATCTATCTA
>CM019692.1:29603698-29928698 GCA_009760885.1 Achatina immaculata | reverse complement strand
AAGTGCGTGTTAGAATGTTCTTGTACAGATAAGTGCATGTTAAAATATTCTTGTACAGATAAGTGCATGTTAAAATATTCTTGTACAGATAAGTGCGTGTTAGAATGTTCTTGTACAGATAAGTGCATGTTAAAATATTCTTGTACATATAAGTGCGTGTTAGAATGTTCTTGTACAGATAAGTGCATGTTAAAATATTCTTGTACAGATAAGTGCGTGTTAGAATGTTCTTGTACAGATAAGTGCGTGTTAGAATGTTCTTGTACAGATAAGTGCGTGTTAGAATGTTCTTGTACAGATAAGTGCGTGTTAGAATGTTCTTGTACAGATAAGTGCGTGTTAGAATGTTCTTGTACAGATAAGTGCGTGTTAGAATGTTCTTGTACAGATAAGTGCGTGTTAGAATGTTCTTGTACAGATAAGTGCGTGTTAGAATGTTCTTGTACAGATTAGAGAGTGTAACAATGTTCTCGTATAGATAAACGAAAGACAGAATGTTCTTGTATAGATAAGCAAGAGATAGAATATTCTTGTATGTATAAGCGCGTGTAGGAATGTTCTTGTGCAGATAAATAAGAGATAGGGTGTTCTTGTGGAGATAAATGAGAGATAGAATGTTCTTGTACAGATAATGAGAGATAGAATGTTCTTGTACAGATAAATTAGATATAGAATGTTCTTGTACAGATAAATGAAAGATATAATGTTCTTGTACTCCTTGACAAATGTAAGAGAGACCTTGTACATGCTACTAAACGAGAACTGTTCTCAGATTAGCTAACAAAGAAAAGTTCTTGTACACACTGATGGACATTCTCTCTCATTTATGTCATCCATGATGCATTTGTTCATAAATAATAGATATGTCAAATAACGTTCTCACTCACTCACTCACTCACTCACTCACTCACTCACTCTCCTAGACAAATGTTCAAGAAACTTGTACGGCCCGAGTTCTGTACGCTCATGACCTTACACGAGGGAGAAACCTACGCCAGGCAGTCTGTGACCAGAACTGACAAGCTGGCTCTTCTCATCACTGGAGTGTGAGTGACAATGTCGCATTGCTAACTGTTGTCATTTCAAGTTATTGTTGCAGAAAGTCACGTCACGTGCATTTTATATATGGTTGTCATTTTTGTGTTATATAACACGCTGCTAGACCAAGTCTCTACTTGTGTTATATAACACGCTGCTAGACCAAGTCTCTACTTGTGTTATATAACACGCTGCTAGACCGAGTCTCTACTTGTGTTATATAACACGCTGCTAGACCGAGTCTCTACTTGTGTTATATAACACGCTGCTAGACCGAGTCTCTACTTGTGTTATATTACACGCTGCTAGACCGAGTCTCTACTTGTGTTATATAAAGCACTGCTGGACTGACTCTGTATGTGTTAAGACTTTGTGTCTGAGACATTTTATCGTCAGTTTCCTTTGATGTTGTTTTTTCTTTTAAGAGCAAATTTAAAATGCCAGATTTGTAGATCTTGAACAAATAGAAAATCTGTAGATCCTGAACAAATAAAAAGCTTCTTCTTTAAATATGTGGGCGTTTTATGTGATAAATATGTGGGAGTGTTTATATGATAAATATGTGGGAGTGTTTATGTGATAAATATGTGGGCGTGTTTATGTGATAAATATGTGGGCGTGTTTATGTGATACATATGTGGGAGTGTTTATGTGATAAATATGTGGGAGTGTTTGTGTGATAAATATGTGGGCGTGTTTATGTTATAAATATGTGGGAGTGTTTATGTGATAAATATGTGGGCGTGTTTATGTGATAAATATATGGGAGTGTTTATATGGAAACACGTGATAAAGGAATGACTCAGATGTTGGTGTGATGAAGATGTGGGTGTGTTGGTGATGATGATGGGTGTGTTGGTGATGATTATGTGGGTGTGTTGGTGATGATTATGTGAGTGTGATGGTGATGATTATATGGGTGTGTTGGTGATGAAGATATTAGTGTATTGGTGATGAAGATGTTGCTCATGAAACTCCCATCCTTCCTCCTCTCAGCTGTGCGGCAACAGATTGTTTAGAGAGAGAGTTTGTGTGCCAGATCCCGGGCCTTGCTTGTTAATTTATCTCTGAAAGTCACAGTAGTCCACTTTCTATCCGACTTCATGATGATGTTCAAAGATTTTAAACAGCTCCAGCAGTCGTAATAACAAACAAATAGGTTCAAGTATGTCAGAGTGATCATCTGTCCATCTCTCTTCCATCTATCTGTCCCTCTATCCGTCCATCCATCTGTCCATCCCTCTTCCATCTATCTGTCCCTCTATCCGTCCATCCATCTGTCCATCCCTCTTCCATCTATCTGTCCCTCTATCCGTCCATCCTTCTGTTCATCCCTCTTCCATCTATCTGTCCCTCTATCCGTCCATCCTTCTGTTCATCCCTCTTCCATCTATCTGTCCCTCTATCCGTCCATCCTTCTGTTCATCCCTCTTCCATCTATCTGTCCCTCTATCCGTCCATCCATCTGTCATTCTCCTCCTGAATGCACCAAGTCCAAAACAAAGAAACCGTCCAAGAAGAAAGTTTCCACATTTTGATGATAAAACGCAGAAACTATTCCAGGTAGTGTCAGTTTTTATGATTATGTCGTGATTAAATGTTGATGTCGTGATTAAAATGTTATAATTAAATGTTGATGTTGTGTTTCCCCAGAATGCACGCGTACAGCAACAGGTGTCTACTCCACTCTATTACAGAGAAACAGTTCATCGATTCACCTGAGTTTGAGTCCACCTGTACGGGAGAAGAAAAGTTTCAGGTACATTGCAATTCATTTTCAAAGTTCTGTAGAACAAACTAAAATTAGTGATCAACGTTCTATAGCCTAACATGTATTAGCTATGGGTAATTGGTATAAAATCGTTTAATGAAGGTAAGACAGTGTGGACAGTCATTTTCAATCATACAATCAGTAGACAGTCCTGCCCAATCATACAATCAGTAGACAGTCCTGCCCAGTCATACAATCAGTAGACAGTCCTGCCCAGTCATACAATCAGTAGACAGTCCTGCCCAGTCATACAATCAGTAGACAGTCCTGCCCAGTCATACAATCAGTAGACAGTTCTGCCCAGACATACAATCAGTAGACAATCCTGCCCAGTCATACAATCAGTAGACAATCCTGCCCAGTCAGTAGACAATCCTGCTCAGTCAGTAGACAATCTTGTCCAGTCATACAACCAGTGGACAGTTGTGCCCAGCCATACAATCAGTATACAGTCATGTCTTGTCATACAACCAGTAGACAACATTCCTTTGTCATATACTAACTAATAAACAACGTACACAGTAACCCCCCCCCCCCCCACACACACATAATCATCATCATTATCTCATTGTCTGAGGTAGCAGAAGACAGCAGCAAAACAAGAAGAAACTCATTTCTTGAGCTCCCCTCTCCTTTTTAACATCAACTTGGACATAGGAAATTGTAGGTTATTCTAGGCTGTGTGTATGAAGGCATGAGAGAGAGAGAGAGAGGGGGAGAGAGTGAGAGAGGGAGAGATCGATACATGACACGGTACGTCAGAGTGAGGGAAAGAGCTTTGTAAAATTACCTGTAGCACAAGATCAGGCTAGGAATAATCACCTTTGTTAGCAGGCACGGCTTACGAGTCTACAGGTGGTTTTATTCTGTTCCAAGGTGTTCCCAAGGGAGTCGTAGATCAAGTCTGTCACCAGCATAGTCTGTAGTTGTTCACGTATTTCATGTTCTATGGGGATTCACTTTTATTTCCTTTATCAGTTGTGACATATCCGTATATATGGGGCCACTTAACACTACACAGTGTCTTGATCATCTGACAACCGTGAATGTTCTGTAATCCAGTATGCTTCGCCATGCAAGCAAATATTCTGTTTCTGAGGGCAATCGCTCTGAACATAATGTGTCGAGTACACATTTATAAAGTTGAGTCGACTGTAGTTGCCGCTTGTTCGTATCGAATCCACTGTATATAATCCACTGACCTTATATAATCCACTATCTTCCACCGTATATAAACCACTGACTTTATATAATCCATTATCTTCCATCGTATATAATCCACTGACTTTATATAATCCACTGCCTTCCACGGTATATAATCCACTGCATACCACGTTTTATAATTCACTGCCTTTCACATTTTATAATCCACTGCCTTCCACTTTTTATAATCCACTGTCACCATCTTTTATAATCTGCTGATTTCCACCTTTTATAATCCACTGCTTTTCACCTTTCATAATCCACTGCTTCCATCGTTTATAATCCACTGCTTTCACCTTTTATAATCCACTCCTTCCATCTTTTATAATCCACTGCGTCTACCTTTTATAATCCACTGCTTCCACCTTTTATAATCCACTGCTTTCCCCTTTTATAATCCACTGCTTTATTTTTTATAATCCACTGCTTCCATCTTTTATAATCCATTGCTTCCACCTTTTATAATCCACTGCCTTCCACATTTTATAATCTGGTGATTTCCATCGTTTATAATTCATTGCATTTCACCTTTTATAATCCACTGCTTCCACATTTTATAATCCACTGCTTCCATCTTTTATAATCCACTGCTTCCACCTTTTATAATCCACTGCTTCCACCTTTTATAATCCACTGCTTTATTTTTTATAATCCACTGCTTCAATCTTGTATAATACACTGCTTCCACCTTTTATAATCCACTGCCTTCCACATTTTATAATCTGCTGATTTCCACCTTGTATAATCCACTGCCTTTCACGTTTTATAAACCACTGCTTCCATCTTTTATAATCCATTGCTTCCATCTTTTATAATCAACTGCATTTCACCTTTTATAATCCACTGCTTTCATCTTTTGTAATCCACCGCTTCCATCTTTTATAATCCACTGCTTCCACCTTTTATAATCCACTGCCTTCCACATTTTATAATCTGGTGATTTCCATCGTTTATAATTCATTGCATTTCACCTTTTATAATCCACTGCTTCCACATTTTATAATCCACTGCTTCCATTTTTTATAATCCACTGCTTCCACCTTTTATAATCCACTGCTTCCACCTTTTATAATCCACTGCTTTATTTTTTATAATCCACTGCTTCAATCTTGTATAATACACTGCTTCCACCTTTTATAATCCACTGCTTCCATCTTTTATAATCCACTGCTTCCATCTTTTATAATCCACTGCTTCCATCTTTTATAATCCACTGCTTCCATCTTTTATAATCCACTGCTTCCATTTTTTATAATCAACTGTCACCACCTTTTATCATCTGCTGATTTCCACCTTTTATAATCCACTGCTTCCATCTTTTATAATCAACTGTCGCCACTTTTTATAATCCACTGCTTCCACCTTTTACAATCATTAAAAAAACAAGCAAGAAAATGTACACGTAATTACATAATTGATCAGCTGACATAACTTGTCACGTGATCTTCACAGACTCTAATATATCCACCAGATCATGAATTAGATGGATACTTGAACCACCAGCTCATGAATTAGATGGATACTTGAACCACCAGATCATTAATTAGATGGATATTTGAACCACCAAATCATGAATTAGACGGATACTTGAACCACCAGATCATGAATTAGATGGATACTTGAACCACCAGATCATTAATTAGATGGATACTTGAACCACCAGATCATGAATTAGATGGACACTTGAACAACCAGATCGTGAATTAGATGGACACTTGAACCACCACATCATGAAATAGATGGATACTTGAACCACCAGATCATGAATTGGATGCTTGAACCACTAGATCATGAATTAGATGGATACTTGAACCATCAGATCATGAATTAGATGGATACCTGAACCACCAGATCATGCATTAGATGGATACCTGAACCACCATATCATAAATTAGATGGATACGTGAACCACCACATCATGAATTAGATGGATATTTGAACCACCAGATCATGAATTAGATGGATACTTGAACCAGTAGATCATGAATTAGATGGATACTTGAACCAACACATCATGAATTAGATGAATACTTGAACCACCAGATCATGAATTAGATGGATACTTGAACCACCAGATCATGAATTAGATGGATACTTGAACCACCAGATCATGAATTAGATGGATACTTGAACCATCAGATCATGAATTAGATGGATACTTGAAGCACCAGATCATGAATGAGATAAATTCTTGAATCACCAGATTTTGAATTAAATGGAGGCCCGAACAGAAGAGAAAAAGATGCTGACTGTTAGGAGTCTGGCAAAGAACTGTGTTAGTGTGACGGACAGAATGAAGTTACTGGAGCAGAGTGTAAGGACCGACTGCAGATTGCCAGAGCTGGTAAACATTTGTAAGGTTATGTAAGACGCGCCGAGGAGGTTAAATAAGGCGCACTGGTAATGCTGTATAAGGCGCACTGGTAAGGTTATATAAGGCTCACTGGTAAGGTTATATAAGGCGCACTGGTAAGGTTATATAAGGCGCACTGGTAAGGTTATATAAGGCGCACTGGTAATGTTATATAAGGCTCACTGGTAATGTTATATAAGGCGCACTGGTAATGTTATATAAGGCTCACTGGTAATGTTATATAAGGCGCACTGGTAATGTTATATAAGGCGCACTGTACACTGATTTCTGATAAGTAGCTATGGAGATAGATGACTACTGTGGTCTAGCATTAAAATTTCTAATGATAAGAACGGAAATATCACGTGACGTTACTGTATAACCTATAGCTGTTAATAGATAATTTGATAACCTACAGGTGTACGTTACTGTATAACATATATCTGTTAATATGACAACCTACAGGTGTACGTTACTGTATAACATATATCTGTTAAAATGACAACCTACAGGTGTACGTTACTGTATAACATATATCTGTTAATATGACAACCTACAGGTGTACGTTACTGTATAACATATATCTGTTAAAATGACAACCTACAGGTGTACGTTACTGTATAACATATATCTGTTAATATGACAACCTACAGGTGTACGTTACTGTACAAACTATAGCTGTTAACTTGACAACCTACAGGTGTACGTTACTGTACAACATATAGCTGTTAACTTGACAACCTACAGGTGTACGTTACTGTATAACATATAGCTGTTAATTTGACAACCTACAGGTGTACGCTACTGTATAACATATATCTGTTAACATGACAACCTACAGGTGTACGTTACTGTACAACATATAGTTGTTAACTTGACAACCTACAGGTGTACGTTACTGTATAACGTTAAGCCGTTAACTTGACAACCTACAGGTGTACGTTACTGTACAACATAAAGCTGTTAACTTGACAACCTACAGGTATACGTTACTGTGTAACATTTAGCTGTTAACTTGACAACCTACTGGTGTACGTTACTGTATAACATATAGCTGTTAACTTGACATTCTACAGGTGTACGTTACTGTATAACATTTAGCTATTAACTTGACATTCTATAGGTGTACGTTACTGTATAACATTTAGCTGTCAATTTGACAACCTACAGGTGTACGTTACTGTATAACATATAGCTGTTAACTTGACAACCTACAGGTGTACGTTACTGTGACATTTAGCTGTTAACTTGACAACCTACAGGTGTACGTTACTGTATAACATATAGCTGTTAACTTGACAACCTACAGGTGTACGTTACTGTGACATTTAGCTGTTAACTTGACAACCTACAGGTGTACGTTAATGTATAACATATAGCTGTTAACTTGACATTCTACAGGTGTACGTTACTGTATAACATTTAGCTGTCAATTTGACAACCTACAGGTGTCCATAATTGCTGCTGGAATGTGTCGATATCTTTTTTGGCCTCGACAAAGTCTCGAGTATATCCTAATCAAGGAACCATATCTGGCCTATGTAATGAAGATCATCATTGGTCGGGATATAACCAATAAACTGTACGCTCTCAATGAAAAGGTCAGTTACGTGATGTGGCAGTGAGGTTAGACAAGAAAATTAAGCAAATAAAAACTTAATGGAGGAAGAAAAGTGAGACAAATCTTGATCAGAAATAAAAATAAATCAAGAAAGAAGATATCCAGTAATAAACATGATGTTTTGTTTGCCACAGAACAATGACATTAATCATGACTATGTGTCTAGCGTGTAGAATCTGACCGTCAGTAAATGTGTTCTATGTTACTGTAACTTCTTGTATGTTGTGTGGTGAAATATGTGACAAGAGACAGTCAGAAAAGTATTATTGTAACTTCTTGTATGTTCTGTGGTGAAATATGTGACAAGAGACAGTCAGAAAAGTATTATTGTAACTTCTTGTATGTTGTGTGGTGAAATATGTGACAAGAGACAGTCAGAGAAGTATTTCTGTAACTTCTTGTATGTTGTGTGGTGAAATATGTAACAAGGGACAGTCAGAGAAGTATTACTGTAATTTCTTGTATGTTGTGTTGTGAAATATGTAACAAGGGACAGCCAGAGAAGTATTACTGTAACTTCTTGTATGTTGTGTGATGAAATATGTAACAAGGGACAGTCAGAGAAGTATTACTGTAACTTCTTGTATGTTGTGTGGTGAATTATGTAACAAGGGACAGTCAGAGAAGTATTACTGTAACTTCTTGTATGTTGTGTGGTGAAATATGTAACAAAGGACAGTCAGAGAAGTATTACTGTAACTTCTTGTATGTTGTGTGCTGAATTATGTAACAAGAGACAGCGAGAAAGTTATGAAAGGCTATCAGTTATCTTTTAAGACTATATAAAAATGTGTGATATGTTATCAGTTATCTTCTAAGACTGTATAACAAATGTGTGATATGTTATCAGTTATCTTCTAAGACTGTATAACAAATGTTTGATATGTTATTAGTTATCTTCTCAGACTTATAACAAATGTGTGATGTGTTATCTTCTAAGACTGTATAACAAATGTGTGATATGTTATCAGTTATCTTCTAAGACTGTATAACAAATGTGTGATATGTTATCAGTTATCTTCTCAGACTATATACCAAATGTTTGATATGTTATCAATTATCTTCTCAGACTGTATAACAAATGTGTGATGTGTTATCAGTTATCTTCTCAAACTGTATAAGAAATAAAATTTTCGGAAATTATATCAAGAAAAGCAACGTGAAAGTTGTAAAAGCAGCAGAACAGAAGCCTCATTGCCGACAGAGAGCTAGGAATCCTGGAAGATGATCCAAACCTTGCCAGTGACTGGAAGATTAGCTGACTGAAAATCAGGAGCCACGTGTAGCGTGGACTTAGGAGTTTCTGTGAATCAAGTTGTGAAATATTGTATCGCCCGGTGCCATTTTGCAGCTGTGAAGATTTCTGTCTTGGCATTTTCTGACAGAAGGATCACAAATCTTGACTTGTAGCTGTGAAGATTTCTGTCTTGGTATTTTCATCTTCTGACAGAAGGATCACAAAACTTGACTTGTAGCTGTGAAGATTTCTGTCTTGCCATTTTCTGTACGAAAGACCACAAACTTGACCTGTAGCTGATGTTCTGTGCAGGCGACTCCAGCTCCTGGACCACGGCCCGACATCCGTCTCTCCAGCATCCCCAGCTACCTGAGACAGCGCCGGGACGTCCAACCTGACCTGCTGGGGGCCCCGGGAGACGAAGACGTAGTCACCACCAGAAATCAGGTCAAGATTGTTGAGCAGGAGAATGATGTGGACAAGAATTCTGACGCAGACGAAAGTAAGTTTGTGTGGGGAGTCTGTGGGGGTCTGTGAGTTTAGTAAGTTTGTGTGGGGATCTGCGGGGGGGGGGGGGTTCACGAGTTTAGTAAGTTTGTGTGGGGTTCTGTGGGGGGGGGGGGTCCACGAGTTTAGTAAGTTTGTGTGGGGGTCTGTGGGGAGGTCCACGAGTTTAGTAAGTTTGTGTGGGGGTCTGTGGGGGGGGGGGGTCCACGAGTTTAGTAAGTTTGTGTGGGGGTCAGTGGGGGGTCCACGAGTTTATATGTTGTGTGGGGGTCTGTGAGTTTAGTAAGTTTGTGTGGGGGTCCGTGGGGGGTCCACGAGTTAGTAAGTTTGTGTGGGGGTCTGTGAGTTTAGTAAGTTTGTGTGGGGGTCTGTGGGGGGGGGTCCACGAGTTTAGTAAGTTTGTGTGGGGGTCTGTGGGGGGTCCACGAGTTTAGTAAGTTTGTGTGGGAGTCTGTGGGGGTCTGTGAGTTTAGTAAGTTTCTGTGGGGGTCTGTGGGGGGGGGGGTCCACGAGTTTAGTAAGTTTGTGTGGGGATCTGTGGGGGTCTGTGAGTTTAGTAAGTTTGTGTTAAGGTCCGTGAGTTTAGTAAGTTTGTGTGGGAGTACATGAGTTTAGTAAGTTTGTGTGGGTGCATATTATTTGTTTTTTAATTTAGAAAGTTTGTGTGTATTTGTGAGGTTAGCAAGTTTGAATGTGTTTGTTTGTGAGGTTAGCAAGTTTGCATGTGTTTGTTTGTGAGGTTAGCAAGTTTGCATGTGTTTGTTTGTGAGGTTAGCAAGTTTGAATGTGTTTGTTTGTGAGGTTAGCAAGTTTGTGTGTGTGTTTGTTTTTGAGGTTAGCAAGTCTGTATGTCTCTGTTTGAGAGGTTAGCAAGTTTGTATGTATTTGTTTGTATTTGTTTGTAAGGTTAACAGTGGCATTTTCTTTGATAAAACTTGTGTTGTGTAGGTAGAGAACTCATGTTTTTTGCGTCTGTCTTTTCTGTGATTGTCTATGTTCTGTCTCTCTTTCATGTTGTTGTCTATGTTCTGTCTCTCTTTCATGTTCTTGTCTATGTTCTGTCTCTCTTTCATGTTCTTGTCTATGTTGTGTGTCATATTTTTTTCTGTTTGTCTGTATAGTCTGTTTACCTCCCTAGTTATAACACATGCAATATCACTCACAAATCCTAGATCTCTCTCTCTCTCTGGACCTTAAGTGCCCAGGGCACATGGGGCTTCTGCGAGGGTTTTCCACAAATGCCTGTCCTTCGCCTTTATTTTTCTGCTCTTGCCCAGGTGAGCCCTCTATTGCTCAACATCCTCTCTGTTGTTCTTCTCCATGTCTCTTTTGGCCTACCAAAAACTAAGCTTACTTCTGTTCCCCTGTGGTGTCCATCTTAGTGCTATTTTTGGTAGTGAGTTGTCAGTCAGTCATTCAGAGCACATGTCCCAACCAAATCCTAGATATCACACATGTAATACTACTAATACATCTCAGATATCACATACAACACACCACTTATACACCCCAGATATCACATACAACACAGCACTGACACACCCCAGATATCACATACAACACAGCACTGACACACCCCAGATATCACATACAACACAACACTGACATACCCCAGATATCACATACAACACACCATTCACACACCCCAGATATCACATACAACACAGCACTGACACACCCCAGATATCACATACAACACAGCACTGACACACTGAAGAGCTCCACTAACATATCTCTATATGAATGATCCTGATACAGAGCAGTAAACATGGCGACCAACAATAAAAGATAACAAATATTGCGATATGTATCTGCCATGTATCACTCAACAACACGCTAGAACTCATTTCTTCCATAACTTGTCTGTATGTATCCAAGTTTCGTCATGTCTGCAGTGAAGTGAAGTGAAGTGTTTATGCATGTGGTTTGGATGTTCTAGTTGGTCATGTAGATAATTCCTACGTGAACGACCTTTGAACTTTGTGTTTGCCCTCGCAACAGAATGTCAGTGTTGGATTCTTTCTTTCTTTCTTTCTCCTTCTTCTTTCTTCCTTTCTTTCTTTCTTCATTCTTCCTCTTTTTTTTTTCTTCTTTCTTTCTTTCTTTCTTCCTTCCTTCTTTCTTTCTTCCTTCCTTTCTTTCTTTCTTCCTTTCTTCCTTCTTCCTTCCTTTCTTTCTTCCTTTCTTCCTTCCTTCCTTCCTTTCTTTCTTCCTTCTTTCTTTCTTTCTTCCTTCCTTACTTTCTTCCTTTCTTTCTTTCTTTCTTTCTTCCTTTCTTTCTTCCTTCCTTTCTTTCTTTCTTTCTTTCTTTTTCTTCCTTCTTTCTTTTTCTTTCTTTCTTTCTCCTTCCTTTCTTTCTTTCTTTCTTCTTTCTTTCTGTCTTTCTTTCTTCTTCCTTCTTTCTTTCTTTTTCTTTCTTTCTTTCTTATACTTCTTCTTCCTTTCTTTCTTTCTTTCTTATTCCTTCTTTCTTCTTCTTTCCTTCCTTCCTTTCTTCTCCTTCCTTCCTTTCTTTCTGTCTTTCTTTCTTTCTTCCTTCCTTTCTTTCTTCCTTTCTTTCTTTCTGTCTTCCTTCCTTTCTTCCTTCTTTTCTTCCTTCCTTCCTTCCTTTCTCTTTCTTTCTTTCTTTCTTTCAAGTGCACGGAGTGAAGCCTGGTAAGTTATTATTTATTGATCTGCAAGGCTGCTCCAGGGTTAACTTGTCCCTCAGCGGTTGGGGGAGGGGGTGGGGTAGGGAAGAAGGTGTTATTTCACATCAGTCACACACACACACGTATACATACATACAACATACATACATACATACATACATACATACATACATACATATATACACATACACTGCCGTGTCCCCACATACTCTGTTATTAAGTTGTGAAGTTGATGCACACTTGACGATAAAACAATTCACACAAATCATCTCATCATCATCATCAATATCATCATCAACATCATCGTCATCATCATCATCATCATCATCATCATCATCATCATCATCATGTGCCGTTATATGACTTCTTCATAGATCTCAATCTTTGAATCAGTCCGTCATGTGACCTGATGACTCCTAATCCTACCTTCTTCTTCTTCTTCTTCTTCTTCTATCCTTTATTTTAACATTCACCTGTTCTCTTCCCGCTTATCTTTCATCTTGTCATAAAAGCAGGAAGTCAAAATTCTTGTTACTTTACGTCCAACCAGTTCATACTTGACTGTTTGCACCGTCCCGTTCGTGTATTTCATGACAAGAAGAAATGAGACGTGGCTGTTTGTACCGTACCTTTAGTGTTTCTGACAGTTGTCATACTTTTTCTTACTGCAGTCCCACTAGAGAGGTAGGGTTCTTACTGTGTTCTCACTGCTGGCTGCGACAAAACGAATAAGCAACGTTGACAACAATAGCAGCAACGTCGACAGGAATAGCAACAACAACAGCAACGACAACAACAGCAATAACAACAGCAACAAAAACAGCAGCAACAACTACCACGACAACAGCAACAACAGCAACAGCAACAACAACAGCAATGAAAACAACAGCAATAACAACAGCAACAAAAACAGCAGCAACAACGACCACGACAACAGCAACAACACCAACAGCAACAACAACGCAACAGCAATGACAACAGCAGCAACAATGACGACAACAATCGCAACAAGAGCAACAGCAATAACGCAACAACAATAACTACAACAGCAATAAC
Source organism: Achatina immaculata (assembly GCA_009760885.1). NCBI lineage: Eukaryota > Metazoa > Mollusca > Gastropoda > Stylommatophora > Achatinidae > Lissachatina > Lissachatina immaculata. The sequence goes on along the minus strand of CM019692.1, from coordinate 29,915,261 downwards.
GACGACAACAACAAAATCAACGACAGCAACAACAGCAAAAACAACAACAATAATGACAAAAGAAATGACAACAACAACAACAGCAATAAAAACAACAGCAACAACGACGACAGAAACGACAACAACAGCAACAACTACGACAACAACAGCAAGGACAACAATAGCAAGGACAACAACAGCAACGACAACAACAGCAACGACAACAACAGCAACGACAACAACAGCATTGACAACAACAGCAACCACGACAACAGCTACGACAACAAAAGCAACCACTACAACACCAAAGACGACAACAGCAGCGATAATAACAGCAACGACAACAACAGTAACGACAACTACAGCGAAAAAATCAGCAACGACAACAACAGAAAAAACGGCAACAAGAACAACAACAACAACGATAAAAATAGCAAGGACAACAACAGCAGCTACAGCAACAGCAACGACACCAACATCATGGACAACAACAGCAACAACGACAAAAGAAATGACAACAACAGCAACAACGACAAAAGAAATGACAACAACAGCAACAAAGACAAGAGAAATGACAACAACAGCAATAACGACAAGAGAAATTACAACAACAGCAACAACAACAAGAGAAATGACAAGAACAGCAACAACGACAAGAGAAATGACAACAACAGCAACAACGACAAGAGAAACTACACCAACTGCAACAACGACAACAGAAATGACAACAACTGCAACAACGACAAGAGAAATTACAACAACAGCAACAACGACAGCAGAAATGACAACAACTGCATCAACGACAAGAGAAATGACAACAACAGCAACAACGACAACAGAAATGACAACAACTGCAACAACGACAAGAGAAATGACAACAACAGCAACAACGACAAAAGAAATGACAACAACAACAACAACGACAAGAGAAATTACAACAACTGCATGAACGACGTCGACAACAGCAGCAACGACGATAACAACAGTAACAGCAACAACAGCAACAACGACAAGAGAAATTATATCAACAGCGACAACGACAACAGAAATGGCAACAACAGCAACAACAACAAGAGAAATGACAACAACAGCAACAACGACAAGAGAAATGACAACAACAGCAACACCGACAAGAGAAATTACAACAACAACAACAACGACAAGATAAATTACAAAAACAGCAACAACGACAACAGAAATGACAACAACAGCAACAACGACAAGAGAAATGACAACAACAGCAACACCGACAAGAGAAATGACAAAACTGCACCAACGACAAGAGAAATGACAACAACAGCAACAACGACAAGAGAAATTACAACAACTGCATCACCGACGACGACAACAGCAGCAACGACGATAGCAACAGTAACAGCAACAACAGCAACAACGACAAGAGAAATTACAACAACAGCAACAACGACAAGAGAAATTACAACAACAGCAACAACGACAAGAGAAATTACAACAACAGCAACAACGACAAAAGAAATGACAACAACAGCAACAACGACAAGAGAAATGACAACAACTGCCAAAAGGACAAGAGAAATTACAACAACAGCAACAACGACAACAGAAATGGCAACAACTGCATCAACGACAAGAGAAATGATAACAACAGCAACAACGACAAGAGAAATGACAACAACTGCAACAACGAAATGACAACAACAGCAACAACGACAAAAGAAATGACAACAACAACAACGACAAGAGAAATTACAACAACTGCATCAACGACGATAACAACAGTAACAGCAACAACAGCAACAACGACGATAACAACAGTAACAGCAACAACAGCAACAACGACAAGAGAAATTACATCAACAGCAACAGCGACAATAGAAATGATAACAACAACAACAACGACAATAGAAATGACAACAACAACAACTACGACGACGACAACAGCAACAGCAATAACAGCAAAGATAACAGCAAAAACTACAGCAACGACAACAATAGCAAGGACAACAACAGCAACGACAACAATTGCAAGGACAACAACAGCAACGACAGCAACAGCAATGGACCCAGTATCATGGACAACAACAGCAACGACAATAACCTCATGGACAGCAACAGCAACGACAACAACAGCAACGACAACAAAAGTAACCACAACAACCGCAAAGACGACAACAGCAGCGATAATAGCAGAAACGGCAACAATGGCAACAACCCAGCAGCACAAGCAACAATAACGACAACAACAGGAACAACGACAACAACATCAGCAACGACGACAGCAACAATAACAACGACAGCAACAAGAATAACAAGGACGAAAACAACAACAGCAACGACAGAGACAACAACAACGATGATAAAAAACAACAAATAACTTTCTTTTTTTTTACACATCATATCCTGACATACAAACTCCACTCATCTGTCTGTTCAGTTAAACTCTCTTCACTCACCTGTCTGTTCAGATAAACTCTCTCCACTCACTTGCCTTTTCAGATAAACTCTCTCCACTTACCTGCCTTTTAAGATAAACTCTCTCCACTCACCTGCCTTTTCAGATAAACTCTCTCAACTCACCTGCTTTTTCAGATAAACTCTCTCCACTCACTTGCCTTTTCAGATAAACTTTCTCCACTCACCTGTCTGTTCAGATAAACTCTCTGCTCATCTGTATGTTCAGATAAACTCTCTCCACTCACCTGTCTGTTGATATACTACATATCACACATACAAACATACTTAGATTACTGTTCCACAATCTGGGATGGATGCTCAGTCTCAAACACAAAAAGGCTCCACTCACTTCACAAGCGAGCATTAATTCTGATTTGTGACAAACACCCAGTACAGACTGTAGATCAACACAAACAACTCAAAATTCTACCCCTCAAAAATAGAATCATTTTTAACAAAGTTTGTTCAGACAATTATGTGGCACAATGCTCCGCCTTACTTGTGGTCACTGTTTACATATAACACTAAACATAGCCAGCGTTTAAAAAACTGTCTTCTTCCTAAACCCAGGATTGATCTGTACAAGAAAAGCCTTGCATACTCTGCAGTACAGCTCTGGAACACCCTCCCCTACCATTTAAAATCCACTGGTATACTTCATCCTTAAACTCAAACCTGTTTCATTATTTACTTGCTTGTAATTATATGCCTCCATAGAATAACCAGCACTCTCTCAACACGTGACTCGCCAACCATCAAGTACTAAAATGACATAGTTCGAAAAGTAACTTGTTAGGTATTGTTAGAAATTATTTTAATATCTGTTAAAAAAAAACATGTTAGAAGATCTGTATTTACAATGTAAATATGTCTGCGTGTGTATGTGTGCGTGAGTGCTATTTTATTAGGTTAATTACTTCTTCTCTTTTACTTTGAATGTAGTAGTTAAATCTTACACTCTTTTGATATGTTTTTTCATAATTTAATTTGTATATTTGTACTAAATCAAGTGTTCGGGAAGAATGAAAGATGGAGTGATGAAGGGCAGAATGTAAGACGGGCCTGCGTGCCCAATTCTTTACCCTTTAAAAATAAAGATTATTCATTCATTCATTCTCTACTCACTTGTCTGTTCAGATAATCTCTCTCTACTCACATGTCTGTTCAAACAAACTCTACTCACCTGTCTGTTCAGATAAACTCTCTCTACTCACCTGTCTGTTCAGACAAACTTTCTCTACTCACCTGTCTCTTCAGACCTACTTTCTCCTTTCACATGTCTGTTGACGTATAGCCAATCACGTGACCAGATCATGTGACCTGAAAGTACCAAAATTTGTCTGTGAATACATGGAGAATGAGATATTGATCTTCCCCTGTAAACGTCTCAAGTTGCTGATCTAGGGGGCAGGGCTTTGATAGTTTTTGTTGTAAGCGCTTTCTCTCTCTCTCTCTCCTCTCTCTCTCTCTTCTCTTGCGTGGCCTTCTCCGGCTCGCTTACTCTCTCTGTATAATCTGTGCCGACTGTGGCAGATGTTCCCACTGCTGGCATCCTCCAATTTGGTGATTCTAATTCTCTGATTCTTCCACCAACTCAAAGCCCTTGCTACCTTTACTAATGCTACAACAACAGCTGCTGCTTCTTCTACTATTGCTACTACTACTACCATTACTACTTTTACTACTACTATTACAACTACAGCTACTACTACTACAACTATTAATATTACAACTACTACAATTACTACTACTACTACTACTACTACTATTACAACTACTACTGATACTACAACTACTACTATTATTAATACAACTACTACTACTATTATTATTACTGCTACTATTATAACTGCTACTACTAAAATTACTACAACTATTACTACAACTATTACTACTATTACTATCACTATTAATACTACAGTATCACTTGTACTAGTTCTGTTGCTGTACTATTACTACTGTATCATTACTACTAAAACTACTACTACTACTACTACTACTACTACTACTACTACTACTACTACAGTCCCACTACTATTACTGTCACTGCTACTAGTACAATGCCACTGCTACTATTACTACCATCAGTACTACTACTACTACTATTATTACTACTACTGCTACAATTAACTATCATCTCACTAATGTAATTGTTATATATTTATCACGAAAAAAGGAAACCCCACACACTCACACACAAATTATATCACAACCGCCTGGATGTCTATAATCCCCCGCCTGGATGTCTATAATCCCCCGCCTGGATGTCTATAATCCCCCGCTTGGATGTCTATAATCCCTCGCTTGGGTGTCTATAATCCCCAGCTGGGTGTCTATAATAACCCGCCTGGATGTCTATAACCTCCCGCCTGGACGTCTATAATCCTCCGCCTGGATGTCTATAATCTCCCGCCTGGATGTCTATAATCTCCCGCCTGGATGTCTATAATCTCCCGCCTGGATGTCTATAATTTCCCACCAGGATGTCTATAATCTCCCGCCTGTATGTATATAATCCTCCGCCAGGATGTCTATAATCTCCCACCAGGATGTCTATAATCTCCCGCCTGTATGTCTATAATCTCCCACCAGGATGTCTATAATCCTCCGCCTGGATGTCTATAATCTCCCGCCTGGATGTCTATAATCTCCCGCCTGGATGTCTATAATCTCCCGCCTGGATGTCTATAATCTCCCGCCTGGATGTCTATAATTTCCCACCAGGATGTCTATAATCTCCCGCCTGTATGTATATAATCCTCCGCCTGGATGTCTATAATCTCCCACCAGGATGTCTATAATCTCCCACCAGGATGTCTATAATCTCCCACCAGGATGTCTATAATCTTCCACCAGGATGTCTATAATCTCTCGCCTGGGTGTCTGTAATTATCCGCTTGGGTGTCTGTAATCCCTCTCGGACATCTTGAATTTTCACTCACGAACACAAAATACATCATTTTACAATTCCAAGTACTACATTCACTTTTTCTTTTTCTTTCACAGCAACATTCTTCACATCATACTCTATATTTTCCCTGGAACTTTTCTCTCTCTCTCTCTCTGTGTCTCTCTCTCTCTCTGTCTGTCTTCTTTGTCTCTCTTTGTGTCTCTCTCTGTCTTTATTTTTCTGCCTTTCTGTCTATCTAATCTCTCTCTGTCTTTCTCTTCCTGTCTTTATCTCTCTCATTCTCTCTCTCTCTCATTCTCTCTCTCTCTCTCTCAATTCTTAACCCTTTTGAAATAAAGATCAATCAGTCAGTCAGTCTCTCTCTCTCTCTCTCTCTGCCTCCTTAACAGCATATCATCAAATTATCACTGGCGATTCTTGTCTCTGAGGAAAGTAGGTACTCACTGACAGAGAAAGCGATAAAAGGATGGGGAGTGGGGAAGATTATAGGAAAGTAATCTGGAAAATATGTAAGACAGGAAATAATTGACTAAGACAGAAAGTATGTGACTAAGACAAAATATGTGAATAAGACAGAAAATATGTGACTAAGACAAAATATGTGAATAAGACAGAAAATATGTGACTAAGACCGGAAATAGGTGACTAAAACCGGAAATGTGTAGCTAAGACAGAAAAAGATAAGACAGAAAATGTGCGAAGACAGCAAATATGTCAACGTGTGATGGGGAAGAAGTTAGAGTGGGAAATGATTTCTCAGTCAAAAGTTGCCACACAAAGTCATTAGTCACACATAAGTCATATCATTAGTCACAGTTAAGTCATATCATTAGTCAAATTTAAGTCGTATCATTAGTCACACTTAAGTCATTTCATTAGTCACAGTTAAGTCATATCATTAGTCACAGTTAAGTCATATCATTAGTCACACTTAAGTCATATCATTAGTCACAGTTAAGTTATATCATTAGTCACAGTTAAGTCATATCATTAGTCACAGTTAAGTCATATCATTACTCATACGTAAGTCATATCATTAGTCACACGTAAGTCATATCATTAGTCACACTTGAGTCATATCATTAGTCACACGTAAGTCATATCATTAGTCATACTTGAGTCATATCATTACTCACACGTAAGTCATGCCATTAGTCACACGTAAGTCATATCATTAGTCACACTTGAGTCATATCATTAGTCACACGTAAGTCATATAATTAGTCATGCTTAAGTCATATCATTACTCATACGTAAGTCATATCATTAGTCATACATGAGTCATATCATTAGTCACACGTAAATCATATCATTAGTCACACTTAAGTCATATCATTAGTCATACTTGAGTCGTATCATTAGTCATACTTGAATCTTCTACCACATACTTGAGTCATACATTCGTGAATAATCTAGCAAATATGTACACTATTTTAACTGATGGTGTAGTAAACCTATACAATGCATCATAGTAAACCTATACACTGCATCATAGTAAACCTATACACTGCATCATAGTAAACCTGTACAACACATCACAGTACACCTGTACACTACATCATAGTACACCTGTACAACACATCACAGTAAACCTGTACACTACATCATAGTAAACCTGTACACTACATCATCGTAAACCTGTACAACACATCACAGTAAACCTGTAAACTACTTCATAGTAAACCTGTACAACACATCACAGTAAGCCTGTACACTACATCATAGTAAACCTGTACAACACATCACAGTAAACCTGTAAACTACTTCATAGTAAACCTGTAAACTACTTCATAGTAAATCTTTACAACACATCACAGTAAACCTGTACACTACATCATAGTAAACTTGTACACTACATCATAGTAAATCTGTACAACACATCATAGTAAACATTTGCAACAGATCATAATTAACCTGTACAGCACATCATATTTAACACGTACACTCTGCATAGTAATAAACTTTATGATACTTCATATTATGTCAGGACATGCAAGAAATTTTTTATATATTTACATAATCTGACTACAGCTGACTGACATAACTAGCTTAAGTAGCAATTAGAAATATTTGTGTTGCAAGGCCTGGTTTCTACACACTTGCGTGCTGTCGATCAATCTTGTCTCACCTACTGTCAGTCAGTCTTGTCTCACCTACTGTCAGTCAATCTTTTCTCATCTACTGTCAGTCAGTCTTGTCTCACCTACTGTCAGTCAGTCTTTTCTCACCTAATGTCAGTCAGTCTTTTCTCACCTAATGTCAGTCAGTCTTTTCTCACTTACTGTCAGTCAGTCTTGTCTCACCTACTGTCAGTCAGTCTTTTCTCACCTAATGTCAGTCAGTCTTTTCTCACTTACTGTCAGTCAGTCTTTTCTCACCTAATGTCAGTCAGTCTTTTCTCACCTAATGTCAGTCAGTCTTTTCTCACTTACTGTCAGTCAGTCTTGTCTCACCTAATGTCAGTCAGTCTTGTCTCACCTACTGTCAGTCAATCTTTTCTCACTTACTGTCAGTCAGTCTTGTCTCACATGGCCTACACTCTGGTCAGTGATCAGTGCGACGAAGGTTTTGGCAGTCATTGTTAGTATTATTTTCATTCATAACTTTATAACAACACTTTCTGTCAAATTGCGCGCCAGCATGTTTTGTCACTTTCTAAGTACGCGCCAGCATGTTTTGTCACTTTCTAAGTACGCGCCAGCATGTTTTGTCACTTTCTAATACGCGCCAGCATGTTTTGTCACTTTCTAAGTACGCGCCAGCAAGTTTTGTCACTTTCTAAGTACGCGCCAGCATGTTTTGTCACTTTCTAAGTACGCGCCAGCATGTTTTGTCACTTTCTAAGTACGCGCCAGCATGTTTTGTCACTCTCTAATCCTGCCGGGGGCACCCCAGTCACCCAGCTGTAGAAATGGGTACCCGACTGCTGGAGTTGGGGAAGGAAAGGCGGCCAGGCGTGATACTGACCATATCACCTTATTGTGTACTGACAGGTCAAGGAAAATATGGCCACTAACACCATATCCCTATGTGCCTCTAAGGCATGACAGTTTTACAAAAAAAAAAGTACGCGCCAACAAGTTTTGTCACTTTCTGAGTACGCGCCAGCAAGTTTTGTCACTTTCTAAGTACGCGCCAGCAAGTTTTGTCACTTTCTAAGTACGCGCCAGCAAGTTTTGTCACTTTCTAAGTACGCGCCAGCAAGTTTTGTCAGTTTCTAAGTACGCGCCAGCAAGTTTTGTCACTTTCTAAGTACGCGCCAGCAAGTTTTGTCACTTTCTAAGTACGCGCCAGCAATATCATCATGAGACAATATGATCGCTAAAAAAATCTGTCATGTTCACATCTTAAAGTGAAGGCTTATGGAAGTGATGGACGTGAATTGTGTAGACAAGCCTGTGTGGTATATACAACACAACACAACACAACACAGTGCAATGCAATACGCACATCATCATCATCATCATCTTCTTCTTCTTCAGCCTCCCTAGAACTGCGAGCTGGTGTTATTTGCTGCCGCTGCCGTGAAGATGTTGTGGCACAGCACTGTGCCTGACTGGGAGCGAGTTATTGCTGCTGAGAGGAGCTAAAAAGCAGGGGGTGTACAGTAGTATTTTAGTAGGCTCCACCACCATAGGGACAGTGGTGATCCCTGCCCTGTTAGACAGGCTAAACCTGTTACTGGGGGTACCAAAGTAGAGGTGGAACAGGGTCTTGGCCATCTATGGTTCATCAACCTTGACACTAACATGTCAGCTACGGGGGTCGCTGAATGCTAAATCGGACATCGTTCCCCTCCCCCAATCATAACATAACATAACATAACTAACATAACATAACATAGCATAACATAACATAGCATAACATAACATAACATAGCATAACATAACATAGCTTAGCATAGCATAGCATAGCATAACATAACATAACATAGTATAGCATAACATAACATGACATAACATAACATAAATCTGTACAAGAACAGTTACTTCGAAGTGCTAACTGTTTAATTTTCCCACGTCTTAACAATAAACCAGTGCACTTCCCAAATTCTGGGTCAGATACTGGACAACCGACCAGTGCACTTCCCAAACTCTGGGTCAGATACTGGACAACCGACCAGTGCACTTCCCAAATTCGGGGTCAGATACTGGACAAGCAAGACCAACAATCTGGCGTCTTGTTGAGTCTTGTTTGAGAACAGCTCTCATTGACCGGTGCGCGGAGTCGCGAGACAAGCTGGGTCAAAGATAAACATTGTTGCTGTAATCATGGCAGCACTAACTGTCACACGTACAATGAGAGAAACTGGCGGATTTATGAGATCATAAGGCTGTCAGAAATCTTGTCCCTGGCAAAAGAGAATCAATTGTCTGTACCCATGGTAACGCGTGTGAGTGAGAACTGAAGACAGATGTTCCTGGAGGGGGGTGGCTGGAGAAGAATGATTTACTATAAATGATAGCTCTTTATTATAAGAGAACCAAGTCTGGGTTGACAACAGCTGAAGGCAGGAAACTCACGGGAAGACACTCGAGAAGTCCTCATTTAGCACAAACAGTTTCTGCACAGCATCTCGTTTTCTTAGAAGATGGGACGTGGGAGTAGATATAAGATATCAGGATATGAGGGGAGATCTTCAGTACTGGGATGTCAGAGGAGATATTAAGTACTGGGATGTAGGAGAATATGTGAAGTACTGGGATGTGAGATAACATCTGAAGTACTAGAATGTGGGGGAATATGTGAAGTACTAGGATGTGGGAGAAGATCTGAAGTACTAGGATGTGGGAGAAGATCTGAAGTACTGGGATGAGGGAGAATATTTGAAGTACTGAGATGTGGAAAAAGATCTAAAATACTGGGATGAGGGAGAAGATTTGAAGTACTGGGATGTGGGAGAAGATCTGAAGTACTGGGATGTGGGAGAAGATCTGAAGTACTGGGATGTGGGAGAAGATTTGAAGTACTAGGATGTGGGATAATATCTGAAGTACTGGGATGTGGGAGAAGATTTGAAGTACTGGGATGTGGGAGAAGATCTGAAGTACTGGGGTGTTGGATAATATCTGAAGAACTGGGATGTGGGAGAAGATCTGAAGTACTGGGATGTGGGAGAAGATTTGAAGTACTGGGATATGGAATTAACTTTGATGATAAATTTTGACAGAAAGAAATGATAATAATAATCTTTAATTTATAAACATGGATAGAATTAGAAATGTGATGTTTATCATTTTATTTAGATTTTTTCTACAAAATTTTCTAAGCATTAATCGTGTATGTGTGGGAGATTTATCAATGTTGACAATGTTGTTCTGGAGTGAAAACATTAAAAGAGCTATATCTCTAAAAACTTCAGAATTTACTGAGAAAAGAATTATCTCTAAAACTCAAAATGTTCTCTGGAAGAACTATCTCTAAAACGACTAGTTCAGATAATATTTAACAATTTAAGAATGTTAACATTCCTGAAAGCAAGAACATGAAACAATCTGCTTAGAAACCGTATCACTCATGAAAAACAATATTTTACAGCAAAATGTTAGCCACATTTGACAAGATTGTGTTAGCCATATTTGACAAGATAATGTTAGCCATATTTGACAAGATTATTTTGGCCATATTTGACAAGATTATGTTAGCCATATTTGAAATGATTATTTTACCCACATTAAACAAGATTATATTAGCCACATTAGACAAGATTATTTTGGCCATATTTGACAAGATTATGTTTGCCACATTTGATTACATTATGTTAGCCAGCCACACTTGACTACATAATGTTAACCACACTTGACTACATCATGTTAACCAAATTTGGCTAAATCATGTTAACCACATTTGATTACATTATGTTAACAATATATGACAAAATTATGTTAACCACATTTGACTAGATTATATTAGCCACAACTGACAAAATTATGTTAGCCATATTTGACAAGATTATGTTAGCCACAGTAGACAAGATTATGTTAGCCACATTTAACAAGATTATTTTTAGCCACATTTAACAAGATTATGTTAGCCACATTTGACAAGATTATTTTGGGCATATCTGACAAGATTATGTTTGCCACATTTGATTACATTGTGTTAGCCACATTTGACTACATCATGTTAACCACATTTGATTACATTATGTTAACCACATTTTACTAGATTATATTAGCCACATCTGACTAGATTATGTTAACCATATTTGACAAAATTTTCTGTTTCTGTAGCAGTCTGATAGTTTTTTACCAGATAGGGTTGCTGGCCCTATGCTGAACCCTCCTTAGTCGCCTTTTACTATCATGCAATAAACAAGTTGAATTCTTTCCAGACTAAATGTTTACGTAGAATTAAAAAATATTTTATCCAAACACCATAAGAAATAACATCTTATTGGCAGAAATGCAGATGAAACCACTGACAACAATTATTGAGGAAAGACGCTGGCGATGGTTGGGACATGTGTTCCGAATGACTGACAACTCACTACTAAAAATAGCACTAAGATGGACACCACAGGGGAACAGAAGTAAGGGTAGACCAAAAGAGACATGGAGAAGAACAACAGAAAGGATGTTGAGCAATAGAGGGCTCAGCTGGGCAAGAGCAGAAAAAAAGGCGAAAGACAGGCATTTGTGGAAAACCCTTGCGGAAGCCCCATGTGCCCTGGGCACTTAAGGTTCAGAGAGAGAGAGATTTGACAAAATTATTTTAACCACATCTGACTAGATTATGTTAGTCACATTTGACAAAATTATGTTAGCCATATTTGACAAGATTATATTAGCCATAATTGACAAAATTATTTTAGCCATATTTGACAAGATTATGTTAGCCATATTAGAGAAGATTATGTGAGCCACATCTGACAAGATTATGTTAGCCACATTTAATAAGTTTATATTAGCCACATTTAACAAGATTATGTTAGCCATATTTGACAAGATTATGTTTGCCACATTTGATTACATTATGTTAGCCACACTTGACTACATCATGTTAACCACATTTGACTACATCATGTTAACCACATTTGATTACATTATGTTAACCACATTTGACTAGATTATGTTAACCATATTTTATAAGATTATATTAGCCACATTTGACTGGACTCACTTTCTGAAACTTCTTTCGTATCCCTGACTTACAGTTTTGGCTATGGTGTTTTATTCTTTGTTTCTTTTAATTTGTTTCGGCGTTACCGGTTTTGTTTTTTATTTTACCGCTTTCAAGAGCCTTTCTGCCTGCAAAAAAGCGGTGCACTTCCACGAACTGGAGAGTTACTGGATAAAGAAGCCGCAAGATCTGGATTGTTGGACCGCACACAAAGCACCAACATTTTCTCGGAGAACTAATAACCTCCACAAACAGAATTTATGAAGCAGGAAATAAAGTGGGCGCCTTCATTATCGGCCATTCTAATATCAGGCGTCATTTCACATGGACGTTTGTCTGGGCAATAAATAAACTTTTGATAAACAGTTTAATCTTCCAGCTGAGATAAATAGTTTAATCTTCTAGCCTAGATCAGATTAAAAAGTGATGTAAATATGGAACTTAGGTAATGAGATTTCGTTTCTTTCTGACAAGTCCCAGAGCATACCATTCTTTCTTAAAAGTGTCAGAACATATCATTCTTTCTTAAAAGTGTCAGAACATATCATTCTTTCTTACTTCTTCTTCTTCTTCTTCTTCTTCGTTCACTTCTACCACCAAAAACCGCACTGTGAACTTACTGAACTCACGCATGTGGTCCTCGTTAGGTCCCGTGGTCCCCTGTGTGGTCCAAAATAGACCACACGAGATCCACGAAAGGACCACAAGGGGTTCAGAGTATCACAGTGCTTTAGCCTGAATTCTTGGTGGGTCTCGGAAGCGGGATTGCGTGACACCGTGGTTTTCTTTGCACCAGTTTGGTCTAGGGTTGGACTTTCTCACCGGAAGACCTCGACGTGTTTGGAATATCAGTGCATCCCCGCTGGGTGAGAGGCGTTAGCCCACCCAGGCCAGAGTTGGACTTTCTCACCGGAAAACCTCGACGTGTTTTGAGATACCCGTGTATCACCGCCGGGTGAGAGGTGGTTGCCCATCCAGTCCAGGGTTGGACTTTCTCACCGGAAAACCTCAGCGTGATTAGGATACGCAGACATCCCCGCCGGGTGAGAGGTGGTTGCCTATCTAGACTTCCCTGGTCCAGTGTCTCCGACTTCAGCATTTTGCGGTCGTGGCCGCTACCCTTCCTAGTTGTGACCAGGATGGAGCTTTTGTCCAGGAGGACGAATCCTCGCCACTAGTGACTTCTACCCCTGGGTTGAGCCGGTTTAGGCATTTCCCAGTATGAGCGTGTTTGGGACGGGACCGACCTCTAGGGCAGAGGTACTGTGACATTCATAGCCTTCAAGATTCACCCCTGGTATGAGCCGGTTTAGGCAAAATTCACCAGTATGGGTGTTTATCAGGCGTTACCGACCTCTAGAGCGGAGGTGGCATGACATGTCTAGCCATCGAGTTCCACCCCTGGTGTGTGCCGGTTTAGGCATATTTCACCAGTGTAGGTGTATTTCGGACGTGGGCGGCCTCTAGAGCAGAGGTGCCATGGTATAGCTCTCGTAGCGATACTACTGGACATACCAGGTTAAACTTCACTTTCCACCACCTTTTCCCATCGGCGCCGCACAGCAACCTTTATTTCCGCATTTACTTCCTTAACCGGGAGGAGCTTCACTCCACGCGCGGCATCTGAAAAGTCAAGCCAGCAGTGACTTAACCTCTGGGACAAGCCGGTTCATGCATTTAACCCGATATGACTGCACTCAGGACGTGGCCGACCTTCAGACCAGAGGTGCCGTGATTTGACTGTTTGCTTCGCTTTATTCTTTCAACCACCTTTTCCGCAGTGATGCTGCGCGGCAACCTCATTTGCAAATTTCTTCATTGGCCGGGAAGAGCACCGCTCCACGCACGGCAGCTGAAGATCTCGCCAACAGCGGCTCGACGGACAAACCACTTGCTTCTGCATCGAAACACCTTAACTCTCGCCGTCCGGGAAGGGAGCGAAAGCCTGTCTCCCCACGCACGGAACTCGAGAGCGCTTTTTCGCCAAAAGAACGGTCGGCCTGCGCAAAAGCAACCGCCCGCGCTGTGCAGGTCGGCGCAGCTCTGCGCGGCTGACATTCTTTCTTACAAGTGTCAGACCACATCATTCCATCTTAAAAGTGTCAGAACATATCATTCTTTCTTAAAAGTGTCAGACCACATCATTCTTTCTTAAAAGTGTCAGAACATATCATTCTTTCTTACAAGTGTCAGACCACATCATTCCATCTTAAAAGTGTCAGAACATATCATTCTTTCTTAAAAGTGTCAGACCACATCATTCTTTCTTAAAAGTGTCAGAACATATCATTCTTTCTTAAAAGTGTCAGAGGACATAATTTTTTCTTAAAAGTGTCAGAGAACATCATTCTTTCTAAAAAGTGTCAGAGCATATAATTCTTTCTTAAAAGTGTCAGACCATATCATTCTTTCTTAAAAGTGTCAGAACATATCATTCTTTCTTAAAAGTGTCAGAACATATCATTCTTTCTTAACAGTATCAGAACATATCATTCTTTCTTAAAAGTGTCAGACCACATCATTCTTTCTTAAAAGTGTCAGAACATATCATTCTTTCTTAAAAGTGTCAGAACATATCATTCTTTCTTAAAGGTGTCAGAACATATCATTCTTTCTTAAAAGTGTCAGAACATATCATTCTTTCTTAAAAGTGTCAGAAAATATCATTCTTTCTTAAAAGTGTCAGAGAACATCATTCTTTCTTAAAAGTGTCAGAACATATCATTCTTTCTTAAAAGTGTCAGAACATATCATTCTTTCTTAAAAGTGTCAGAACATATCATTCTTTCTTAAAAATGTCAGAGCATATTCTTTCTTAAAAGTGTAGAACATATCACTTTTTCTTAAAAATATCAGAGCATATCAATCTTTCTTAAAAGTGTCAGAACATATTAACCAGATAAGCTACTTATTAATCAACAAAATATTACGGAATGAATTACTGACAAAAAAACCATGCCAGGAGCCAACTGCAATAGTGACCATGACCCACTCTGTGGAAAAATTGGAATAAAGCTAAACAAAGCATACAGAAAAGTGAGAAACATCAAACTGAATGCAGAACTCCTTAAAAATGACCAAGAAGTGCAAGAACAATGCAAGTTATTGTAACAAATAGATACAATGCAGTAGCAAAGATAAATAGTAGAGATGAACAATGAGCAATGTTAAGAGATTCTATCCACCAAACTGTTAAGGAGATAATACCATCAAAAAAGAAGCCTCTAAAAATAAATGGATGACAGACGACATCTTAGGACTGATGGACAAGAGGAGGAGGAGTAAAAATAACCAAGAAAAATATAGCAAGATAAAGAAAGAAATAAGATGCAAATGCAGAGAAGCAAAGGAAGTGTGGTTATATAAACATTGCAGACAGATAGAGGACTCTCATAATAAAGACAATAAAAACATGCACAAACGAATTAGTGAACTCACAGGCAGGAAAACAAAATATACCACAGGATGCCTGAAATCAAAAGAAGGTAAAATGTTAATAGGAAAAGAAGACATTGTGGGCAGGTGGGCAGAGTATATCGGTGAGCTATATGGAGGAGAAAGACCAGAATTAAAACCAGATACTGAAAACTGATGGGCCACCTATACTTGAAGATGAAATCATAGATGCCATCAAACAGATGAAGAAAGGAAAAGCAACTGGGACTGATAATATAACAATAGAAGAAATACAGGCATTAGAAGAAACAGGAATAAAAATAATAACCAAGTTACTGAATGACATTTACAACAGTGGTTATATGCCCAGTGACCTGATTAAATCCACGTTTATAGCACTACCAAAGAAATCAAGTGCAAAGGAATCTGATGACCACCGGACTATCAGCCTCTCATGTCACATAACGAAGCTACTTCTGAGAATCATTATGAGAAGAACAAGGAAAAAGATAAAAATGGAAATAGCAGATGAACAGTTTGGATTTTTTGAAGGAAATGGATCACACAATGCCAATTATGCTTTACGAACACTAACAGAAAGAACTTTAGAAGTACAGAAAGATCTCTACTTATGCTTCATTGATTACACCAAGGCATTCGACAAGGTGAAACATAATGAAATTATTAAAATGCTTGAAGACATCAATATAGACGGCAAAGACCTGAGGATTGTAAAACATCTATACTGGCAGCAAGAAGCAGCAATTCGAGTTGAAAATAGAACTAGAAAATATCAACCTATAAAACAAGGGGCATGACAAGGATGTGTACTATCTCCAGACCTTTTTTCTCTGTACAGTGAGAATATTCTAAGAACGATCATCACAGAACCAGGCATAAAAATTGAAGGATATAATATTAACAACCTTTGCTATGCTGATGACACAGTACTGATAGCTGAGAACCAACAAGACCTGCAAAATCTCTTGAATAAAGTCATCAAAGAAAGTGAACAGAAAGGCCTTATATTTAACATCAAAAGGAAAGAGACTATGGTTATATGTAACAAATAGATACAATGCAGTAGCAAAGATAAATAGTAGAGATGAACAATGAGCAATGTTAAGAGATTCTATCCACCAAACTGTTAAGGAGATAATACCATCAAAAAAGAAGCCTCTAAAAATAAATGGATGACAGACGACATCTTAGGACTGATGGACAAGAGGAGGAGGAGTAAAAATAACCAAGAAAAATATAGCAAGATAAAGAAAGAAATAAGATGCAAATGCAGAGAAGCAAAGGAAGTGTGGTTATATAAACATTGCAGACAGATAGAGGACTCTCATAATAAAGACAATAAAAACATGCACAAACGAATTAGTGAACTCACAGGCAGGAAAACAAAATATACCACAGGATGCCTGAAATCAAAAGAAGGTAAAATGTTAATAGGAAAAGAAGACATTGTGGGCAGGTGGGCAGAGTATATCGGTGAGCTATATGGAGGAGAAAGACCAGAATTAAAACCAGATACTGAAAACTGATGGGCCACCTATACTTGAAGATGAAATCATAGATGCCATCAAACAGATGAAGAAAGGAAAAGCAACTGGGACTGATAATATAACAATAGAAGAAATACAGGCATTAGAAGAAACAGGAATAAAAATAATAACCAAGTTACTGAATGACATTTACAACAGTGGTTATATGCCCAGTGACCTGATTAAATCCACGTTTATAGCACTACCAAAGAAATCAAGTGCAAAGGAATCTGATGACCACCGGACTATCATTCTTTCTTAAAAATGTCAGAGCATATCATTCTTTCTTAAAAATGTCAGAGCATATTCTTTCTTAAAAGTGTAGAACATATCACTTTTTCTTAAAAATATCAGAGCATATCAATCTTTCTTAAAAGTGTCAGAACATATTAACCAGATAAGCTACTTATTAATCAACAAAATATTGAATTAAAAAAAATGAATTACTGACAACAAAAACCATGCCAGGAGCCAACTGCAATAGTGGCCATGACCCACTCTGTGGAAAAATTGGAATAAAGCTAAACAAAGGATACAGAAAAGTGAGAAACATCAAACTGAATGCAGAACTCCTTAAAAATGACCAAGAAATGCGAGAACAATGCAAGTTATTGTAACAAATAGATACAATGCAATAGCAAAGATAAATAGTAGAGATGAACAATGAGCAATGTTAAGAGATTCTATCCACCAAACTGTTAAGGAGATAATACCATCAAAAAAAGAAGCCTCTAAAAATAAATGGATGACAGACGACATCTTAGGACTGATGGACAAGAGGAGGAGGAGTAAAAATAACCAAGAAAAATATAGCAAGATAAAGAAAGAAATAAGATGCAAATGCAGAGAAGCAAAGGAAGTGTGGTTATATAAACAGTGCAGACAGATAGAGGACTCTCATAATAAAGACAATAAAAACATGCACAAACGAATTAGTGAACTCACAGGCAGGAAAACAAAATATACCACAGGATGCCTGAAATCAAAAGAAGGTAAAATGTTAATAGGAAAAGAAGACATTCTGGGCAGCTGGACAGAGTATATCGGTGAGCTATATGGAGGAGAAAGACCAGAATTAAAACCAGATACTGAAAACTGTGATGGGCCACCAATACTTGAAGATGAAATCATAGATGCCATCAAACAGATGAAGAAAGGAAAAGCAACTGGGACTGATAATATAACAATAGAAGAAATACAGGCATTAGAAGAAACAGGAATAAAAAATAATAACCAAGTTACTGAATGACATTTACAACAGTGGTTATATTCCCAGTGACCTGATTAAATCCACGTTTATAGCACTACCAAAGAAACCAGGTGCAAAGGAATCTGATGACCACCGGACTATCGGTCTCTCATGTCACATAACGAAGCTACTTCTGAGAATCATTATGAGAAGAACAAGGAAAAAGATAAAAATGGAAATAGCAGATGAACAGTTTGGATTTTTTGAAGGAAATGGATCACACAATGCCAATTATGCTTTACGAACACTAACAGAAAGAACTTTAGTACAGAAAGATCTCTACTTATGCTTCATTGATTACACCAAGGCATTCGACAAGGTGAAACATAATGAAATTATTAAAATGCTTGAAGACATCAATATAGACGGCAAAGACCTGAGGATTGTAAAACATCTATACTGGCAGCAAGAAGCAGCAATTCGAGTTGAAAATAGAACTAGAAAATATCAACCTATAAAACAAGGGGCATGACAAGGATGTGTACTATCTCCAGACCTTTTTTCTCTGTACAGTGAGAATATTCTAAGAACGATCATCACAGAACCAGGCATAAAAATTGAAGGATATAATATTAACAACCTTTGCTATGCTGATGACACAGTACTGATAGCTGAGAACCAACAAGACCTGCAAAATCTCTTGAATAAAGTCATCAAAGAAAGTGAACAGAAAGGCCTTATATTTAACATCAAAAGGAAAGAGACTATGGTTATATCTAAGAAACAGAAACCACCAGCATGCAGTATAAAATTAAACGGAACTATTCTAAAGCAGGTGCAGAAATTCAAATACCTTGGAGCAGTAATAACTTCAGATGGGAAATGCAGAACAGAAATTAGGAACAGAATAGGCCAAGCAAAGACTACATTTCAGAGAGTGAGAAACATATTACACATCCTTATCAATGAATGTTAGAAAACATGTCCTAAAATGCTATATTGAACCTATCTTGTTATATGGAAGTGAATCATGGACAATAGGCAAGTCTGCACAAAAATCATTGGAAGCAGCAGAAATGTGGTTTATTAGAAGAATGTTGCGAATCCCCTGGACAGCAAAAATAATTAATGAAGAATGTATGAGAAGAGCTGGAGAGACAAAAAAATCTTGTCAAAAAGATAAGAAAGAGACAATGTACTTTCATAGGACATGCAATGAGAAGAGGGGGCATTGAAAGTATTATAACAACAGGAAAAATAGAAGGAAGAAGATCAAGAGGAAGACCAAGAGAAATGATACCGGACAGTCTGACGGGATGGTGTGAGAGGAGATCACCAACTGAGCTGATGGCCTGCATGTAGGATCGTGTATTTTGGAGAAGCATAATAGCCAACGCTAGTTGGCATGGCACATGATGATGATGATGATGATAATGATGATGGTCAGAGCATATCATTCTTTCTTAAAAGTGTCAGAACATATCATTCTTTCTTAAAAGTGTCAGAACATATTCTTTCTTAAAAGTGTCAGAACATATCATTCTTTCTTAAAAGTATCAGAACATATCATTCTTTCTTAAAAGTGCCAGAACATATCATTCTTTTTTAAAAGTATCAGAGCATATCATTCTTTTTTAAAAGTGTTAGAGTATATCATTCTTTTTTAAAAGTGTCAGAGCATATCATTCTTTCTTAAAAGTGTCAAAGTATATCATTCTTTCTTATAAATGTCAGAGTACATAATTCTTTCTGAAAAGTATCAGAGTACATCATTCTTTCTTATAGTGTCAGAGTCCATCATTCTTTCTAAAAAGTGTCATAATACATCATTCTTTTTAGTAAGTGTCAGAGTACATTATTCTTTCTGACAAGTCTCAGAGTGCAGAATGTTTTCTTTCATCTGTCAAAGTACATCATTTTTTTTACATCGGTCATATTAAATCTTTTATTTAAGTGTCAGAGGACATCATTTATTTTTTAGAAGTGTCAGAGTACATCTTTCTTACAGGAGTCAGAGTACATCATTCTTTCTTACAAGAGTCAGAATACATCATTCTTTCTTACAAGAGTCAGAATACATCATTCTTTCTTACAAGAGTCAGAATACATCATTAATTCTGACAAGTCTAAGAGTGCGTCACTTTTGAAAAATCTGCCAACAGCAATCTTTATTAGGCTGACTTTAGTTACAGTGATTCTTCGGAGCCCATCCGTACATGGGGCCCCAGCAATGGAGACAAATAGAAAGCATCATTCAACACTTGAACATTTGAACAAATTTATCCTCATTTTATCTTAGACACTGCTCTATCTGTCAATATAAAACAAAAAATGAAATTCCGAATCTTTTCCTCGCTGAACAAAATAAATTCCGAATCTATTTCCACGGGACATAATAAATTCCCTATCTATTGCCACGGGACAGAATAAATTCCCTATTTATTTCCACGGGACATAATAAATTCCAAATCTATTTCCGCCGGACAGAATAAATTTCCTATCTATTTCCACGGAACAGAATAAATTTCCTATCTATTTCCATGGAACAGAATAAATTTCCTATCTATTTCCACGGAACAGAATAAATTCCCGATCTATTTCCACGTAACAGAAAGCTGAATTAAAAAAATTAAAAAAATTACATTTAATGATTACATTTCTAGCTCGATCATTAACTGAAATCAAGTATTATGCGAATCTCATTTTGTATTTTAAAAGATTAAATTTGTGTGAATGTGAACGTATGTTTGCGCTTGTATGTGTGTGTGAATGTGTGGGTGTATGTGTGAATGTGCATGTTTGTATGTATATAGAAGGTCCGACAATTAAGTAATGAGACTGATTTTATTATGGCCAGGACAAAAACGCCACATATGAAGCAAAGCATGGAATACAAAGAGGCAACCTTCATCTATGATCTGGCAACTTTTCATCGTCGCCCGATAAGCAGACGACAAACAAGCCGTCATTTTGCTGACCTAGTCAGAGGTGCATTGTTGCGTAATCAGCATGGAGCAAAAAGCTAACATAAAATTCTGTTTAAAACTCGGAAAAAGTGCCATTGAGACAGTTGAATTGATGCGAAAAGTTTATGGGGATAATTGTTTATCTCGTGCACAGTTATTCAGGTGGTATTCACAATTCAAAAGTGGCATGGAAACAATTATAAATGCAACTAGACATGGACGCCCAATTTCTGTTTGTAATGACGAACTCATTGAAAAAGTTCAGTAATGGATACAAGAAGATCGTTGTTTTATTGTGAGGATGATGGCAGATGAATTTGGTATTAACCGAGAGACCATCTGTAAAATTTTAGTGGAAGATTTGGGCAAGAAAAAAGTTGCTTTCCGGTTTCTATCACATTTGTTGTCTGATGACCAAAAACATCAGCGTGTTGAGTGCGCAGAAGACATCATCAAAACGTGTCGCAGAAATAATCATTTCTTAAATTTGATTGTCGCAGACGTTGACAAATGGATTTTCCGCCATGATCCCACAACTAAACGCCAAACTGCTCATTGGAAGTCATCATCATCTCTATAAGTCAAAAAATTTCGTCTTCAAAAGTCGAAAGTAAAACAATGGTGGTGTGCTTCTACGACAGCAAAGGAGTTATTCAAAAAGGATTTATTCCAGAGGGACAGACTGTCACTGCCAAAGTTTATTTAAGTATTTTGAAACGCCTGTTGAAAAGGATTCTCCGAGTCCGACCCGAGTATTCAGCACCTGGCAGTTTTTTCCTTCTTCATGATAATGCACCGGCTCACCGGGCGGTAGTTGTACAGGAATCTTTGGCCCAGAACAAGTGTGTGTTCCCAAACCATCCACCCTATTCCCCAGGTTTGTCTCCCTGCGATTATTTTCTATTCCCAAAATTAAAGTTACAATTGAAAGGACGCTTCTCTGACGATACTGATGACATCCAAAGGGCCGTAACATCGAGTTTAAAGGCCATACCAACAGAAGAACTGTAGAGGTCGTTCCAGTGTTTGTTAGATCGTGCCACTCGCTGTATCAATGCACAAGGGGCTTACTATGAATAAAATACAGGTTATATCTTCAACTGTTGTTTTATTTTTTTAATGTAATTAGTCTCATTATTTAATTGTCGGGCCTTCTATATGTATGAGTTTGTGTATGAAAAAGTGCCACAATCGGCCTAAATAGTTTAGCTGTCTCTGTGTGTGTGAGAGAGAGAGAATGAATGAATGAATGAATGAATGAATGAATGAATAACCTTTATTTTTCAAGGGTAAAGAATTGGGCATGCAGGACCATCTTACATTCTGCCCTTCATCACTCCATCTTTCATTCTTCCCACACACTTCTTCTTCTTCTTCTTCGTTCACTTCTACCACCAAAAACCGCACTGTGAACCTACTGAACTCACGCCTGTGGTCCTCGTTAGGTCCCGTGGTCCCCTGTGTGGTCCAAAATAGACCACACGAGATCCACGAAAGGACCACAAGGGGTCCAGAGTATCACAGTGCTTTAGCCTGTGTTCTTGGTGGGTCTCGGAAGCGGGATTGCGTGACACCGTGGTTTTCATCGCACCAGTTTAGTCTAGGGTTGGACTTTCTCACCCGAAGACCTCGACGTGTTTAGGATATCAGTGCATCCCCGCTGGGTGAGAGGCGGTAGCCCACCCAGGCCAGAGTTGGACTTTCTCACCGGAAAACCTCGACGTGTTTTGAGATACCCGTGTATCACCGCCGGGTGAGAGGTGGTTGCCCATCCAGTCCAGGGTTGGATTTTCTCACCGGAAAACCTCAGCGTGATTAGAATACGCAGACATCCCCGCCGGGTGAGAGGTGGTTGCCTATCTAGACTTCCCTGGTCCAGTGTCTCCGACTTCAGCATTTTGCGGTCGTGGCCGCTACCCTTCCTAGTTGTGACCAGGATGGAGCTTTTGTCCAGGAGGACGAATCCTCGCCACTAGTGACTTCTACCCCTGGGTTGAGCCGGTTTAGGCATTTCCCAGTATGGGCGTGTTTGGGACGGGACCGACCTCTAGAGCAGAGGTACTGTGACATGCATAGCCTTCAAGATTCACCCCTGGTATGAGCCGGTTTAGGCAAAATTCACCAGTATGGGTGTTTATCAGGCGTTACTGACCTCTAGAGCGGAGGTGGCATGACATGTCTAGCCATCGAGTTCCACCCCTGGTGTGTGCCGGTTTAGGCATATTTCACCAGTGTAGGTGTATTTCGGACGTGGGCGGCCTCTAGAGCAGAGGTGCCGTGGTATAGCTCTCGTAGCGATACTACTGGACATACCGGTTAAACTTCACTTTCCACCACCTTTTCCCATCGGCGCCGCACAGCAACCTTTATTTCTTTTCTGCATTTACTTCCTTAACCGGGAGGAGCTTCACTCCACGCGCGGCATTTGAAAAGTTAAGCCAGCAGTGACTTAACCTCTGGGACAAGCCGGTTCATGCATTTCACCCGATATGACTGCACTCAGGACGTGGCCGACCTCCAGACCAGAGGTGCCGTGATTTGACTGTTTGCTTCGCTTTATCCTTTCTACCACCTTTTCCGCAGTGATGCTGCGCGGCAACCTCATTTGCAAATTTCTTCATTGGCCGGGAGGAGCACCGCTCCACGCACGGCAGCTGAAGATCTCGCCAACAGCGGTTCCCACACACTTGATTTAGTACAAATATACAAAATAAATTAGGAAAAAACATAAAAAGAGTGTAAGATTTAACTACTACATTCAAAGTAAAATAGAAGAAGTAATTAACCTAATAAAATAACACTCATGCACACATACATACGCAGACATATACATAAACAAAAAATACATTGTAAATACAGATTTTCTAACATTTGTTTTTTTTAACAGACATTAAAATAATTTCTAACAATACCTAACAAGTCGTTTTTCTAACTATGTCATTTTAGTACTTGGTGGTTGGCGAGTGACGTGTTGAGAGAGTGCTGGTTATTTTATGGAGGCATATAATTACAAGCAAGTAAATAATGAAATAGGTTTGAGCTAAAGGATGAAGTATTACCATTGGATTTTAAATGGTAGAGGAGGGTGTTCCAGAGCTGTACTGCAGAGTATGCAAGGCTTTTCTTGTACAGATCAATCCTGGGTTTAGGAAGAAGACAGTTTTTTAAACACTGGCTATGTTTAGTATTATACGTAAACAGTGACCACAAGTAAGGCGGAGCATTGTGCGACAGAATTCTCTGAACAAACTTAATTTTGTTAAAAATGATTCTATTTTTGAGGGGTAGAATTTTGAGTTGTTTTATTGATCTACAGTCTGTACTGGGTGTTCGTCACAAATAAGATTTAATGCTCGCTTGTGAAGTGAATGGAGCCTTTTTGTGTTTGAGACTGAGCATCCATCCCAGATTGTGGAACAGTAATCTAAGTGTGTTTGTATGTGTGATATGTAGTATATTTTTCGTGTGTCTTTGTCGATAAAGTGTTTAATTTTGGCTAATTGGTAAACTTTCTGTGCAATCAAGTTTGTTAGGTTATGTATGTGAGAATTCCAAGTTAAATGCTGATCAATGATGAGTCCTAGGGTTTTAAGTTCATGAACATTTTCTATTGCCTTAGTCCCAGCACAAAGCTGTAGTGGAGTTTTTGTTGCATTCTACAGTTTCTTTCTTGTAGTGATGAGCATGGATTTTGTTTTGTTGGTGTTTATCAACACACCATTTTTATTACTCCATTTAATCAAACTGTTTATATCATTTTGGAGCGTTGTCTGTAGTTTATTGCTGTCATAGTCACTATTGTAAACAGTACAATCATCAGCGAAAAGATCACATGAAGAGTGCTTTAAATGTAGTGGTAGGTCGTATATATAGGTAGTAAAGTGAAGAGGACCAAGAATGGAGCCTTGAGGAATACCGGTATAAACCACAGACGAGCCAGATATTTTGTTTCTAAAGCAAACTACTTGTTTTCTACCTGAGAGAAAAGATGTAATAAATTTCGTTAGGTCAGGGTGTAATCTAAAGCCTTCCAACTTTTTTGCAAGAATTTCATGATCAGTCACATCGAAGGCTTTCTTAAAATCAACAAAGACAGCATCACAAAATTTGTCATCATTTATGTTAGACAGCCAGCTTTCTGTCATTTTAGTTAATGCTGTGTGGCAGGAGTAATTTGGTCTAAAACCTGACTGACTGTCTATTAGTAGATTGTTTTCTTGCATGTGGAGCAGTGTTAACTTTTGTATATGTTTTTCAAGAGGTTTTGATAGTGATGACAGAATGGATATGGGTCTATAGTTTGAGAGGTCACTAGTCTGTCCAGATTTAAAAAGAGGAAAAACTTTGGCGAGTTTAAAAGCGTCAGGGAAATATTGTTTGTCAATGCACAAATTGTATAAGTAAGTTAGTGTGTCTGTGATAACTGGTGCAGCGTAGCGTAGTATCTTGTTACTAATGTCATCACATCCTGCTGAG
The DNA here is from genome assembly GCA_009760885.1 of Achatina immaculata. Lineage (NCBI taxonomy): Eukaryota > Metazoa > Mollusca > Gastropoda > Stylommatophora > Achatinidae > Lissachatina > Lissachatina immaculata. The sequence goes on along the minus strand of CM019692.1, from coordinate 29,889,242 downwards.
TTAGTGTTCTTTAAGGACCGGATGTAGTTATAAACCTCACCGACTGTGAGGAAAGGAATATTAATTTGTTTTAGCTTTACACATTTACTGTCGCTGAAAGTTTTCAACACGCTCAGGTCGCAATTAGGGGTCGGTAATGAAGATTTTAGAATACTAATTTCTTCCCTAAAATGTTCACTGAAGTTAGTGCAAGTATGTTCACCATTAAGTGTTTGTGGGTCAGATTGCTTCCTTTTACTTACAAGAGTATTAATTGCTTTCCAGATTGATTTACTATCAGTTTTGTCTTTCACTAAATTTCTGAAGTAGTTTTTCTTTTCCTGGCTAATTAAATACTGCACCTTATTCCTGAAATTTCTGCTTTTGTGAGCTTCATCCCGTTTCCTCATGAGTTGCAATATATCAGGAGTTATCCACGGGGATTTTGTTACGTGTTTTACTCTCATTTCTTTGATGGGGACATGCTTGTCAAAAATATTTCGAAATATCTTGATCCAGTATTCGATAGCCTCATCTGGATTTGTTAACTGGAAAACGGACATAAGAGGCGAAGCTTTTAGATCAGTTAAAAATAATTCCAAGTTTTTAAAGTTTCTATATTTGATGCTGGTATGTTTGTGTTTCGGTATTTTATACCCCTTATGTGACCATGTACAGCAGACTCAGGCAGAGACTGAAAGAGACAGACAGAGGGTCAGAGAGACCCCAGAGAGACAGAAAGATATACGGAGAGAGACAGAGAGATGTACAGAGAGACAGAGAGATGCAGAGAGAGACACACAGAGAGACAGAGATAGACATAGAGATACAGAGAGACAGAGAGATACACATATAGAAACAGAGGGATACAAAGAGACAGATATACAGAGAGAGACAGAGAGATACAGAAAGAGAGACACACAGAGACAGAGAGAGACAGAGATACAGAGAGAGAGAGACAAAATGATACGGAGATACAGATACACATAGAGAGACAGAGAAATACAGAGAGACATATACAGGGAGAGAATCACAGGAAATATTTTCCAATCTTTTACGCGGACTTACATACTGTCTGATAAACGTATGATATTATGAGAAAAGTTGACAGAAAAAGACGTATAATAATGAATAATGAGCTAGTGTTACAGATCATAATGACGTGTAAAGACAGACGTTGACAGTATTGACACATATCACAGATTATAAAGTCACATTCTGACAAATCGTAAAACTACGTCTGAGGTGTTCTATTTATAAAACAAACCTACCCCCTCCCCCTTTCCCTTCCCATCATCATCTCCATCAACACTACCATCACATCCATCAATACTATCATCACATCCATCAATACTAAAATCACATCCATCAATACTAACATCACATCCATCAATACTAACATCACATCCATCAATACTAACATCACATCTATCAATACTAACATCACATCCATCAATACTAACATCACATCCTTCAATACTAACATCATATCCATCAATACTAACATCACATCCATAAATACTATTATTACATCTATCAAAATTTGTCATCATTTATGTTAGACAGCCAGCTTTCTGTCATTTTAGTTAATGCTGTGTGGCAGGAGTAATTTGGTCTAAAACCTGACTGACTGTCTATTAGTAGATTGTTTTCTTGCATGTGGAGCAGTGTTAACTTTTGTATATGTTTTTCAAGAGGTTTTGATAGTGATGACAGAATGGATATGGGTCTATAGTTTGAGAGGTCACTAGTCTGTCCAGATTTAAAAAGAGGAAAAACTTTGGCGAGTTTAAAAGCGTCAGGGAAATATTGTTTGTCAATGCACAAATTGTATAAGTAAGTTAGTGTGTCTGTGATAACTGGTGCAGCGTAGCGTAGTATCTTGTTACTAATGTCATCACATCCTGCTGAGTTAGTGTTCTTTAAGGACCGGATGTAGTTATAAACCTCACCGACTGTGAGGAAAGGAATATTAATTTGTTTTAGCTTTACACATTTACTGTCGCTGAAAGTTTTCAACACGCTCAGGTCGCAATTAGGGGTCGGTAATGAAGATTTTAGAATACTAATTTCTTCCCTAAAATGTTCACTGAAGTTAGTGCAAGTATGTTCACCATTAAGTGTTTGTGGGTCAGATTGCTTCCTTTTACTTACAAGAGTATTAATTGCTTTCCAGATTGATTTACTATCAGTTTTGTCTTTCACTAAATTTCTGAAGTAGTTTTTCTTTTCCTGGCTAATTAAATACTGCACCTTATTCCTGAAATTTCTGCTTTTGTGAGCTTCATCCCGTTTCCTCATGAGTTGCAATATATCAGGAGTTATCCACGGGGATTTTGTTACGTGTTTTACTCTCATTTCTTTGATGGGGACATGCTTGTCAAAAATATTTCGAAATATCTTGATCCAGTATTCGATAGCCTCATCTGGATTTGTTAACTGGAAAACGGACATAAGAGGCGAAGCTTTTAGATCAGTTAAAAATAATTCCAAGTTTTTAAAGTTTCTATATTTGATGCTGGTATGTTTGTGTTTCGGTATTTTATACCCCTTATGTGACCATGTACAGCAGACTCAGGCAGAGACTGAAAGAGACAGACAGAGGGTCAGAGAGACCCCAGAGAGACAGAAAGATATACGGAGAGAGACAGAGAGATGTACAGAGAGACAGAGAGATGCAGAGAGAGACACACAGAGAGACAGAGATAGACATAGAGATACAGAGAGACAGAGAGATACACATATAGAAACAGAGGGATACAAAGAGACAGATATACAGAGAGAGACAGAGAGATACAGAAAGAGAGACACACAGAGACAGAGAGAGACAGAGATACAGAGAGAGAGAGACAAAATGATACGGAGATACAGATACACATAGAGAGACAGAGAAATACAGAGAGACATATACAGGGAGAGAATCACAGGAAATATTTTCCAATCTTTTACGCGGACTTACATACTGTCTGATAAACGTATGATATTATGAGAAAAGTTGACAGAAAAAGACGTATAATAATGAATAATGAGCTAGTGTTACAGATCATAATGACGTGTAAAGACAGACGTTGACAGTATTGACACATATCACAGATTATAAAGTCACATTCTGACAAATCGTAAAACTACGTCTGAGGTGTTCTATTTATAAAACAAACCTACCCCCTCCCCCTTTCCCTTCCCATCATCATCTCCATCAACACTACCATCACATCCATCAATACTATCATCACATCTATCAATACTAACATCACATCTATCAATACTAACATCACATCCATCAATACTAACATCACATCTATCAATACTAACATCACATCTATCAATACTATCATTACATCTATCAATACTAACATCACATCTATCAATACTAACATCATATCCATCAATACTAACATCACATCCATAAATACTACCATCACAGCTATCAATACTATCATTACATCTATCAATATTAATATCACATCTATCAATACTAACATCACATTTATCAATATTAACATCACATCTGTCAATACTAACATCACATTTATCATTGTTAACATCACATCTATCAATACTAATATCACATTTATCAATACTAACATCACATTTATCACTACTAACATCACATCTGTCAATACTAACATCACATTTATCAATATTAACATCACATCTATCAATACTAACATCACATTTATCACTACTAACATCACATCTGTCAATGCGTACATCACATTTATCAATACTAACATCACATCCATCAATACTAACATCACATGTATCAATACTACCATCATAACTATCAATACTAACATCAATTTATCAATACTAACACCACATCTAATAATACTAACATCATATTTATCAATACTAACATCATATTTATCAATACTAGCATCACATCTATCAATACTAGCATCATATCTATCAATACTAACATCACATTTATCAGTACTAACATCACATTTATCAATACTAACATCACACTTATCAATACTAACACCACATCTGTCAATGCTGACATCACATTTATCAATACTAACATCACATCTATCAATACTAACATCACATTTATCAGTACTAACATCACATCTATCAATACTAACATCATATCTGTCAATACTAACATCACATTTATCAATACTAACACCACATCTGTCAATACTAACATCACATTTATCAATACTAACATCACATCTATCAACACTAACATCACATTTATCAATACTAACATCACATCTATCAATACTAACATCACATTTATCAATACTGCCATCACCTCCATAACTACTATCATCACATATATCAACAATATCATCACCTCAATCACTTCTATCATCACATTCATCAATACCTTTATCACAATACTATCTTCACCTACGTCAATACTAACATCACATTTATCAATATTAACATCACATCTATCAATACTAACATCACATTTATCACTACTAACATCACATCTGTCAATGCGTACATCACATTTATCAATACTAACATCACATCTATCAATACTAACATCATATGTATCAATACTACCATCATATCTATCAATACTAACATCAATTTATCAATACTAACACCACATCTAATAATACTAACATCATATTTATCAATACTAACATCACATCTATCAATACTAGCATCACATCTATCAATACTAACATCACATCTATCAATACTAACATCACATTCATCAGTACTAACATCACATTTATCAATACTAACATCACATTTATCAATACTAACACCACATCTGTCAATACTGACATCACATTTATCAATACTAACATCACATCTATCAATACTAACATCACATTTATCAGTACTAACATCACATCTATCAATACTAACATCATATCTGTCAATACTAACATCACATTTATCAATACTAACACCACATCTGTCAATATTAACATCACATTTATCAATACTAACATCACATCTATCAACACTAACATCACATTTATCAATACTAACATCACATCTATCAATACTAACATCACATTTATCAATACTGCCATCACCTCCATAACTACTATCATCACATATATCAACAATATCATCACCTCAATCACTTCTATCATCACATTCATCAATACCTTTATCACAATACTATCTTCACCTACGTCACTACTATCATCACCTCTATCAATAATATCATCACATCCATCGCTACCCTCATCATTCCACCACCACCGACAACAACAACAACAAGAACAACGATAAGAAGAACAACAAGAACAACGATAACAACAACAACAACAAAGTCTAGGGATGGCGTGCTAGCTTCTTCTCACAGGCTGTGCTACACGCTCAGACCACACAAACTGCCAGCTAAACAATCAATATTTTGCAGTAAAAAAAATCCAAGACGTGTCTCTTTCAAGTCCACTAACAAGAATCTAATGACCTGTGATGTTTGAAGCCTGGAATAGTCAGACCTAACACATCACACATCACACAGATAAGATGTGAAATAGTTCACTTACCGTGACATTTTGTCATTATTTTTGTGACAAGCACAAACATGGCATGTCCATCATTTATTATCATGTGTCTTTTTATCAATATCTTTTTATCTTCCTCCAACTCCTCCTCCTCCTGCTCCTGCTCCTGCTGCTGCTGCTGCTCCTCCTCCTCCTCCTCATCATCATCATCATCATCACTGTTTTGGTTTTCAGAGACACTTACTTGACAGAAACAATGTAAATGTCTTCCTGCTCAACCAAATTTGCATTTCTTCCCCACACACTAAGATATGAGTGAATGCCCCCCCCACAAACACTGAGAAATGAATGAATGTTCCACCCACACATTTAGATATGAATGAATGTCACATCCACACAATAAGATATGTGTGTGTTCCCCCACAGACTGAGATATGAGTGAATGTTCCCCCACAGACAGTGAGATATGTGTGACTGTTCCCCCACACATACAGTGAGATATGTGTGACTGTTTCCGCACACATACAGTGAGATATGTGTGACTGTTCCCCATACATACAGTGAGATATGTGTGACTGTTTCCGCACACATACAGTGAGATATGTGTGACTGTTCCCACACACATACAGTGAGATATGTGTTACTGTTCCCCCATACATACAGTGAGATATGTGTGAATGTTCCCCCATACATACAGTGAGATATGTGTGACTGTTCCCCCATACATACAGTGAGATATGTGTGACTGTTCCCCCACAAATACACTGAGATTTGTGTGACTGTTCCTCCATACATACAGTGAGATATGTGTGACTGTTCCCCCATACATACAGTGAGATATGTGTGACTGTTCCCCCACACATACAGTGAGATATGTGTGACTGTTCCCCCATACATACAGTGAGATATGTGTGTCTGTTCCCCCATACATACAGTGAGATATGTGTGACTGTTCCCCCACACATACACTGAGATTTGTGTGACTGTTCCCCCACATACTGGCACATCAATACAACAGGAACAACAACAATGTAACAGAAGCAGAAAGAAACAGTGACAGGAGCAACGTCAACTATGCAATGAAAGCAACAAGACAGCAGCAGTAATATTCAGCGATGCAATGAATGCAACAACACAGCAGCAACAAAAACAGCTACAACACAACAGCAACATTGAAACAAGAAAAGCAACAACAACAAAGAACAAAAATACATCAGCAACACCAACAGTGCAAGAAAGAGGACAACAGAGCAGCAACATGACAAGAACCACAACGCAACAACACAACACAACTACAAAACAGCAAGAACTACAAACCAAAAACAACACAGCAGCCAGAACAACAACTACAATAACCACAGTACAATAATAACACAGCAATCACAAAAGAAAGTAGAAAAATAACTCCAACAGAACAACAACATAACAACAACTAGAACACATAGAAACGAAACAGCAACCACAACATAACCAGAACCCAGCTATCACAACAATTACAACACAACAACCTCAGCTCAACAACAACAATTACAACATAGCAACACAACCACAGCCCAATCCAGCAACTACAACGCAACACAACAATAGAAGAAGAAACTGTGTTATTGATATGTAAAAAAATATAATGCCTAGAGAAAACTGAGAATTTGCGGTACCATGGCAACGAGGGAGCCAAACACTGGAGTCGAGGATTACGGGGTGGTAGTCACGTGTCATATGTCAGTCTTCCTGTCTACTTCCGTCTATTTTGTTTGCAGTTTAAAAATTGCAGCTCCTGTTTACACATTTCTCCTGCACATGTCTACTTTTAAGTTAGTTTTTGTTGTTCATTTACTGCCTGCCTTCTATTTTATTATAACATTTTTCATGTTTTCTTTCTTTCTTTCTTTCTTTCTATGTTGAGCATGCGTCTCTTGAAACTGTCAAATATTTATTGTTTACATTTCGCTTTTCAATCTATGTTTTGTTCTTATAATCTCTCTCTCTCTCTCTCTCTCTCTCTCTCTCTCTCTCTCTCTCTATCGAATCATCATAAACTACTACTATTATCTCTCTCTCTCTGTCTCCACACTGTCATAAGCTTTCTCTCTCTCTTTCTCTACACTATAATAATCTCTGCCTCTCTCTCCATACTGTCATAATCTGTGTCTATGTCTTCTGTCCACACTATCGTAATCTTTCTCTCCACACTATTGTAATCTCTCTCTCCACACTATTGTAATCTCTCTCTCTCTCTCTCTACACTATTGTAATCTCTCTCCCCATAATGTCATAATCTCTATCTCTCTGTCTCTCTCGCTTCACACTATTGTAATCTCTGCGTCTCTGTCCCCATAATCTCTGTCTCTCTCTTCCCATAATCTCTGTCTCTCTCTCCCTTCACATTGCCATAATCTATGTCTTTCTCTTCGCACCGTCAAAATATTTGTCTCTCTCTCTCCACACTGTCATAATCTCTGTCCCTCTCTCCACACTGTCATAATCTCTGTCCCTCTCTCCAAACTGTCATAATCTCTCTCTCTCTCCAAACTGTCATAATCTCTGATTCTCTCTCCATACTGTCATGCTCTCTCTCTCTCTCTCTGTTCCCCCATACATACAGTGAGATATGTGTGACTGTTCCCCCACACATACACTGAGATTTGTGTGACTGTTCCCCCACATACTGGCACATCAATACAACAGGAACAACAACAATGTAACAGAAGCAGAAAGAAACAGTGACAGGAGCAACGTCAACTATGCAATGAAAGCAACAAGACAGCAGCAGTAATATTCAGCGATGCAATGAATGCAACAACACAGCAGCAACAAAAACAGCTACAACACAACAGCAACATTGAAACAAGAAAAGCAACAACAACAAAGAACAAAAATACATCAGCAACACCAACAGTGCAAGAAAGAGGACAACAGAGCAGCAACATGACAAGAACCACAACGCAACAACACAACACAACTACAAAACAGCAAGAACTACAAACCAAAAACAACACAGCAGCCAGAACAACAACTACAATAACCACAGTACAATAATAACACAGCAATCACAAAAGAAAGTAGAAAAATAACTCCAACAGAACAACAACATAACAACAACTAGAACACATAGAAACGAAACAGCAACCACAACATAACCAGAACCCAGCTATCACAATTACAACACAACAACCTCAGCTCAACAACAACAATTACAACATAGCAACACAACCACAGCCCAATCCAGCAACTACAACGCAACACAACAATAGAAGAAGAAACTGTGTTATCGATATGTAAAAAAATATAATGCCTAGAGAAAACTGAGAATTTGCGGTACCATGGCAACGAGGGAGCCAAACACTGGAGTCGAGGATTACGGGGTGGTAGTCACGTGTCATATGTCAGTCTTCCTGTCTACTTCCGTCTATTTTGTTTGCAGTTTAAAAATTGCAGCTCCTGTTTACACATTTCTCCTGCACATGTCTACTTTTAAGTTAGTTTTTGTTGTTCATTTACTGCCTGCCTTCTATTTTATTATAACATTTTTCATGTTTTCTTTCTTTCTTTCTTTCTTTCTATGTTGAGCATGCGTCTCTTGAAACTGTCAAATATTTATTGTTTACATTTCGCTTTTCAGTCTATGTTTTGTTCTTATAATTTCTCTCTCTCTCTCTCTCTCTCTATCTCTCTCTCTCTCTCTCTATCGAATCATCATAAACTACTACTATTATATATCTCTCTGTCTCCACACTGTCATAAGCTTTCTCTCTCTCTTTCTCTACACTATAATAATCTCTGCCTCTTTCTCCATACTGTCATAATCTGTGTCTATGTCTTCTGTCCACACTATCGTAATCTTTCTCTCCACACTATTGTAATCTCTCTCTCCACACTATTGTAATCTCTCTCTCTCTCTCTCTACACTATTGTAATCTCTCTCCCCATAATGTCATAATCTCTATCTCTCTGTCTCTCTCGCTTCACACTATTGTAATCTCTGCGTCTCTGTCCCCATAATCTCTGTCTCTCTCTTCCCATAATCTCTGTCTCTCTCTCCCTTCACATTGCCATAATCTATGTCTTTCTCTTCGCACCGTCAAAATATTTGTCTCTCTCTCTCTCTCCACACTGTCATAATCTCTGTCCCTCTCTCCACACTGTCATAATCTCTGTCCCTCTCTCCAAACTGTCATAATCTCTGATTCTCTCTCCATACTGTCATGCTCTCTCTCTCTCTCTCTCTCTCTCTCCACACTATCAGAATCTCTTACTCTCTCCAGACTATCAGAATCTCTGTCTCTCTCTCTCCACACTATCATAATCTCTGTCTCTCTTTATCCACACTATCAGAATCACTGTCTCTCTCTCTCTCCACACTATCATAATCTCTGACTCTCTCTCTCTCTCACACTATCAGAATCTTTGTCTCTCTCTCTCTCTCCACACTATTATAATATGTGTGACTGTTCCCCCATACATACAGTGAGATATGTGTGACTGTTCCCCCACACATACACTGAGATTTGTGTGACTGTTCCCCCACATACTGGCACATCAATACAACAGGAACAACAACAATGTAACAGAAGCAGAAAGAAACAGTGACAGGAGCAACGTCAACTATGCAATGAAAGCAACAAGACAGCAGCAGTAATATTCAGCGATGCAATGAATGCAACAACACAGCAGCAACAAAAACAGCTACAACAACAGCAACATTGAAACAAGAAAAGCAACAACAACAAAGAACAAAAATACATCAGCAACACCAACAGTGCAAGAAAGAGGACAACAGAGCAGCAACATGACAAGAACCACAACGCAACAACACAACACAACTACAAAACAGCAAGAACTACAAACCAAAAACAACACAGCAGCCAGAACAACAACTACAATAACCACAGTACAATAATAACACAGCAATCACAAAAGAAAGTAGAAAAATAACTCCAACAGAACAACAACATAACAACAACTAGAACACATAGAAACGAAACAGCAACCACAACATAACCAGAACCCAGCTATCACAATTACAACACAACAACCTCAGCTCAACAACAACAATTACAACATAGCAACACAACCACAGCCCAATCCAGCAACTACAACGCAACACAACAATAGAAGAAGAAACTGTGTTATTGATATGTAAAAAAATATAATGCCTAGAGAAAACTGAGAATTTGCGGTACCATGGCAACGAGGGAGCCAAACACTGGAGTCGAGGATTACGGGGTGGTAGTCACGTGTCATATGTCAGTCTTCCTGTCTACTTCCGTCTATTTTGTTTGCAGTTTAAAAATTGCAGCTCCTGTTTACACATTTCTCCTGCACATGTCTACTTTTAAGTTAGTTTTTGTTGTTCATTTACTGCCTGCCTTCTATTTTATTATAACATTTTTCATGTTTTCTTTCTTTCTTTCTTTCTTTCTTTCTGTCTTTCTTTCTTTCTATGTTGAGCATGCGTCTCTTGAAACTGTCAAATATTTATTGTTTACATTTCGCTTTTCAATCTATGTTTTGTTCTTATAATCTCTCTCTCTCTATCTCTCTCTCTCCTCTCTCTCTCTCTCTATCGAATCATCATAAACTACTACTATTATCTCTCTCTCTCTGTCTCCACACTGTCATAAGCTTTCTCTCTCTCTTCTCTACACTATAATAATCTCTGCCTCTCTCTCCATACTGTCATAATCTGTGTCTATGTCTTCTGTCCACACTATCGTAATCTTTCTCTCCACACTATTGTAATCTCTCTCTCCACACTATTGTAATCTCTCTCTCTCTCTCTCTACACTATTGTAATCTCTCTCCCCATAATGTCATAATCTCTATCTCTCTGTCTCTCTCGCTTCACACTATTGTAATCTCTGCGTCTCTGTCCCCATAATCTCTGTCTCTCTCTTCCCATAATCTCTGTCTCTCTCTCCTTCACATTGCCATAATCTATGTCTTTCTCTTCGCACCGTCAAAATATTGTCTCTCTCTCTCTCTCCACACTGTCATAATCTCTGTCCCTCTCTCCACACTGTCATAATCTCTGTCCCTCTCTCCAAACTGTCATAATCTCTGATTCTCTCTCCATACTGTCATGCTCTCTCTCTCTCTCTCTCTCTCTCTCCACACTATCAGAATCTCTTACTCTCTCCAGACTATCAGAATCTCTGTCTCTCTCTCTCCACACTATCATAATCTCTGTCTCTCTTTATCCACACTATCAGAATCACTGTCTCTCTCTCTCTCCACACTATCATAATCTCTGACTCTCTCTCTCTCTCCACACTATCAGAATCTTTGTCTCTATCTCTCTCTCCACACTATTATAATATCTGTCTATCTCCCTCCACACTATCATAATCTCTGTCTCTCTCTCCACACTGTCATAATCTTTGTCTCTCTCTCCACACTGTCATAATCTCTGTCTCTCTCTCTCTCCACACTGTCATAAGCTTTCTCTCTCTCTCCACACTGTCATAATCTCTGTCTCTCTCTCTCCACACTGTCATAATCTCTGTCTCTGTCTCTCCACACTGTCATAATCTCTGTCTCTCTCTCTCTCCACACTGTCATAATCTCTGTCTCTCTCTCTCCACACTGTCATAATCTCTGTCTCTGTCTCTCCACACTGTCATAATCTGTCTTTCTCTTCGCACCGTCAAAATATTTGTCTCTCTCTCTCTCCACAGTGTCATAATCTCTGTCCCTCTCTCCACACTGTCATAATCTCTGACTCTCTCTCCATACTGTCATGCTCTCTCTCTCTCTCCACACTATCAGAATCTCTGACTCTCTCCAGACTATTATAATCTCTGTCTCTCTCTCTCCACACTATCATAATCTCTGACTCTCTCTCTCCACATTATCATAATCTCTGTCTCTATCTCTCTCTCCACACTATTATAATATCTGTCTATCTCCCTCCACACTATCATAATCTCTGTCTCTCTCTCTCTCTCTCCACACTGTCATAATCTCTGTCTCTCTCTCTACACTGTCATAATCTCTGTCTCTCTCTCCACACTGTCATAATCTTTGTCTCTCTCTCTCTCTCTCTCCACACCGTAGTAATCTCTGTTTCACTCTCTCCACACTATCATAATGTCTGTCTCTCTCATTCTCCACACTATCATAATCTCTCTCTCTCCACACTATCATAATCTCTGTCCCTCCCCTCTCTCTCTCCATACTATCATAATGTCTGTCTCTCTCCATACTGTCAGAATGCTGTCTCTCTCTCCACACTGTCATAAAATCTATTTCTCTCTCCACACTATCATAATCTCTGTCTCACTCTCTCCACACTATCATAATCTCTGCCTCTCTCTCCACACTATCATAATCTCTGTCTCACTCTCTCCACACTATCATAATTTCTGTCTCACTCTCTCCACACTATCATAATCTCTGTCTCACTCTCTCCACACTATCATAAAATCTGTCTCTCTCTCTCCACACTATCATAATCTCTGTCTCACTCTCTCCACACTATCATAATCTCTGCCTCTCTCTCTATCTCCACATTATCATAATGTCTGTCTCTCTCTCCATACTGTCAGAATTTCTGTCTCTCTCTCCACACTATCATAATCTCTGTCTCTCTTTCCACATTATCATAATCTCTTTCTCTCTCCCGCTCTCTCTCTCTCTCTCCACACAATAATAATCTCTGTCTATCTTTCCACACAATCATAAATCTCTGTCTCTCTCTCCACACTATCATAATCTCTGACACTCTCCCCACACTATCATAAATCTCTGTCTCTCTCCCCACACTATCATAATCTCTGCCTCTCTCCCCACACTATCATAATCTCTGTCTCTCTCTCCACACTATCATAATCTCTGACTCTCTCCCCACACTATCATAATCTCTGTCTCTCTCCCCACACTATCATAATCTCTCTCTCTCTCTCCACACTATCATAATCTCTGACTCTCTCCCCACACTATCATAATCTCTGTCTCTCTCCCCACACTATTATAATCTCTGTCTCTCTCCCCACACTATCATAATCTCTGTCTCTCTCCCCACACTATCATAATCTCTGACTCTCTCTCCACACTATCATAATATCTATCTCCCTCTTTCCACACTATCATAATCTCTGACTCTCTCTCTCTCTCCATACTATCATAATCTCTGTCTCTCTTTCCACACAATCATAATCTCTGTCTCTCTCTCTTTCCACAGTATTATAAAATCTGTATTTGCTCTCTCATTCAAGCTGCCATAATCTCTGTTTTATCTAATCTAATCTCTTACATATCACAAATACAAACACACTTGAACTACTGTTCCACAACCTGGAATGGTTGCTCCATATCAAACATGAAAAGACTTTACTCACTTCAAAAACGGACAATAAAGCTTATAGACAACAAACATGTAGCATATATTACAAATAAAGACAAAGAATCTTGACATTCTACCCCTCAAGAAGAGATTTCTTTTCAACAAGGCCAAGTTAATTATAAAATTCTATCGCACAATGCTCCACCCTATCTGTTGTCGTTGTTCAAAAATAACTCAAAACGAAGTCAACGCTTAAGCAATTGTATTCTCCCAAAGACAAGTCTTGGGGTGTTTTAAAATAAAAGCTTCTCTTACTCAACGGCCCACTTTAAAAATACTCTACCAACTCATGAAAAACATATAAGTAATATTCATTTTTATGACTTCAAACTTTATCAACATCTGTTTGAGATGGACTATATGCCACCCTAATATGTATATGTGTTTGTGCATTTATATACACATATGGATAGATATATATATATACACACACACAATGTCCGATAATTAAGTAATGAAACTGATTTTTTTATGGGCAAGACAAAAGACAAAAACGCCGTCTATGAAGCAAAGCATGGGGCACAAAGAGGCAACCTTCATTTATGATCTGGCAACTTTTCATCGCCACCAGATAAGCAGACGACAAACAAGCCGCCATTTTCTTGACCTAGTCAGAGGTGCGTTGTTATGTAATGGGCATGGAGCAAAAAGCTAACAATAAATTCTGTTTAAAACTCGGAAAAAGTGCCACTGGGATAGTTGAATGGATGCGACAAGTTTATGGGAAGAATTGTTTATCTTGTGCACAAATATTCAGGTGGTTTTCACGATTCAAAAGTGGTGTGGAAACGGTTACAAATGAAACTAGACATGGACGCCCAATTTCTAATTGTAGTGAGGAATTCATTTCAAACGTCAGAGAATGAATACAAAAAGATCATTGTTTGACTGCGAGGATGATGGCAGATGAATTTGGTGTTAAACGAGAGACCATTTGTAAAATTTTAGTGGAAGATTTGGGCAAGAAAAAAAAGTTGCTTGCCGGTTTCTACCACATTCGTTGTCTGATGACAAAAAACATCAGCGTGTTGAGTACGCAAAAGACATCATCAAAACGTGTAGTAGAAATAAAGATTTCTTAAATTTGATTGTCGCAGAGGATGACAAATGGATTTTCCGCTAAGATCTCTCCCCACACTATCATAATCTCTGTCTCTCTCTCCACACTATCATAATCTCTGACTCTCTCCCCACACTATCATAATCTCTGTCTCTCTCCCCACACTATCATAATCTCTCTCTCTCTCTCCACACTATCATAATCTCTGACTCTCTCCCCACACTATCATAATCTCTGCCTCTCTCCCCACACTATCATAATCTCTGTCTCTCTCCCCACACTATCATAATCTCTGTCTCTCTCCCCACACTATCATAATCTCTGACTCTCTCTCCACACTATCATAATATCTATCTCCCTCTTTCCACACTATCATAATCTCTGACTCTCTCCCCATACTATCATAATCTCTGTCTCTCTTTCCACACAATCATAATCTCTGTCTCTCTCTCTTTTCCACAGTATTATAAAATCTGTATTTGCTCTCTCATTCAAGCTGCCATAATCTCTGTTTTATCTAATCTAATCTCTTACATATCACAAATACAAACACACTTGAACTACTGTTCCACAACCTGGAATGGTTGCTCCATATCAAACATGAAAAGACTTTACTCACTTCAAAAACGGACAATAAAGCTTATAGACAACAAACATGTAGCATATATTACAAATAAAGACAAAGAATCTTGACATTCTACCCCTCAAGAAGAGATTTCTTTTCAACAAGGCCAAGTTAATTATAAAATTCTATCGCACAATGCTCCACCCTATCTGTTGTCGTTGTTCAAAAATAACTCAAAACGAAGTCAACGCTTAAGCAATTGTATTCTCCCAAAGACAAGTCTTGGGGTGTTTTAAAATAAAAGCTTCTCTTACTCAACGGCCCACTTTAAAAATACTCTACCAACTCATGAAAAACATATAAGTAATATTCATTTTTATGACTTCAAACTTTATCAACATCTGTTTGAGATGGACTATATGCCACCCTAATATGTATATGTGTTTGTGCATATTTATATACACATATGGATAGATATATATATATATACACACACACAATGTCCGATAATTAAGTAATGAAACTGATTTTTTTATGGGCAAGACAAAAGACAAAACGCCATCTATGAAGCAAGGCATGGAGCACAAAGAGGCAACCTTCATTTATGATCTGGCAACTTTTCATCGCCACCAGATAAGCAGACGACAAAGAAGCCGCCATTTTGCTGACCTAGTCAGAGGTGCGTTGTTATGTAATGTGCATGGAGCAAAAAAGCTAACAATAAATTCTGTTTAAAACTCGGAAAAAGTGCCACTGGGATAGTTGAATGGATGCGACAAGTTTATGGGAAGAATTGTTTATCTTGTGCACAAATATTCAGGTGGTATTCACGATTCAAAAGTGGTGTGGAAACGGTTACAAATGAAACTAGACATGGACGCCCAATTTCTAATTGTAGTGAGGAATTCATTTCAAACGTCAGAGAATGAATACAAGAAGATCATTGTTTGACTGCGAGGATGATGGCAGATGAATTTGATGTTAACCGAGAGACTATTCGTAAAATTTTGGTGGAAGATTTTGGCAAGAAAAAAAAGTTGCTTGCCGGTTTCTACCACATTCGTTGTCTGATGACAAAAAACATCAGCGTGTTGAGTACGCAAAAGACATCATCAAAACGTGTAGTAGAAATAAAGATTTCTTACATTTGATTGTCGCAGAGGATGACAAATGGATTTTCCGCTAAGATCTCACAACTAAACGCCAAATTGCTCAGTGGAAGTCATAATCATCAGCAAAATCTAAACAATTTCGTCTTCAGAAGTCGAAAATGAAGACAATGTTGGTGTGCTTGAACCAAAGCAAAGGAGTTATTCACAAAGAATTTATTCCAGAAGGACAGACTGTCACTGCCAAAGTTTATTTAAATATTCTAAAACGCCTATTGAAAAGGATTCTCCGAGTCCGACATGAGTATTCAACACTTGGCAGTTTTTTCCTTCTTCTTGATAATGCACCGGCTCACCGGGCGGTAGTTGTACAGGAACTTTTGGCCTCAAAAACAAGTGTGTGTTCTCAACCATTCACCCTGTTCCCCAGATTTGTCTCCCTGTGATTATTTTCTATTCTCAAAATTAAAGTTATCATTGAAAGGACGCTTCTTTGACGATACTGATGACATCCAAAGGGCCGTAACGTAGCGTGTAAGTGCCATACCAACAGAAGAACTGCAGAGGTCGTTCCAGAGTTTGTTAGATCATGCTACACACTGTATCAATGCACAAGGGGCTTACTTTGAATAAAATACAGGTTATATCTTCAATTGTTGTTTATTTTATTTCGTAATGGAATTAGTCTCATTACTTAATTGTCGGAACGTATGTATATATATATATATGTGTGTGTGTATGTCTATTTGTACATACATGTGTTTATGTGCACATGAATTTAAGTGTACATACGTACATGTGTGTATGCACAGTGCACATGTCTATGTGTATACATGTAAATGTATGTGTGTATATGTATGGATGTTACAGATCTTTTTGTATATATGTGGTATATGTGTGTCTGAATATATGCATCTGCATGTATTTGCTTTATAAAAAGTATAGATACATGTACTATCAAAGTCTAAATTAATTTAATCTAAAGTATGGCTTTATTGTTGAATCTATTATATTGCTGAACTTTAAATTTGTTTACAATGAATGTGAGAATTTAAGTTGTTTTTTTTTCCTGATATTTACATAAAGCAGAATGTGAAGTGTATGGAAAAAAGGGTTTATTAATTATTTACTTATTCATTTTTTTGCTTTTCCATGAATATTATGTTCAATAACAAAAGCTGAATATCTGTGACTGAATGAAAGTTATATGATGAAGGGCAGAATGGTAGACGGGCCTGCGTGCCCAATTCTTAACTCTTTGAAAATAAAGTCTGTTCGTTCTTTGCTCTCTCATTCAAGCTATCATAATCTCTGTCTTTACTCTCTCATCCAAGCTATCATAATCTCCGATTTTACTCTCTCATCCAAGCTATCATAATCCCTGACTTTACTCTCTCATCCAAGCTATCATAATCCTTGACTTTACTCTCTCATCCAAACTATCACGATCTCTGTCTTTACTCTCTCATCCATGCTATCACAATATCTGTCTTTACTCTCTCATCCAAGCTATCGTGATCTCTGTCTTTACTCTCTCATCCATGCTATCACAATATCTTTCTTTACCCTCTCATCCAAACTATCATGATCTCTGTCTTTACTCTCTCATCCAAGCTGTCATGATCTCTGTCTTTACTCTCTCATCCAAACTCTCATGATCTCTTTCTTTACTCTCTCACCCAAACTCTCATGATCTCTGTCTTTACTCTTTCATCCAAACTATCATGATCTCTGTCTTTACTCTCTCATCCAAGCTATCATAATCTCTTTCTTTACTCTCTCATCCAAACTATCATGATCTCTGTCTTTATTCTCTTATCCAAACTCTCATAATCTCTGTCTTTACTCTCTCATCCAAGCTATCATAATCTCTTTCTTTACTCTCTCATCCAAACTATCATGATCTCTGTCTTTACTCTCTCATCCAAGCTATAATGATCTATGTCTTTACTCTTTCATCCAAGCTATCATAATCTCTTTCTTTACTCTTTCATCCAAGCTATCATAATTTCTGTCTTTACTCTCTAATCCAAACTCTCATAATCTCTGTCTTTACTCTCTAATCGAAACTCTCATAATCTCTGTCTTTACTCTCTAATCCAAACTCTCATAATCTCTGTCTTTACTCTCTCATCCAAACTCTTACGATCTCTATCTGGCTCTCCCCTCCACACTAAATGCAAGTGACCTAACTGAAATATCAGCTCATCAGCGAGGAATTGGTAACCCTGAGAAAGACGTAATAACTATATAGATGGTAATCCCCAGATTCTGGGCATACTCTTGTTCTCAGGTTCTGAAACAGGAATGTATGTAGTTTTATGTAGCCAGAATCTGAGAACAGGAATGTATGTAGTTTTATGTGGCCAGAATCTGAGAACAGGAATGTATGTAGTTTTATGTGGCCAGAATCTGAGAACAGGAATGTATGTAGTTTTATGTGGCCAGAATCCCAGAATCTGAGAACAGGAATGTATGTAATTTTATGTGGCCAGAATCTGAGATTCAGTCATGTGTTTTTACAACCAAGAAATATTTCAGTGTTAGATAAAGATTTTTTTACTGAATCATTTGTTGCAGTACATGTTCTGTAACATTGCTATCTTCACTTACAGAATATATCTCTGTCTCTCTCTTTCTGATCTTCACTCTGTCTCCTTCTCTCTGTCTCCTTCTCTCTGTCTCCTTCTCTCTGTCTCCTTCTCTCTGTCTGTCTCTCTCTGTGCCTCTCTCAGTCTCTCTCCATCTCTATGTGTGTATCTCTCATTCTCTCTCTATCTCTCTCTCTGTCTCCTTCCCTCTCTGTCTCCCTCTGTCTCCTTCTCTCTGTCTCTATCTTTGTATCTCTCTCACTCTCTCTGTCTCTCTCTGTGTCTCTCTGTATCTCTCTGTGTGCCTCTCTATCACTCTCTCTCTGTCCCTCTCGGTGTCTCTAACTCTCTCTGTCTCTCTCACCCTCTCACCGTCTCCCTCACTCTCTCTGTTCTCTCTCTCTCTCAGTCTCTCTTTGTCTCTCTTCTGTCTCTCTCTTTGCTAAAAAATCCTCCCCCCATTCTTTGCCCAAGAAGGGAAGTGAAAGAAAGGCCCCCCCTCCATCCTCCCATCACCTCAAGAAAATCAAAGGGCCCCCCCTCATTACTGCCTACATGTAGATCCATGTTAGTGTTGGCCTACATGTAGATCCATGTTAGTGTTGGACCAGTGTCATGGTGACCAGATGTTGTTACAAAACCTGGAAAATGTTACGTTTATAACGCCGTCAAATGTTTGCAGAGAAAAGAAAAATGTTGAGAATTTGTTGTTTCTGTCAAGTTTTTTTAATGGAAATATTACAACTATAACAAGCGATAACAGAAGAAACATGGAACATTACAACCGTAACAAGCAGCGATAATAGAAGAAATATGGAACATTACAATCATAACAAGCGATAATAGGAGAAACATAGAACAAAATATGAGCGCAACTTTATCATGATAGAAAACGGGAGAAACGAATATTTCAGCCACAGATCATTTTGTTGACGCTGGCTCCAATGATGTGCCATGAACAGATCGAATAATTGCCAAATTACGTTTCTTTTCTTCATTATGATATATGAGATATCGTCTTTTGTTTCATTGTGATATATGAAACTTTTTTTGTTTCATTATTATTAATGAGATGATATCTTTTAACTTGTTTTTTTTTTAATATATTGAAGAAGGCTTTTGTTCGAAGATGTTACTAAACTTTTGATACTTTTATCTTCTTTATGTTTTACTGTAAAAAGTTGGTTTTAGCTTCACATTCCACCTTGAGTTTCCTATCGTTTATTTTTTTCAAATTTTTTGAAGCATTAGACGACAGAGGCGCAGAGAGACAAAATGAATGAATGAATGATCTTTGAATGAATGATCTTTATTTTAAAAAGGTGAAGAACTGGGTGCGCAGGCTCATCTTATATTCTGCCCTTTATCACTCCATCTTTCATGCTTCCCACATCTCGATTTAATAGGAGAGAGAGAGAGAGAGAGAGAGAGAGAGAAAAGGAGAAAGAATAAAAGATAATGAAGTCAAGCAGTGAGCAGATAGAAGTATATAACGTCATCGTCAGATGAAAGTCATCCGTAGAGACATGAACGAGTTCTAGAATACTGAACGATAGTGAGCGAATGTGACGTGAAATCGATGGGACGATTCACTGGGACAATTCACTGGGACCATGACAGAACTTGAGGTCAGCTTTCAAGTAGACTTCTGTCATATTTCGTTCTGAACTTGTCCTCAAACAAAAACTAGACAGGACATTCCAGGCAGGGCCCCACAAGGGCTCATATCTTAGACATCCGAGTAGGAGGACCTCTGGGAGATTTGTATTGCTAGTTTGAAAACCTCCAGACTGCGAGTTGTGGCCTTCTAGCAGCACTGATGGCTCATGTTTCTTTCTGTCTTGCAGGGACCTAGTAATATTTCAAACTGTATACATCTTCCGTTTAACCTTAACCACTTTCCGAGATCTTCTGACCTTCTGGGACCTTCGTGACTTTGCTAATTGTGTGGAAATTTTCCAGACCATACTCATCTCTACAACTTTACTGGCTTTTGATGGAATCATAATGACCTTCCATGACCCTATTGATATTAAATTATCTTAATTTCTGGACTTTATTGACTCTCTGTAACCTTACTGACCTACGGAATCTGAAAACAGACTGATTTTGTGACTTTACTCACATTCTGAGCTATATTAATAAGGTCTTAGCTCCTGTGTTGTGAGTTTAATGAGCGGTGTCGGGGCATCTTTTATTTCCTGTCTTTTTATTTTTGTAGTTTGATGAGCATTGTCCAGATCTTTGACAGTCTTTTGTGCCTCTTATCGCTTTCCTCTCTTACACCGTCCAGTTTCCTCACTTAAAACAAATAGATTCCTGAACCATCACTCACATACAAATAAAACATCACTCACACACAAGGAAAAACATCACTCACATACAAATAAAACATCACTCACACACAAGGAAAAACATCACTCACATACAGATAAAACATCACTCACACACATCAAACATCACTAGCATCGAACGAATGAAGTGTAAAGCTTCCCCCCCCCCCCCAGCCCTAATATTTTGCCAGAGAATGTGACATGTCAGAGAATTTGGCATGTCAGAGAATGTGGCATGTCAGAGAATGTGGTATGTTAGAGAATGTGATATGTTAGAGAATGTGGCATGTTAGAGAATGTGATATGTCAGAGAATGTGGTATGTCAGAGAATGTGGCATGTCAGAGATGTGACATGTTAGATAATGTGGTATGTTAGAGAATGTGGCATGTTAGAGAATGTAGTATGTCAGAGAATGTGGCGTGTTAGAGAATGTGACATGTTAGAGAATGTACCAGAAACAGCATAGTGGTCGAGGCCAGACACAGTGTACCAGGCGGTTCTTGTTGTTGGTGGATGTGCCAGGCGGTTCTTGTTGTTGGTGGATGTGCCAGGAGGTTGTTGTTGTTGGTGGATGTGCCAGGTGGTTGTTGTTGTTGTTGTTGTTGTTGGTGGCGCAGAGAGACAAAATGAATGAATGAATGATCTTTGAATGAATGATCTTTATTTTAAAAAGGTGAAGAACTGGGTGCGCAGGCTCATCTTATATTCTGCCCTTTATCACTCCATCTTTCATGCTTCCCACAATCTCGATTTAATAGGAGAGAGAGAGAGAGAGAGAGAGAGAGAGAGAGAGAGAGAGAGAGAGAGAGAAAAGGAGAAAGAATAAAAGATAATGAAGTCAAGCAGTGAGCAGATAGAAGTATAACGTCATCGTCAGATGAAAGTCATCCGTAGAGACATGAACGAGTTCTAGAATACTGAACGATAGTGAGCGAATGTGACGTGAAATCGATGGGACGATTCACTGGGACAATTCACTGGGACCATGACAGAACTTGAGGTCAGCTTTCAAGTAGACTTCTGTCATATTTCGTTCTGAACTTGTCCTCAAACAGAAACTAGACAGGACATTCCAGGCAGGGCCCCACAAGGGCTCATATCTTAGACATCCGAGTAGGAGGACCTCTGGGAGATTTGTATTGCTAGTTTGAAAACCTCCAGACTGCGAGTTGTGGCCTTCTAGCAGCACTGATGGCTCATGTTTCTTTCTGTCTTGCAGGGACCTAGTAATATTTCAAACTGTATACATCTTCCGTTTAACCTTAACCACTTTCCGAGATCTTCTGACCTTCTGGGACCTTCGTGACTTTGCTAATTGTGTGGAAATTTTCCAGACCATACTCATCTCTACAACTTTACTGGCTTTTGATGGAATCATAATGACCTTCCATGACCCTATTGATATTAAATTATCTTAATTTCTGGACTTTATTGACTCTCTGTAACCTTACTGACCTACGGAATCTGAAAACAGACTGATTTTGTGACTTTACTCACATTCTGAGCTATATTAATAAGGTCTTAGCTCCTGTGTTGTGAGTTTAATGAGCGGTGTCGGGGCATCTTTTATTTCCTGTCTTTTTATTTTTGTAGTTTGATGAGCATTGTCCAGATCTTTGACAGTCTTTTGTGCCTCTTATCGCTTTCCTCTCTTACACCGTCCAGTTTCCTCACTTAAAACAAATAGATTCCTGAACCATCACTCACATACAGATAAAACATCACTCACACACAAGGAAAAACATCACTCACATACAGATAAAACATCACTCACACACAAGGAAAAACATCACTCACATACAGATAAAACATCACTCACACACATCAAACATCACTAGCATCGAACGAATGAAGTGTAAAGCTTCCCCCCCCCCCAGCCCTAATATTTTGCCATAGAATGTGACATGTCAGAGAATGTGGCATGTTAGAGAATGTTACATGTCAGAGAATGTGGCATGTTAGAGAATGTGACATGTTAGAGAATGTGGCATGTTAGAGAATGTGATATGTCAGAGAATGTGGTATGTCAGAGAATGTGGCATGTCAGAGAATGTGACATGTTAGATAATGTGGTATGTTAGAGAATGTGGCATGTTAGAGAATGTAGTATGTCAGAGAATGTGGCGTGTTAGAGAATGTGACATGTTAGAGAATGTACCAGAAACAGCATAGTGGTCGAGGCCAGACACAGTGTACCAGGCGGTTCTTGTTGTTGGTGGATGTGCCAGGCGGTTCTTGTTGTTGGTGGATGTGCCAGGAGGTTGTTGTTGTTGGTGGATGTGCCAGGTGGTTGTTGTTGTTGTTGTTGTTGTTGGTGGATGTGCCAGGCGGTTCTTGTTGTTGTTGTTGTTGTTGGTGGATGTGCCAGGTGGTTGTTGTTGTTGGTGGATGTGCCAGGAGGTTGTTGTTGTTGTTGTTGTTGTTGTGGATGTGCCAGGAGGTTGTTGTTGTTGGTGGATGTGCCAGGAGGTTGTTGTTGTTGTGGTGGATGTGCCAGGAGGTGTTGTGTTGTTGGTTGGATGTACCAGGGGTTGTTGTTGTTGTTGTTGTTGTTGGTGGATGTGCCAGGAGGTTGTTGTTGTTGTTGGTGGATGTGCCAGGAGGTGTTGTTGTTGTTGGTGGATGTGCCAGGAGGTGTTGTTGTTGTTGTTGGATGTGCCAGGAGGTTGTGTTGTTGGTGGATGTGCCAGGTGGTTGTTGTTGTTGTTGTTGGATGTGCCAGGAGGTTGTTGTTGTTGTTGGTGGTGGATGTGCCAGGAGGTTGTTGTTGTTGGTGGATGTGCCAGGAGGTTGTTGTTGTTGGTGGATGTGCCAGGAGGTTGTTGTTGTTGGTGGATGTGCCAGGAGGTTGTTGTTGTGTGGTGGATGTACCAGGTGGTTGCTGTTGTTGGTGGCTGTACCAGGTGGTGTTGTTGTTGTTGGTGGATGTACAGGTGGTTGTTGTTGTTGTTGGTGGATGTGCCAGGAGGTTGTTGTTGTTGTTGGTGGATGTGCCAGGAGGTTGTTGTTGGTGGATGTGCCAGGAGGTTGTTGTTGTTGGGGATGTGCCAGGAGGTTGTTGTTGTTGGGGATGTACCAGGTGGTTGTTGTTGTTGTTGGTGGATGTACCAGGAGGTTGTTGTTGTTGGTGGATGTGCCAGGTGGTTGTTGTTGTTGTTGGTGGATGTACCAGGTGGTTGTTGTTGTTGTTGGTGGATGTACCAGGTGGTTGTTGTTGTTGTTGGTGGATGTGCCAGGAGGTTGTTGTTGTTGGTGGATGTGCCAGGAGGTTGTTGTTGTTGGTGGATGTGCCAGGAGGTTGTTGTTGTTGGTGGATGTGCCAGGAGGTTGTTGTTGTTGGTGGATGTGCCAGGAGGTTGTTGTTGGTGGATGTGCCAGGAGGTTGTTGTTGTTGGTGGATGTACCAGGTGGTTGTTGTTGTTGTTGGTGGATGTGCCAGGAGGTTGTTGTTGTTGTGGTGGATGTGCCAGGAGGTTGTTGTTGTTGTGGTGGATGTACCAGGTGGTTGTTGTTGTGTTGGTGGATGTGCCAGGGGTTGTTGTTGTTGGTGGATGTGCCAGGAGGTTGTTGTTGTTGGTGGATGTGCCAGGAGGTTGTTGTTGTGGTGGATGTGCCAGGAGGTTGTTGTTGTTGGTGGATGTGCCAGGAGGTGTTGTTGTGGTGGATGTGCCAGGAGGTTGTTGTTGTTGTTGGTGGATGTACCAGGTGGTTGTTGTTGTTGTTGGTGGATGTGCCAGGAGGTTGTTGTTGTTGGTGGATGTGCCAGGAGGTTGTTGTTGTTGGTGGATGTGCCAGGAGGTTGTTGTTGTTGGTGGATGTGCCAGGAGGTTGTTGTTGTTGGTGGATGTGCCAGGAGGTTGTTGTTGTTGGTGGATGTGCCAGGAGGTTGTTGTTGTTGGTGGATGTACCAGGTGGTTGTTGTTGTTGTTGGTGGATGTGCCAGGAGGTTGTTGTTGTTGGTGGATGTGCCAGGAGGTTGTTGTTGTTGGTGGATGTGGCAGGTGGTTGTTGTTGTTGGTGGATGTACCAGGTGGTTGCTGTTGTTGGTGGATGTACCAGGTGGTTGTTGTTGTTGTTGGTGGATGTACCAGGTGGTTGTTGTTGTTGGTGGATGTGCCAGGAGGTTGTTGTTGTTGTTGGTGGATGTGCCAGGAGGTTGTTGTTGTTGTTGGTGGATGTGCCAGGTGGTTGTTGTTGTTGTTGGTGGATGTGGCAGGTGGTTGTTGTTGTTGTTGGTGGATGTACCAGGTGGTTGTTGTTGCTGTTGGTGGATGTGCCAGGTGGTTGTTGTTGTTGTTGGTGGATGTGCCAGGTGGTTGTTGTTGTTGGATGTACCAGGTGGTTGCTGGTGGTGGATGTGAGTACCAGGTGGTTGTGTTGTTGTGGATGTGCCAGGTGGTTGCTGGTGGTGGATGTACCAGGTGGTTGTTGTTGTTGTTGGTGGATGTACCAGGTGGTTGTTGTTGTTGTTGGTGGATGTACCAGGTGGTTGTTGTTGTTGGTGGATGTACCAGGTGGTTGTTGTTGTTGTTGTGGATGTACCAGGTGGTTGTTGTTGTTGGTGGATGTACCAGGTGGTTGTTGTTGTTGGTGGATGTACCAGGTGGTTGTTGTTGTTGGTGGATGTACCAGGTGGTTGCTGGTGGTGGATGTGCCAGGAGGTTGTTGTTGTTGGTGGATGTGCCAGGTGGTTGTTGTTGTGGTGGATGTGCCAGTGGTTGTTGTTGTTGGTGGATGTACCAGGTGTTGTTGTTGGTGGTGGATGTGCCAGGTGGTTGTTGTTGTTGGGGATGTACCAGGTGGTTGTTGTTGTGGTGGATGTACCAGGTGGTTGCTGGTGGTGGATGTGCCAGGTGGTTGTTGTTGTTGGTGGATGTGCCAGGTGGTTGTTGTTGTGGTGGATGTGCCAGTGGTTGTTGTTGTTGGTGGATGTACCAGGTGGTTGCTGGTGGTGGATGTGCCAGGTGGTTGTTGTTGTTGGGGATGTACCAGGTGGTTGTTGTTGTGGTGGATGTGGCAGGTGGTTGCTGGTGGTGGATGTGGCAGGTGGTTGTTGTTGTTGGTGGATGTGGCAGGTGGTTGTTGTTGTTGTGGATGTGCCAGGGGTTGTTGTTGTTGTTGGTGGATGTACCAGGTGGTTGCTGGTGGTGGATGTGCCAGGTGGTTGTTGTTGTTGGTGGATGTACCAGGTGGTTGTGTTGTTGGTGGATGTGGCAGGTGGTTGCTGGTGGTGGATGTGGCAGGTGGTTGTTGTTGTTGTGTGGATGTGGCAGGTGGTTGTTGTTGTTGGTGGTGTGCCAGGTGGTTGTGTTGTTGGTGGATGTACCAGGTTGTTGTTGTGTGGTGGATGTACCAGGTGGTTGCTGGTGGTGGATGTGGCAGGTGGTTGTTGTGTTGGTGGATGTGGCAGGTGGTTTGTTGTTGTGGTGGATGTGCCAGGTGGTTGCTGTTGTTGGTGGATGTACCAGGTGGTTGTTGTGTTGTTGGTGGATGTACCAGGTGGTTGCTGGTGGTGGATGTGGCAGGTGGTTGTTGTTGTTGGTGGATGTGGCAGGTGGTTGTTGTTGTTGGTGGATGTGGCAGGTGGTTGTTGTTGTTGGTGGATGTGCCAGGTGGTTGTTGTTGTTGGTGGATGTGCCAGGTGGTTGTTGTTGTTGGTGGATGTACCAGGTGGTTGCTGGTGGTGGATGTGGCAGGTGGTTGTTGTTGTGGTGGATGTGGCAGGTGGTTGTTGTTGTTGGTGGATGTGCCAGGTGGTTGCTGTTGTTGGTGGATGTACCAGGTGGTTGTTGTTGTTGTTGGTGGATGTACCAGGTGGTTGCTGGTGGTGGATGTGGCAGGTGGTTGTTGTTGTTGGTGGATGTGGCAGGTGGTTGTTGTTGTTGGTGGATGTGGCAGGTGGTTGTTGTTGTTGGTGGATGTGGCAGGGGTTGTTGTTGTTGGTGGATGTGGCAGGTGGTTGTTGTTGTTGGTGGATGTGCCAGGTGGTTGCTGGTGGATGTGGCAGGTGGTTGTTGTTGTTGGTGGATGTGGCAGGTGGTTGTTGTTGTTGGTGGATGTGGCAGGTGGTTGTTGTTGTTGGTGGTGTGCCAGGTGGTTGTTGTTGTTGGTGGATGTGGCAGGTGGTTGTTGTTGTTGGTGGATGTGGCAGGTGGTTGTTGTTGTTGTTTGTGGATGTACCAGGTGGTTGTTGTTGTTGTTGTTGGTGGATGTGCCAGGTGGTTGTTGTTGTTGGTGGATGTGCCAGGTGGTTGTTGTTGTTGGTGGATGTACCAGGTGGTTGCTGGTGGTGGATGTGCCAGGAGGTTGTTGTTGTTGTTGGTGGATGTGCCAGGTGGTTGTTGTTGTTGGTGGATGTGCCAGGTGGTTGTTGTTGTTGGTGGATGTACCAGGTGGTTGCTGGTGGTGGATGTGCCAGGTGGTTGTTGTTGTTGGTGGATGTACCAGGTGGTTGCTGTTGTTGGTGGATGTGGCAGGTGGTTGCTGGTGGTGGATGTGGCAGGTGGTTGTTGTTGTTGGTGGATGTGGCAGGTGGTTGTTGTTGTTGGTGGATGTGCCAGGTGGTTGTTGTTGTTGTTGGTGGATGTACCAGGTGGTTGCTGGTGGTGGATGTGCCAGGTGGTTGTTGTTGTTGGTGGATGTACCAGGTGGTTGCTGTTGTTGGTGGATGTGGCAGGTGGTTGCTGGTGGTGGATGTGGCAGGTGGTTGTTGTTGTTGGTGGATGTGGCAGGTGGTTGTTGTTGTTGGTGGATGTGCCAGGTGGTTGTTGTTGTTGGTGGATGTGCCAGGTGGTTGTTGTTGTTGGTGGATGTACCAGGTGGTTGCTGGTGGTGGATGTGGCAGGTGGTTGTTGTTGTTGGTGGATGTGGCAGGTGGTTGTTGTTGTTGGTGGATGTGCCAGGTGGTTGCTGTTGTTGGTGGATGTACCAGGTGGTTGTTGTTGTTGGTGGATGTACCAGGTGGTTGCTGGTGGTGGATGTGGCAGGTGGTTGTTGTTGTTGGTGGATGTGGCAGGTGGTTGTTGTTGTTGGTGGATGTGGCAGGTGGTTGTTGTTGTTGGTGGATGTGGCAGGTGGTTGTTGTTGGTGGATGTGGCAGGTGGTTGTTGTTGTTGGTGGATGTGCCAGGTGGTTGCTGGTGGTGGATGTGGCAGGTGGTTGTTGTTGTTGGTGGATGTGGCAGGTGGTTGTTGTTGTTGGTGGATGTGGCAGGTGGTTGTTGTTGTTGGTGGATGTGCCAGGTGGTTGTTGTTGTTGGTGGATGTGGCAGGTGGTTGTTGTTGTTGGTGGATGTGGCAGGTGGTTGTTGTTGTTGGTGGATGTACCAGGCGGTTGTTGTTGTTGGTGGATGTGCCAGGTGGTTGCTGGTGGTGGATGTGCCAGGTGGTTGCTGGTGGTGGATGTACCAGGTGGTTGCTGGTGGTGGATGTACCAGGTGGTTGCTGGTGGTGGATGTATCAGACAGAACGATGACACGGGCAGGTCTAGACTAGTTCACGAAAATAAATCGGCGTGACAGCAAGGCAGCGTGACAGACTGAAAGCTCGACAGCGTGACATTATGACAGTGTTACGGCAAGGCAACGTGACAGACTGAAAGCTCGACAGCGTGACATTATGACAGTGTTACAGCAAGGCAGCGTGACAGACTGACAGCTGGACAGCGTGACATTATGACAGTGTTACAGCAAGGCAGCGTGACAGCACGACAGCGTGACAGAGGTGTTAGCGTGACTACCTGATAGTCTGAGAGAGAGAAAGAGATTGTGCAGTTTTTAGAAAATATAACTAGAGAATGTAATGAAAGGATCTCTTCGGCATTTTTAGTAGATTCACTCGTCATTTCATCTCATATTTACGCACATCATTAACTTGTTCCCGGTAGATTATTGCATTTTATATCATTTTTATGCACATCATTAACGTGTTCCCGGTAATTTACTAATTTGCCAAGACACAAGGAAGTCATCGTTTGTTGCATCGATTGTTTCTTTCTGTCTCGAGCAAGATCCTTCTGACAGCTTCTTTCTATCTTACACAAGATCCTTCTGATAGTTTCTTTCCCCCTCACACAAGATTCTTCTGACAGCTTCTTTCTATCTCACACAAGATCTTTCTGATAGTTTCTTTCTGTCGCACACAAGATCTTTCTGATAGTTTCTTACTGTCGCAAACAAGATCTTTCTGATAG
This sequence comes from Achatina immaculata, assembly GCA_009760885.1. Lineage (NCBI taxonomy): Eukaryota > Metazoa > Mollusca > Gastropoda > Stylommatophora > Achatinidae > Lissachatina > Lissachatina immaculata. Next base: position 29,859,640 of record CM019692.1, on the reverse strand, counting down.
TTTCTTTCTGTCGCACACAAGATCTTTCTGATAGTTTCTTTCTGTCGCACACAAGATCTTTCTGATAGTTTCTTTCTGTTGCACACAAGATCTTTCTGATAGTTTCTTACTGTCGCACACAAGATCTTTCTGATAGTTTCTTTCTGTCGCACACAAGATCTTTCTGATAGTTTCTTTCTGTCGCACACAAGATCTTTCTGATAGTTTCTTTCTGTCGCACACAAGATCTTTCTGATAGTTTCTTTCTGTCGCACACAAGATTCTTCTGATAGTTTCTTTCTGTCGCACACAAGATTCTTCTGATAGTTTCTTTCTGTCGCACACAAGATCTTTCTGATAGTTTCTTTCTGTCGCACACAAGATTCTTCTGATAGTTTCTTTCTATCTCACACAAGATCCTTCTGATAGTTTCTTTCTGTCGCACACAAGCATCTTCTGATAGTTTCTTTCTGTCGCACACAAGATCTTTCTGATAGTTTCTTTATGTCGCACACAAGATCTTTCTGATAGTTTCTTTCTGTCGCACAATAGATCTTTCTGATAGTTTCTTTCTGTCGCACACAAGATCTTTCTGATAGTTTCTTTCTGTCGCACACAAGATCTTTCTGATAGTTTCTTTCTGTCGCAGACAAGATCTTTCTGATAGTTTCTTTCTGTCGCACACACGATCCTTCTGATAGTTTCTTTCTGTCGCACACAAGATTCTTCTGATAGTTTCTTTCTGTCGCACATAAGATTCTTCTGATAGTTTCTTTCTGTCGCACACAAGATTTTTCTGATAGTTTCTTTCTGTTGCACACAAGATCCTTCTGATAGTTTCTTTCTGTCGCACACATGATTCTTCTGATAGTTTCTTTCTGTCGCACACAAGATTCTTCTGCTCATTTGTCGTTCCCTCCTTGTCTAGCATAAAACCAAGGACAGAGAATCGAGTAGGGAGTTCTTTACTGTAGCAAAATGATTTACAGAAATTTTCTGATTATGTAAAGAACTGGAAGGTGGAATCAGCTGAAATGTAGTTCGTAAGTAGAATTCTGAAGGTGCCATGGACAAACGAGAAAATCGAATGAGAAGTTCTGAAAGAGGCACAAGAAACAGAGGAAATTATAATAAAGATCAGAAAACCACAATCTAAATTTATGGGCCATGTTTGGAGAAGAAGCAGTCTAGAGCACCTCACCTAACAGCAACAGGAAAGATCGAAGATAAAAGTGACAGAAGTAAACAGAGAGAATAGATGTCTGATGGTTTGGCATCCTGCACAGGAAATGCTCAGTGACAAGCCCCTGCCGAGATGGACAAGGGATCGAGGGTTGTGGAAGGACATGATATCGTACGCCTGTCAGTATGGACTGTAAGAGATTTGTTTAACTGCTCAGCAAGTCTGCAGTTTTTAAACGCTGCTAAATGTCAAGGACCACATTAGGGTTAGAGTTCACAATACTAGAACAGGGTTAGAGGTCACAATACTAGAACAGGGTTAGAGGTCACAATACTAGGACAGGGTTAGAGGTCACAATACTAGAACAGGGTTAGAGGTCACAATACTAGAACAGGGTTAGAGTTCACAATACTAGGACAGGGTTAGAGGTCACAATACTAGGACAGGGTTAGAGGTCACAATACTAGGACAGGGTTAGAGGTCACAATACTAGGACAGGGTTAGAGGTCACAATACTAGTACAGGGTTAGAGGTCACAATACTAGGAGCAGTTTCAGAACACATAATTAACAGAACAGAGAATAAAACAGAGGGATGTAAATTTGATGAGTGAGAACTAGTGTCCTCATTTATTTATCTTCCCGTGGTGTATGTGGGACAGCCCGGTCTAGACAAACATGCAGGGAGGAAGAATTGATTGACAGTATTCTTGTCATTTTGTAAGCAGAAACAATAAGCAAATTTCCTGTATTTTTCTCATTAAAAAATCATCTAGCATTTCTTTTTCCCTCTTATATGCAACTGATGTTTTAATTATTTTGTTTACACGCCATGTTGGATGTAGTTGGGGATCAAGCTTCTTCGTCTTGTATGATCTTTGGTGTCTCTGTCTGCTCATAACATGTCCAAGTTCTCTAACTTCTGTCTTCTCATAGCATGTCAAAGTTCTCTAACTTCTGTCTTCTCATGACATGTCCAAGTTCTCTAACGTCTGTCTTCTCATAGCATGTCAAAGTTCTCTAGCTTCTGTCTTCTCATGACATGTCCAAGTTCTCTAACTTCTGTCTTCTCATAACATGTCCAAGTTCTCTAACTTCTGTCTTCTCATAGCATGTCAAAGTTCTCTAACTTCTGTCTTCTCATAACATGTCCAGATTCTCTAATTTCTATCTTGTCATGGCATGTCCGAGTTCTCTAACTTCTGTCTTCTCATGACATGTCCAAGTTCTCTAACTTCTTTCTTCTCATTACATGTCCAGGTTCTCTAATTTCTATCTTCTCATGGCATTTCCGAGTTTTCTACCTTCTGTCTTCTCATGGCATGTCCATGTTTTCTACCTTCCGTCTTCTCATGACATGTCCACGACTTGTTGACTGTATATTTCTTACACCGAATTTTTTTTTGAGCAACAAAGGACAAATCAGCTCGCATAAAGAAACATGAGTCCCTGGGAAAATAAAGGCAACGACGACAAGTCCTGGCATTCCTACCTCAAGTCCTGACATCCTTACATCAAGTCCTGACATTCCTACATCAAGTCCTGACATCCTTACATCAAGTCCTGACATTCCTACATCAGGTCCTGACATCGCTACATCAAGTTCTGACATCCCTATATCAAGTCCTGACATTCCTACCTCAGGTTCTGACATTCCTACCTCAGGTTCTGACATTACTACCTCAGGACATGACACCTCTACCTCAAGTCCTGACATCCCTACATCAAGTCCTGACATTCTTACCTCAGGTCCTGACACCCCTACCTCAAGTCCTGACATTCCTACCTCAGGTCCTGACATCCCTACATCAAGTCCTGACACCCCTACATCAAGTCCTGACATTCCTACCTCAAGTCCTGACATTTCTACCTCAAGTCCTGACATCCCTACCTCAAGTCCTGACACCCCTACCTCAAGTCCTGACATTCCTACCTCAAGTCCTGACATTCCTACCTCAAGTCCTGACATCCCTACCTCAAGTCCTGACATCCCTACCTCAAGTCCTGACATTCCTACCTCAAGTCCTGACATCCCTACCTCAAGTCCTGACATTCCTACCTCAGGTCCTGACATCCCTACCTCAAGTCCTGGCATTCCTACCTCAAGTCCTGACATCCCTACATCAAGTCCTGACATTCCTACCTCAGGTCCTGACACCCCTACATCAAGTCCTGACATTCCTACCTCAAGTCCTGACACCCCTACATCAAGTCCTGACATTCCTACCTCAGGTCCTGACACCCCTACATCAAGTCCTGACATCCCTACATCAAGTCCTGACATTCCTACCTCAGGTCCTGACATCCCTACATCAAGTCCTGACATCCCTACATCAAGTCCTGACATTCCTACCTCAGATCCTGACATCCCTACCTCAAGTCCTGACATCCCTACATCAAGTCCTGACATTCCTACCTCAAGTCCTGACATCCCTACATCAAGTCCTGACATTCCTACCTCAGGTCCTGACACCCCTACATCAAGTCCTGACATTCCTACCTCAAGTCCTGACATCCCTACATCAAGTCCTGACATTCCTACCTCAGGTCCTGACACCCCTACATCAAGTCCTGACATTCCTACCTCAGGTCCTGACATCCCTACATCAAGTCCTGACATTCCTACCTCAGGTCCTGACACCCCTACATCAAGTCCTGACATTCCTACCTCAGGTCCTGACATCCCTACATCAAGTCCTGACATTACTACCTCAGGTCCTGACACCCTTACCTCAAGTCCTGACATCCCTACATCAAGTCCTGACATTTCTACCTCAAGTCCTGACATCCCTACCTCAAGTCCTGACACCCCTACCTCAAGTCCTGTAGTTACGTAGGAATGTGAAGGTAATAATACTTCACAGCCCTACTACAAACATAGCGTTCTTTTTCTTATAATTTGAACTAGTTTTCGTTGTTCTGAAGCTACCCTGAAGATCTCTTTCTTTGTTTTTCTGCCTGTCCACGCTATTTATTGCATCTTTCTTCAAAGCTACTTCTCAGTTGTTTCCTGATCTTTTGTTAATTATCCAAGTTTCACAACCATATAGCAAATTTGCTTCCATATAGCACTGTAATACTCTTCCATATAGCACTGTAATACTCTTCCATATAGCACTGTAATACTCTTCCATATAGCACTGTAATACTCTTCCATATAGCACTGTAATACTCTTTCCCTTATTTTGTGAAATCGATGCTTTAAACATAAATATAAATTTATAAACACAAACGTAAAATATAAATTTATGTTTTAGACTTACTCTTAAGTATAAAATAAAATGTAAAAGAAATTTCTATCCTGGTATTAGAATAATACGATTTTGAAATGGTCTAATAATCGTCTGTAGTTTATAAGATGTTATATCGTATGTTTATTGTTGTTGTATCTTATCTTTATTAGATGCATGAGGATTGAAGATTGCACAGACTAACACATTCACATATTACACCAATGAAAGAAAACAGACACAATCAATAATACTTCTTCAAGTAATCATAATCTAATATTGTTGTTAATCATCAGTTTACATTGTTAGCAAAATCAAACAAAGGATCATCATTTTATATGTTTTTATTCATCAGCTTAAATATTTATCAATAAAATCATTAACACAATGTATTTCAATGTTGGAATTCTACAAAATAAATCATCGATAAATTAACAGAGATCAGTAAAACAATCTTACACTTGTATGTTAGTTTGATTTGCAACAAAAATCGTTCTCTACATAAAATCTAAAATAATCATAATTAAGAGATTAAGATTCTGACTATAATCATACAGCTAACTAATTAGCATATATTGTATGCAAACATGCTCTTACATTAGAACACAGTAATAAATAATCATGTTCATATAACAAACCTACAATTTGCACGCGTAAAACATGACATCTTACATAGAATAGTTATGTTAGTATGGAATTTCGATTATTAAAAATCTATTTCTACTTTCTAAATCACACCTAAGTGAGGTCAGGCCTGGTCGGTAGAGGAAAGCACAGGATGGACACAGCTTGCACGCATCCACGTCACAAAAGTATAGACCGACTATTAACTTACATATACATGGTTTTCCACCGATAATAAACATCTCATTCGCTCTTGCACGACAAATGGCCTTCCTCCCACCCGCTGGCCCCCACGTGCTCAGCGTACAAAACCCGACCTGGTTAAAATTCTGTCATGTTTTCTTTATATACAGTCAGAGACGGACCTTTCCCAGAATTGCGCACTTTCGGTATAAGCCTGCCTCTGGCCCATTATTTCTACGCTAGGGTTGCCAATCAAGCTAGGTAATTAGTGCTGTCTATTTCCTCACACTGGCAATATCTTCAGTTATTTATCCACATTCCTTTTTAGTCTTGAACATTTAAAAAAATGTTCTGGTTTAAGTAGCCATACTTCTGCACTGCAGAATTTATGCTGGAAAAGCATTAGAAGCCAGACTTTATACAGACATTTATTCTGTCTCACGAACTACAACTTATTGTAGGTTTATGTATTTTTTGTGCCGTCAATGAGGTTTCTATGTTGTTTGTGCTGAAAATTAGGTTTCTGTGTTATTCGTGCTGACAATAATGTTTCTGTATTGTGTTTGCTGACAATAATGTTTCTGTATTGTGTTTGCTGACAATGAGGTTTCTGTGTTGTGTGTGCTGACAATAATGTTTCTGTATTGTGTTTGCTGACAATGAGGTTTCTGTATTGTGTGTGCTGACAATAATGTTTCTGTATTGTGTGTGCTGACAATGAGGTTTCTGTATTGTGTTTGCTGACAATGAGGTTTCTGTGTTGTGTGTGCTGACAATAATGTTTCTGTATTGTGTTTGCTGACAATAATGTTTCTGTATTGTGTGTGCTGACAATGAGGTTTCTGTGTTGTGTGTGCTGACAATAATGTTTCTGTGTTGTGTGTGCTGACAATGAGGTTTCTGTATTGTGTTTGCTGACAATGAGGTTTCTGTGTTGTGTGTGCTGACAATAATGTTTCTGTATTGTGTTTGCTGACAATGAGGTTTCACGTCGTCATACTGAATATCGTTCTACCCTACACTCACACACACATACCCACACGCGCAACACATACACACTCACAATATCCGAGGGGTGTTGACGGAGGTCGCAATAACCTTGGTCTATGTAATGAGCTGTGAAAACCGCCCTGATGAGATTCGTTACAACTAGGTTATGATATTCATCAGAAATGTCATATTCAACATGTCACTTGCTTGTCTGTATATCATCATTACCACCACCTGGCGTGTCATTTAGAGTTTCGTTCCCTCAGACACATTTCCTTATCAGCGACGAGAATACTTTTGAGTTAGTTCCCTTGATTAATCCTGAAATCCGCCCTAGAAGCCCGCCCATTTTGCCCGCCCCTGATGTTCGCCCATGAAGTTCGCCCCCGAAGTCCGTCCCTGATGCTCGCCCCTGATGTTCGCCCTTGATGCCCGCCCCTGGTTGTCGCCCCTGATGTTCGCCAATGACGCTCGCCCCTGATGCCCGCCATTGATGTTCGACCATAATGTTCGCCCCTGATGCCCGCCCCCGATACCTGCACCTTATGTTCGCCCCTGTTGCCCGCCCCCGATACCTGCACCTTATGTTCCCCCCTGATGCCTGGCCCTGATACCTGCACCTTATGTTCGCCCCTGATGCCTGGCCCTGATACCTGCACCTTATGTTCGCCCCTGATGCCTGGCCCTGATACCTGCACCTTATGTTCGCCCCTGATGCCTGGCCCTGATGCCTGCACCTTATGTTCGCCCCTGATGCCTGGCCCTGATGCCTGCACCTTATGTTCGCCCCTGATGCCTGGCCCTGATACCTGCACCTTATGTTCGCCCCTGATGCCTGGCCCTGATACCTACACCTTATGTTCGCCCCTGATGCCTGGCCCTGATGCCCGCATTTGATATTCACCCCTGATGCCCGCCTCTGATATTCACCCCTGATGCCCGCCCCGATACCTACATCTTATGTTCGCCCCCGATGCCCGCCCCCGATACCTGCATCTTATGTTCGCCCCTGATGCCTGGCCCTGATGCCCGCCCCCGATACATACACCTGATGCCCGCCCCTGATGTCCGCCTCCCGATACTTGCATCTGATGCCCGCCACTGATGCCTGCCCCGATACTTGCACCTGATGCCCGCCCCTGATGTTCGCTCCCGGTACTTGCACCTGAAGCTCCCCTTGGTGCCTGCCCCTAATGCCCGACCCGATACCCGCAATTAATGCCCGCCCCCGATACTTGCACCTAATGCCCGCCCCCGATACTCGCACCTAATGCCCGCCCCCGATACTCGCACCTAATGCCCGCCCCCGATACTCGCACCTAATGCCCGCCCCCGATACTTGCACCTAATGCCCGCCCCCGATACCTGCACCTAATGCCCATTCCGATACCCGCACCTAATGCTCGCCCCGATACCCGCACCTGATGCCCGCCCCCGATACCCTCACCTGATTTCGCCCCTGATGCCCGCCCCTATACCCGCGCCTGATGTTAGCCCTTGATGGTCCCCTAAAGCTCGCTTCTGATGCACGCCCCGATACACGCACCTAATTCCCGCCGCGATACCTGCCCCTGATGCCCGCCCCCGATTCTTGCCCCTGATGTTCGCCCTTGTTGCTCGCACTTGATGCCCGTCCCTGATACTTGCCCCTGATACTCGCCCCTGATAATCGCTCCTGATACTCGCTCCTGATACTCGCTCCTGATACTCGCCCCTGATACTCGCTCCTGATACTCGCTCCTGATACTCGCACTTGATACTCGCTCCTGATACTCGCTCCTGATACTCGCCCCTGATACTCGCCCCTGATACTCGCTCCTGATACTCGCTCCTGATACTCGCCCCTGATACTCGCTCCTGATACTCGCTCCTGATACTCGCTCCTGATTCCTGCACTTGATACTCGCTCCTGATACTCGCTCCTGATACTCGCTCCTGATACTCGCTCCTGATACTCGCTCCTGATACTCGCTCCTGATACTCGCACTCGATACTCGCTCCTGATACTCGCACCTGATACTCGCACTTGATACTCGCCCCTGATACTCGCCCCTGATACTCGCTCCTGATACTCGCTCCTGATACTCGCTCCTGATGCCCGCCTCTGATATTCACCCCTGATGCCCGCCTCTGATATTCACCCCTGATGCCCGCCCCCGATACCTGCATCTTATGTTCGCCCCTGATGCCCGCCTCTGATATTCACCCCTGATGCCCGCCTCTGATATTCACCCCTGATGCCCGCCCCGATACCTGCATCTTATGTTCGCCCCTGATGCCCGCCTCTGATATTCACCCCTGATGCCCGCCTCTGATATTCACCCCTGATGCCCGCCCCTGATACCTGCACCTTATGTTCGCCCCCGATGCCCGCCCCGATACCTGCATCTTATGTTCGCCCCTGATGCCTGGCCCTGATGCCCGCCCCGATACATACACCTGATGCCCGCCCCTGATGTCCGCCTCCCGATACTTGCATCTGATGCCCGCCACTGATGCCTGCCCCGATACTTGCACCTGATGCCCGCCCCTGATGTTCGCTCCCGGTACTTGCACCTGAAGCTCCCCTTGGTGCCTGCCCCTAATGCCCGACCCGATACCCGCAATTAATGCCCGCCCCGATACTTGCACCTAATGCCCGCCCCGATACTCGCACCTAATGCCCGCCCCGATACTCGCACCTAATGCCCGCCCCGATACTCGCACCTAATGCCCGCCCCGATACTTGCACCTAATGCCCGCCCCGATACTCGCACCTAATGCCCATTCCGATACCCGCACCTAATGCTCGCCCCGATACCCGCACCTGATGCCCGCCCCGATACCCTCACCTGATTTCGCCCCTGATGCCCGCCCCTATACCCGCGCCTGATGTTAGCCCTTGATGGTCCCCTAATGCTCGCTCCTGATGCACGCCCCGTACACGCACCTAATTCCCGCCGCGATACCTGCCCCTGATACCCGCCCCCGATTCTTGCCCCTGATGTTCGCCCTTGTTGCTCGCACTTGATGCCCGTCCCTGATACTTGCCCCTGATACTCGCCCCTGATAATCGCTCCTGATACTCGCTCCTGATACTCGCTCCTGATACTCGCCCCTGATACTCGCTCCTGATACTCGCTCCTGATACTCGCACTTGATACTCGCTCCTGATACTCGCTCCTGATACTCGCCCCTGATACTCGCCCCTGATACTCGCTCCTGATACTCGCTCCTGATACTCGCCCCTGATACTCGCTCCTGATACTCGCTCCTGATACTCGCTCCTGATTCCCGCACTTGATACTCGCTCCTGATACTCGCTCCTGATACTCGCTCCTGATACTCGCTCCTGATACTCGCTCCTGATACTCGCTCCTGATACTCGCACTCGATACTCGCTCCTGATACTCGCACCTGATACTCGCACTTGATACTCGCCCCTGATACTCGCCCCTGATACTCGCTCCTGATACTCGCTCCTGATACTCGCTCCTGATACTCGCCCCTGATACTCGCTCCTGATACTCGCTCCTGATACTCGCACTTGATACTCGCTCCTGATACTCGCTCCTGATACTCGCCCCTGATACTCGCTCCTGATACTCGCTCCTGATACTCGCCCCTGATACTCGCTCCTGATACTCGCTCCTGATACTCGCTCCTGATTCCCGCACTTGATACTCGCTCCTGATACTCGCTCCTGATACTCGCTCCTGATACTCGCTCCTGATACTCGCACTCGATACTCGCTCCTGATACTCGCACCTGATACTCGCACTTGATACTCGCCCCTGATGCTCACACCTAATACCTATACTTGATGTTCACCCCTGATGCCCGCCCCAAATACCTATACTTGATGTTCACCCCTGATGCCCGCCCCCAATACCTAAATTTGATGTGCACCCCTAATTTTCGCCCCTGATGGTCGCCCCTGATGGTCGCCCCTGATGGTCGCCCCTGATTTTAGCCTCTGATGTTCGCACACAAGTAGACAGATATAAACACAAAAGTACACAGATATAGACATAAAAGTAGACAAATATAAACACAAAAGTAGACAGATATAAACACAAAAGAAGACAGATATAAACAGAAGAAGACAGATAAACACAGAAGAAGACAGATATAAACACAAAAGCAGACAGATATAAACACAAAAGTAGACAGATATAAACACACAGAAGTAGGCAGATATAAACACACAGAAGTAGACAGATATAAACACAAAAGTAGACAGATATAAACACACAGATGTAGGCAGATATAAACACACCGAAGTAGACAGATATAAATACAGAAGTAGACAGATATAAACACACAGAAGTAGGCAGATATAAACACACCGAAGTAGACAGATATAAACACAAAAGTAGACAGATATAAACACACAGAAGTAGGCAGATATAAACACACAGAAGTAGACAGATATAAACACACAGAAGTAGACAGATATAAACACACAGATGTAGACATATAGAAAAAGCAAACGAAACCTTGAAGATAATAACGAGCATTGAAGGAAAGGTTAACAGATGTATCATCAGATAAATGGAAAGATGAATGATATTAGAAGATTCATACTTTTGTGTTAAATGTGTATGTTATGACTTTCCGTACTTGTTTTCCAGTTCTCTGCACTAGTCAAGTTTGATCTATTAAAGTTTGCTCTAGTCACGTTTGTTCTAGTCAAGTGTGCTCCAGTCAAGTTTGTTCTATCAGGTCTTCACTAGTCAAGTTTGTTCTATCAGGTCTTCACTAGTCAAGTTTGTTCTATCAGGTCTTCACTAGTCAAGTTTGTTCTATCAGGTCTTCACTAGTCAAGTTTGTTCTATCAGGTCTTCACTAGTCAAGTTTGTTCTATCAGGTCTTCACTAGTCAAGTTTGTTCTATCAGGTCTTCACTAGTCAAGTTTGTTCTATCAGGTCTTCACTAGTCAAGTTTGTTCTATCAGGTCTTCACTAGTCAAGTTTGTTCTATCAGGTCTTCACTAGTCAAGTTTGTTCTATCAGGTCTTCACTAGTCAAGTTTGCACAGATGAAAGACCCACTAGCGGCCTACAACCACACAAAACACGAGCATGCACGATCTCACTTGACCTCTTACAAGTTATGTCATGTCATGGATATGTCAGACGACAAGTATCAGTAAGTTGTGTAGACTAACATCAAGATGATGACAAGTATCAGTAAGTTGTGTAGACTAACATCAAGATGATGACAAGTATCAGTAAGTTGTGTAGACTAACACCAAGATGATGACAAGTATCAGTAAGTTGTGTAGACTAACATCAAGATGATGACAAGTATCAGTAAATTGTGTAGACTAACATCAAGATGATGACAAGTATCAGTAAGTTGTGTAGACTAACACCAAGATGATGACAAGTATCAGTAAGTTGTGTAGACTAACACCAAGATGATGACAAGTATCAGAAAGTTGTGTAGACTAACATCAAGATGATGACAAGTATCAGTAAGTTGTGTAGACTAACACCAAGATGATGACAAGTATCAGTAAGTTGTGTAGACTAACACCAAGATGATGACAAGTATCAGTAAGTTGTGTAGACTAACATTAAGATGATGACAAGTATCAGCTGCGTTTGCTCAAAAACGAGTTAGTGCTGTCAGTCAGTGAGGCCAGGTCACACGCGGAGCATGTCAAGATAAATGTAATAACGATCAGGCCTGGTATCAGCTGAGGAGATATGTCAAGGTCAGAACGTCTGTCACTATCTGAACGAGTGGATTTTAATCTTCGCTGCCAAGTTTAATACAGGAAAAAAGACAAAAGCAAAAATCAAAATAAATATGGTGAGCAGTTATCTCTGGCTTGGTTGTGTTTGTTGCTATGTTTTCACTGTTTAGGCTTCCCCAAGAAGTAATCGATAAAGTGGAAAGATTGTTGATGTTTTCTTTCCCTAAACACAGAACTTGTACTTGTACGAACTCCCTGTAACTGTGAGCTGGTGCTCTTTGCAGCTGATGCAGTAGAGATGTTGAGGCACAGCATCGTATCGGCGTGGGAGCGGGTTATGGTGGCTACTTTTTCGGAGTACAGCTAAAAAGCAGGGGGTATGCAATGCTTCTTTAGCAGACTCCACCACCATGGGGACTATGATACTCGCACTCGATACTCGCTCCTGATACTCGCACCTGATACTCGCACTTGATACTCGCCCCTGATGCTCACACCTAATACCTATACTTGATGTTCACCCCTGATGCCCGCCCCAAATACCTATACTTGATGTTCACCCCTGATGCCCGCCCCCAATACCTAAATTTGATGTGCACCCCTAATTTTCGCCCCTGATGGTCGCCCCTGATGGTCGCCCCTGATGGTCGCCCCTGATTTTAGCCTCTGATGTTCGCACACAAGTAGACAGATATAAACACAAAAGTACACAGATATAGACATAAAAGTAGACAAATATAAACACAAAAGTAGACAGATATAAACACAAAAGAAGACAGATATAAACACAGAAGAAGACAGATATAAACACAGAAGAAGACAGATATAAACACAAAAGCAGACAGATATAAACACAAAAGTAGACAGATATAAACACACAGAAGTAGGCAGATATAAACACACAGAAGTAGACAGATATAAACACAAAAGTAGACAGATATAAACACACAGATGTAGGCAGATATAAACACACCGAAGTAGACAGATATAAATACAGAAGTAGACAGATATAAACACACAGAAGTAGGCAGATATAAACACACCGAAGTAGACAGATATAAACACAAAAGTAGACAGATATAAACACACAGAAGTAGGCAGATATAAACACACAGAAGTAGACAGATATAAACACACAGAAGTAGACAGATATAAACACACAGATGTAGACATATAGAAAAAGCAAACGAAACCTTGAAGATAATAACGAGCATTGAAGGAAAGGTTAACAGATGTATCATCAGATAAATGGAAAGATGAATGATATTAGAAGATTCATACTTTTGTGTTAAATGTGTATGTTATGACTTTCCGTACTTGTTTTCCAGTTCTCTGCACTAGTCAAGTTTGATCTATTAAAGTTTGCTCTAGTCACGTTTGTTCTAGTCGAGTGTGCTCCAGTCAAGTTTGTTCTATCAGGTCTTCACTAGTCAAGTTTGTTCTATCAGGTCTTCACTAGTCAAGTTTGTTCTATCAGGTCTTCACTAGTCAAGTTTGTTCTATCAGGTCTTCACTAGTCAAGTTTGTTCTATCAGGTCTTCACTAGTCAAGTTTGTTCTATCAGGTCTTCACTAGTCAAGTTTGTTCTATCAGGTCTTCACTAGTCAAGTTTGTTCTATCAGGTCTTCACTAGTCAAGTTTGTTCTATCAGGTCTTCACTAGTCAAGTTTGTTCTATCAGGTCTTCACTAGTCAAGTTTGTTCTATCAGGTCTTCACTAGTCAAGTTTGCACAGATGAAAGATCCACTAGCGGCCTACAACCACACAAAACACGAGCATGCACGATCTCACTTGACCTCTTACAATTTATGTCATGTCATGGATATGTCAGACGACAAGTATCAGTAAGTTGTGTAGACTAACACCAAGATGATGACAAGTATCAGTAAGTTGTGTAGACTAACACCAAGATGATGACAAGTATCAGTAAGTTGTGTAGACTAACATTAAGATGATGACAAGTATCAGTAAGTTGTGTAGACTAACACCAAGATGATGACAAGTATCAGTAAGTTGTGTAGACTAACACCAAGATGATGACAAGTATCAGTAAGTTGTGTAGACTAACACCAAGATGATGACAAGTATCAGTAAGTTGTGTAGACTAACACCAAGATGATGACAAGTATCAGTAAGTTGTGTAGACTAACACCAAGATGATGACAAGTATCAGTAAGTTGTGTAGACTAACACCAAGATGATGACAAGTATCAGCTGCGTTTGCTCAAAAACGAGTTAGTGCTGTCAGTCAGTGAGGCCAGGTCACACGCGGAGCATGTCAAGATAAATGTAATAACGATCAGGCCTGGTATCAGCTGAGGAGATATGTCAAGGTCAGAACGTCTGTCACTATCTGAACGAGTGGATTTTAATCTTCGCTGCCAAGTTTAATACAGGAAAAAAGACAAAAGCAAAAATCAAAATAAATATGGTGAGCAGATATCTCTGGCTTGGTTGTGTTTGTTGCTATGTTTTCACTGTTTAGGCTTCCCCAAGAAGTAATCGATAAAGTGGAAAGATTGTTGATGTTTTCTTTCCCTAAACACAGAACTTGTACTTGTACGAACTCCCTGTAACTGCGAGCTGGTGCTCTTTGCAGCTGATGCAGTAGAGATGTTGAGGCACAGCATCGTATCGGCGTGGGAGCGGGTTATGGTGGCTACTTTTTCGGAGTACAGCTAAAAAGCAGGGGGTATGCAATGCTTCTTTAGCAGACTCCACCACCATGGGGACTATGGCGATCTCTGTCCCGTTAGCCAGGCTAGGCCTGTTACTGGGGGTACCACGGAGAGGTGGGACAGGGTCTTGATCAGCTATGGATCGCTAACACTGACGTTGGCACATCAGCTGTGGGTCGCTAACACTGACGTTGACACATCAGCTGTGGGTCGCTAACACTGACGTTGACACATCAGCCACGGGTCGCTAACCCTGACGTTGACACATCAGCTGTGGGTCGCTATCCTGACGTTGACACATCAGCCACGGGTCGCTAACACTGACGTTGGCACATCAGCCACGGGTAGCTAACACTGACGTTGGCACATCAGCCACGGGTAGCTAACACTGACGTTGACACATCAGCTGTGGGTCGCTATCCTGACGTTGACACATCAGCCACGGGTAGCTAACACTGACGTTGACACATCAGCCACGGATAGCTAACACTGACGTTGACACATCAGCCACGGATAGCTAACACTGACGTTGACACATCAGCCACGGGTAGCTAACACTGACGTTGACACATCAGCCACGGATAGCTAACACTGACGTTGACACATCAGCCACGGGTAGCTAACACTGACGTTGACACATCAGCCACGGATAGCTAACACTGACGTTGACACATCAGCCACGGGTAGCTAACACTGACGTTGGCACATCAGCCACGGGTCGATGATTGCCTCATCGGGCGTCTTCACCACCCTGGACACAGAACAAAGACAAAACTGGTACAAGTTCCCTTGACACACAGAACACAGACAAAACTGGTACAAGTTCCCTTGACACACAGAACAAAGACAAAACTGGTACAAGTTCCCTTGACACACAGAACAAAGACAAAACTGGTACAAGTTCCCTTGACACACAGAACAAAGACAAAACTGGTACAAATTCCCTTGACACACAGAACAAAGACAAAACTGGTACAAGTTCCCTTGACACACAGAACACAGACAAAACTGGTACAAGTTCCCTTGACACACAGAACAAAGACAAAACTGGTACTAGTTCCCTTGACACACAGAACGAAAACAAAACTGATACAAGTTCCCTTGATACACAGAACAAAGACAAAACTGGTACAAGTTCCCTTGACACACAGAACAAAGACAAAACTGGTACAAGTTCCCTTGACACACAGAACAAAGACAAAACTGGCACAAGTTCTCTTGACACACAGAACAAAGACCTGACTGACACTAGTTCCATGGACACAGAACAAAGACATGACTGACACTAGTTCCCTGGACATAGAACAAAGACCAGACCAACACTAGAAACTGGAGTCAGATTGATGAGATCAGACTACGAACAAAAGCAGTGAAAGAAACATTTGGGTCAAAAACTTCTTAGGTCTTCTTTTTATCTGGTGTTGTAAAGATGAAGATAACGTCAAGATACACGCACATGCGGCTTGAAACGATAATATTACAAGTTATTTCTTTTCTTCTGTTAACAAACTGTATTTTAGTTGAGAGTTACAAACCTGATTGTCACAGGTTTGGAATACAAAAACTGTTTAGCTGAAAACACGAATTGTACAGTTAATAACAGATGAAAATTATGTAGGCTGATTATAAGTTCATGTTTTGCAATTAGGTTACACAACATTCAGAATACAGAGAGAAGGAAAAATATTCTTTCAATGAAATACAATGAGAAAATGAAGACTTTTATTATACATGTTCTCTAACATGGTCGCTGATAACGAGCTTGGTTGTAGTGGCGCATGCGCAGAACATCACTTTAATAACAAGATTCTGCGGAGGAATACAAGATGGCTTTCTAAGGCCAGGCCACACATGACACGATTTCATCGGTTAATTGGATTCTGTGCACAGGTATCAGGTGTAACATATGCTTATATGTCCTTTGCCACGAGCTTCTCACAAGAAAATCCTTTGCCACGAGCTTCTCACAAGAAAATCCATACAATTAGAATCTAATACTCGTCTGCCCTTTTATTGTTTTACTTTGTTTTCTCAAGAACTATTTTTACTAGAGCAGATGTTGGTCCGCTGAATTGTTTTTATAAGCCATAAATAACATGGCAGTATCGACTACGTCCAGGCAGGATTCCTAGAAGATAAAAGATATGTGAGGAAAGAGACACAGTATCGTGGAAAGCTGGAACCGATTACAGCAACCATCTCAGGAGACAAAGTATCGTGGAAAGCTGGAACCGATTACAGCAACCATCTCAGGAGACAAAGTATCGTGCAAAGCTCTAACCGATTACAGCAATCATCTCAGGAGACAAAGTATCGTGGAAAGCTGGAACCGATTACAGCAACCAGGAGAGTAAAATGGTTGGAGACTCGGGCATGAGACCAGACTGTAAAATTCGAGAAAAAAAATTTCAGTGAGCGTACAAAATGTCTTATTAGTTGCCACAAAATATCCTGTTAGTCGCCAACCTGTAATCTCTAAACTGACAGTAGTTAAAACATTAAAGGAGGATATTTATTGAGAGAATGAGGGGGAGAGAGAGAAATATATAAAGAGAAAGAGAGAGAGAGAGTTTTTGATATAATGTACATTTAACATGAGAGAGAGAGAGAGAGAGAAGAGAGAGAGGAGAAAGAGAAGAAAGACAGAAAAGAGAAACAGAAGAGAGAGAGAGAAGAGAGAAGAAAGAAAAGAAAGACAAAAGAGAGAGAGAGAGAGAGAAGAGAGAAAAGAAAGAAGAGGGAGAGAAAAGAGAAAGAGAAAAGAGAGAGAGAGAGAAAAGCGAGAGAGATTAGGGAGAGAGAAGAGAGAAAGAGATTATGCCATTAATTCAATGAGAGCTTTTTTAAAGAACGTATTCTTATCTCTTATTTTGGAAGTTAGAAAACATTTTCTCATCTGTTATCATGGAAGCTATGGAACACTTTTCTTATCTGTTATCATGGAAACTACAGAACAATTTCTAATCTGTTATCTTCAAAGTTACAAAAATATTTTCTCATCTGTTATCGAGAAAGCAACAGAAAATTTTCTCATCTGTTATCATGGAAGCAACAGAACATTTTCTCATCTGTTATCATGGAAGCAACAGAACATTTTCTCATCTGTTATCATGGAAGCAACAGAACATTTTCTCATCTGTTATCATGGAGGCAACAGAACATTTTCTCATCTGTTATCATGAAAGCTACAGAACTTTTTCCCATCTGTTATCATGAAAGCTACAGAACTTTTTCTCATCTGTTATCATGGAAGCAACAGAACATTTTCTCATCTGTTATCATGGAAGCAACAGAACATTTTCTCATCTGTTATCATGAAACAACAGAACATTTTCTCATCTGTTATCATGAAAGTTATGAAACATTTTCTCATCTGTTATCATGGAACCAACAGAATATTTTCTCATCTGTTATCATGAAAGTTATGAAACATTTTCTCATCTGTTATCATGGAAGTTAAAAACATTTTCTTATCTGTTGTCATGAAAGTTATGAAACATTTTCTCATCTGTTATCATGGAAGTTATGAAATATTTTCTCATCTGTTATCATGAAAGTTATGAAACATTTTCTCATCTGTTAACATGGAAGCAACAGAACATTTTCTCATCTGTTATCATGAAAGTTATGAAACATTTTCTCATCTGTTATCATGAAAGCAACAGAACATTTTCTCATCTGTTATCATGGAAGCAACAGAACATTTTCTCATCTGTTATCATGGAAGCAACAGAACATTTTCACATCTGTTATCATGAAAGGTACAGAACTTTTTCTCATCTGTTATCATGAAAGCTACAGAACTTTTTCTCATCTGTTATCATGGAAGCAACAGAACATTTTCTCATTTGTTATCATGAAAGCTACAGAACTTTTTCTCATCTGTTATCATGGAAGCAACAGAATTTTTTATCATCTGTTATCATGAAAGCTACAGAACATTTTCTCATCTGTTATCATGGAAGCAACAGAACATTTTCTCATCTGTTATCATGGAAGCAACAGAACATTTTCTCATCTGTTATCATGGAAGCAACAGAACATTTTCTCATCTGTTATCATAGAAGCAACAGAACTTTTTCTCATCTGTTATCATGAAAGCTACAAAATATTGTGTTTAGCTCCCCAGATTATGAAAAATTTTAACTCTTTATTTTTTTCAATTGTAAAATATCATTAACTCTTATTTCATCAAATTTTAAAAAATTTAAACCCTTGTCTTTCTAAATGGAAAGAACAAATATATCCATACTACAAAAACTTAATATTGAAGAAGGCTGGCTAGTAAAGAGGATTAAAGAGAGAAAACTTAAATATTTTGGACATATTAAACGTCATGATAATCTAGAGAAGACCGTCTTGGAAGGGTACATAATGGGAAAAAGAAAGAGAGGAAGACCAAGGCGAAGATGGCTACATGACATCATTGATAATCTGCAAATGGATGCATCAGCAGCAGGCCATCTTGCTTACAACCGAGAGGCCTACAGGAGTGCTGTTAGGGAGGCAAAGTTCCACATGGGACATGCAAATGAATGAATGAATGAATGAATCTTTCTAAATTATAAAACATTCTTAGTTATTGTCTTTCTGAATTATAAACAGTTTTAACCTTTAATTTCCAAATTTAAAAATACCTTTACCACTTCCGAAATTATGAAAACACTTGACACTTAATTCTTATCTCCCTAACTATAAAACACTCTTAAATCTTACTTCCCTTCATTATAAAACGCACTTATTCCCCTAAATTATAAAACACCCCTAACTCTTACCTCACCACTTATAAAAACAATCTTAACACTTATCTTCATAACTATGAGACACCCATAACTCTTATCTTGCTACTTGTAAAACACTCTGTATGCTTATCTTCCTAACTATAAAACACTCTTAACATTTATGTTTCTAACTATAAAGCACTCTTAACATTTATGTTTCTAACTATAAAACACTCTTAACATTTATGTTTCTAACTATAAAACACTCTTAACATTTATGTTTCTAACTATAAAACACTCTTAACATTTATGTTTCTAACTATAAAACACTCTTAACATTTATGTTTCTAACTATAAAACACTCTTAACATTTATGTTTCTAACTATAAAACACTCTTAACATTTATGTTTCTAACTATAAAGCACTCTTAACATTTATGTTTCTAACTATAAAACACTCTTAACATTTATGTTTCTAACTATAAAACACTCTTAACATTTATGTTTCTAACTATAAAACACTCTTAACATTTATGTTTCTAACTATAAAACACTCTTAACATTTATGTTTCTAACTATAAAACACTCTTAACATTTATGTTTCTAACTATAAAACACTCTTAACATTTATGTTTCTAACTATAAAACACTCTTAACATTTATGTTTCTAACTATAAAACACTCTTAACATTTATGTTTCTAACTATAAAACACTCTTAACATTTATGTTTCTAACTATAAAACACTCTTAACATTTATGTTTCTAACTATAAAACACTCTTAACACTTACGTTCCTAAATGTAAAACACTTATCTTTCTAACTATAAAACAATCTTAACACTTATCTTCCAAAATATAAAACATTCTTAACACTTATCTTCCGAAATATAAAACTCTTATCTTTCTAACTATAAAACACTCATAACACTTATTTTCCTAACTATAAAACACTCTTAACACTTATCTTCCTAAATATAGAATATTTATCTTCATAACTATAAAACTCTCTTCACAATTATCTCCCTAAAATTAAAATACTCGTACCACTTATCTTCCTAAATATAGAGCACCTATCTTCTTATTTATAAAACACTATGAACACTTATCTTCCTTACTATAAGACACTCTTAAAACTTATCTTCATAACTATAAACACTCTTATCACTTATCTTCTTAACCATAAAATACTTTTCTTCCTAACTATAAAACACTCTTAACACTTCTCTTTCTAACTCTTAAACACGTATGTTCCTAACTATAAAATATTTATTTTCCTGAACTATGAAACATCGTCTTTACTCACCAAGAGGCCAAGTTATAGGTCAGCAGTATAAAGTCTATCTGGCATAAGTCATGAGTATAATGTCTGCCTGAGTATTCTGAATATGTTTGTCTGTGTGGTAAAAGTCTATAATGTCTGTCTAGCATAAGTCATGAGTAAAATGTCTGTCTGGTATAAGTCATGAGTATGTCTGTCTGTCTAATATAAGTCATTAGTACAATATCTGTCTGGTATAAGTCATGAGCATAAAGTCTGCTTATATAGGTTGTAAATATAGTGTCTGCTTGGTATAAGTTATCAATATAGTGTCTACTTGGTTCAGGTTATCAATATAATTCTGCTTGGTATAAGTTATCAACATAGTGTATATTTGTTTCAGGTTATCAATATAGTGTCTGTTTGGTTTAGGTTATCAATATAGTGTCTGTTTGATTTAGGTTATCAATATAGTGTCTGTTTGATTTAGGTTATCAATATAGTGTCTGTCTGATTTAGGTTATCAATATAGTGTCTGTTTGATTTAGGTTATCAATATAGTGTCTGTTTGATTTAGGTTATCAATATAGTGTCTGTTTGATTTAGGTTATCAATATAGTGTCTGTTTGATTTAGGTTATCAATATAGTGTCTACTTGGTTTCAATTCAAGTGCCATGCAGCGTGGCGTAAGCGGTCATTTCTCTCCACAATTCCCTGCCTTTAGACTTGAATATGAGATCCGCCGGTGACTTTCTTCCTAGCCACACTGACAGCCCATCCAGTAACTTCTCTCTCTGTCTTCCTCTGTCTCTACTTCCTTCAATTTTTAAAGTTGCCATAGTGTGTTCCAGTTTTCCTATTCTCAGGAAATGACCTATAAATCTCGCTTGCCTGCCTCTGATCCTTGCTATAATTTGCTTTTTTAACTCTAGCCTCTCTTAAGACTTCTTCATTGGTTTTCTTCGAGGTCCATGGTACCTTCAACATCCTTCTTATAAACTACATCTCCATGGCCTCCATTTCTCACTGTACTCTCTTATTCACGGACCATGCTTCACACCCATAAAACAAAATAGGCTCGATGTAACATTTAACTACTCTGAATCTTGTTTCCACTGATATGAATCTGTTGCACAAGATGTCTCTCATTGTCTGCAATGCTGACTTGGCCTGAGCACATCTGCTTTTTTATTTCATTGTGACATTTCCCATCCATTGTTATATTCATTCCTAAGTACTTGAATCTATCAACTTGTTTGTTTCGGATTTGTGCCATCGAGATAATGCATAAAAAGTATAACAAGAAGCTGGCAACATGACATTTTGTCTGCTTTTTTTTATTTTAAATTTTGTCTGCTGTTTTAAATTTTAAATTTTGTCTGCTGTTTTAAATTTTAAATTTTGTCTGCTGTTTTATTTTCATTTTTGTTTCTGTAGAATTCAAGGAAAATTCCTCAGTATCCGTCCCTGAATGAATTTGTCTGTATATGTCCTAGAATGATTTTGTCTGTGTATGTCCTTGAATGATTGTGTCTGTGCATGTCCTGCCATGAATTTGTCTGTGTATGTCCTTGAATGATTGTGTCTGTGTATGTCCTTCCATGTATTTGTCTGTGTATGTCATTGAATTATTGTGTCTGTGTATGTCCTTCCATGTATTTGTCTGTGTATGTCCTTGAATGATTGTGTCTGTGTAAGTCCTTCGATGTATTTGTCTGTGTATGTCCTTGAATGATTGTGTCTGTGTATGTCCTTCCATGTATTTGTCTGTGTATGTCCTTGAATGATTGTGTCTGTGTAAGTCCTTCCATGAATTTGTCTGTGTATGTCCTTGAATGATTGTGTCTGTGCATGTCCTTCCATGAATGTGTCTGTGTATGTCCTTGAATGATTGTGTCTGTGCATGTCCTTCCATGAATTTGTCTGTGTATGTCCTTGAATGATTGTGTCTGTGTATCTCCTTCTATGTATTTGTCTGTGTATGTTCTTTACTGTGTTTCTCTCTATATGCCATTCAGTGCATGTAAAAGTCCTTCATTGTGTTTGTATATATCCATCAAAATGTTTCTCTGTATATATATGACGCTTCAGTGTATGTATATTTTCTTTAGCATATTTGTCTGTTTGTCCTTCACTACGGAGTCAAACCTACACCTTGATGCAAAAATAAGAGTGAGTTTATATAAAAATGAGGGTGAGGCTATACAGAAATATTTGGTGGAGATATACATAATAATTGGATGGAACTTACATTTGATATACAGAAATATTTGGTGGAGACACATAATATTTCGGTGGAGCTTACATTTGATATACAGAAATATTTGGTGGAGATACACATAATAATTGGGTGTAGCTTATATTTGTTATACAGAAATATTTGGTGGAGATACACATAATAATTGGGTGTAGCTTATATTTGTTATACAGAAATATTTGGTGGAGATACACATAATAAATGGGTTGAGCTTATATTTGATATACAGAAATATTTGGTGCAAACACATAATAATTGGGTGTAGCTTATATTTTATATATAGAATATTTGGCGGAGACACATAATAATTGGGTGGAACTTATATTTGATATACAGAAATA
The DNA here is from genome assembly GCA_009760885.1 of Achatina immaculata. Taxonomy (NCBI): domain Eukaryota; kingdom Metazoa; phylum Mollusca; class Gastropoda; order Stylommatophora; family Achatinidae; genus Lissachatina; species Lissachatina immaculata. Next base: position 29,836,513 of record CM019692.1, on the reverse strand, counting down.
TTTGGTGGAGAAGCATAATAATTGGGTGTAGCTTACATTTGATATAGAGATATTTGGTGGAGATACACATAATAATTTATTGGAGCTTACACTTGATATACAGAAATATTTGGTGGAGATATATATAGTAATTTGGTGTCGCGTACTCTTAATATACTGAAATATTTGGTGGAGATACATAATAATTGGGTGGAGATTACTCTTAATATTCAGAAATATTTGGTTGAGATATACATAATAATTTAGTGGAGCTTACTCTTGATATACAGAAATATTTGGTTCCAGTAAAGAAAATACGAAAGAATGGATGGTTTACAGCTAGCACGCTAGAACTGATAAAACAACGTAGAGAAATGAAGACGCAATGGAAAGTGACAAACAACAACAAAGAGAAATATAAAACTTTAACAAAAGAAGTACGAAGAAATGTAAGAAAAGACAAAAGCAATACATACAAGATTGTTGTAAAAGAATAGAAGAACATCAGAAGTGTGGAAGAGATAGTGAAATGTTTAAAGAAATGAAGACATTGATGAGAAATGTCACACCTAAGCTAAATGTAATTTGTGATGAGATGGGGAATACCTTGACAGAGACAGAGGAAATTATAGAAAGATGGAAGGAATATTGCAGAGGGATGTATGAAACAACCGACTGTGAAACCAGAAATCAACAGTGTGAATAATTATTGGAGGAGAAAGAACCCGAACTGACAATAGAAGAAGTTTTATGGGCAATAAAGAATCTGAAAAATGGTAAATCACCAGGATGTGATGAGATAACAGCTGAACTTATTAAAGCAGGAAGAAAGGAATGTGCAACAATCTATCATGCACTATGTAAAAAAATATGGCATTCAGGTATTTGGCCAAAAGAATGGAAAAGAACTGTATTCATACCATTGCCAAAAAAGGGTAACCTGAAATTGTGCACAAACTACAGAAATGTTGTCCTGATTAGACATGCCAGTAAAATTCTGTTAAAAATCATAATGGGTAGACATCGTAAGAAAATAGAAGAAGTCAATATGGTTCAAGCTGGTTTCAGTTAAGGAAGAGGATCAAGAGATCATATATTCAATATATGAGAAATGAAGAGAGTTTAATATGAATCTATATTTATCCTTTACAGACTGCTCTAAGGCATTTGATTGTGTACAGCACCATAAACTGTGGGAAATAATGGAAAAAATGGGATTTCCAACACATTTGATACAATTAATATCACTGCTGTATCTAGACCAACAAGCAGCAGTAAGAATAAATGGTGAAACAACAACTTGGTTTGACATAAAATAAGGGGTCCGTCAGGGATGCATATTGTCACCTTACTTATTTAACTTGTATACTGAAAATATAATGAGGAATGTTAGAGAAGATGTAGACAAAGAATATTACGATGCCATAACAATTGGAGGCTATGAAATACCAGAGATTAGATATGCTGATGACACAGCATTACTATCCACAACACAAAAAGGAATGGAAAAACTGATTATGTCAGTCCGTAAGAACAGCAAAGAGCAAAACATCTACCTTAATATGAAGAAAACTAAATTGATGACAACTGACAAAACAAACAAGGCAGCTGAAATATTTATCAAAGAGGAAAAACTGGAAGAAGTGGAGAGTTTTGAATATCTTGGATCACTACGTACTAATAATGGAGATACAATGAGGGAAATTAAAAGGAAGACATCTATCGCTCTTCAGAAAGTAAAACAACTAAAGAATCTGTGGAGAGGAACAGACAGAACTACAAAAATAAGATTTTTAAGGACATCCTTCTTTCCCGTCGCAACATGTGTTTGTGAGACCTGGACACTTAACAAAACAGCTGAGAAACATATAAATGCCTTTGAATGTAAATGCTACAGAAGAGTTCTTCAAATATCATGGACACAAAAAGAACAAATATATCCATACTACAAGAACTTAATATTGAAGAGAGGTGGTTAGTAAAGAGGATTAAACAGAGAACTTAAATATTTTGGACACATTAAATGTCATGATAATCTAGAGAAGACCATCTTGGAAGGGTACATAATGGGAAAAAAAAAGAGAGGAAGACCATTGCAAAGATGGCTGCAAGACATCGTTGATGATCTGCAAATGGATGCATCAGCAGCAAGCCATCTTGCTCACAACTGAGAGGCCTATGGGAGTGCTGTTAGGGAGGCAAAGTTCCTCAAAGGACATGCAAATGAATGAATGAATGAATACATAATAATTAGGTGGAGCTTACACTTGATATACAGAAATATGTTAAGCTCCACGAAATATTTCTGCAATAATATTTCGTAACAAATGAAACATGCATCATGACCTTCACAAACAGGAAACAGAAAAGAAATGAAACATGCAGTTCATAAACAGGAAACAAAGAACAAACTAAACATGCACCATGACCTTCATAAACAGGAAACAATCAAGAAATATGGATCTTGATCTTCATAAACAGGAAACAAAAAAGAAATGAAATGTGTAACATGACCTTCACAAACAGGAAGCATAAAACAAATTAAAAATACATCATGACCTTTGTGAAATAACAAACACACGAAACATGCATCATGACCTTCTTAAAGTGGAAATGCTCGCAAAAGCTTATAAAATGCTGGACATCAATTATTCACAAATTTCTTCCAGCACAATGATACAAAACTGACATTTTCGTCACATTGAAACTTCTTCAGGGAACAGACACGCCACCCACACCCCCCCCCCCCCACCAAGGATTTACCCCAAAGGCACAAATCCGCTCTGTTCTATATCTTTATAGCAGTACAAGTATATGGATGTTTATTAGTATTTTCTTGTGTTCTCTTGAAGGCACACATACACACATGGCAAGTTCAACATTGTTTTCATATATACTTCTCCTGTAACAATGCACACACACAGAATGAATAGACATTGTTTTCATATATACCTCTCAGGTAGCCACACACACAAACTCACTATGAATAGACATTGTTTTTGTGTATACTTCTCCTGAAACCACACACATACCAACACAATAAATAGACAATGTTTTCATATATACTTTTCCCACAGTCATACACAAACACCACTAGCATGAATAGACATTATTTTCATATATAATTTTCCTGTAGCCACAAACACACCAACACCATGAATAGACAGTATTTTTATATATACTTCTGATGTAGCCACAAACACACCAACACCATGAATATGCATTGTTTTTATATATATTTTTCCTGTAGAAACACACACACACCAACACCATGAATATACATTGTTTTCATATATACTTTTCCTGTAGCCACACACACACAAACACTATGAATAGACATTGTTTTCTTATATACTTCTAATGTAGCCACCCTCATACCACGGATATATATTTTTTCATATATACTTCTCACATAGCCACACACACCTACAACATGAATGGACATTGTTTTCATAAATGCTTCTCTTGTAGCCACACACATACACATCATGAGTGAGCATTGTTTTCATATATACTTCTTATGTAGCCACACACACATCATGAATGAACATTGTTTTCATATATACTTCTTATGTAGCCACACACACATCATGAATGAACATTGTTTTCATATATACTTCTTATGTAGCCACACACACATCATGAATGAACATTGTTTTCATATATACTTCTTATGTAGCCACACACACATCATGAATGAACATTGTTTTCATATATACTTCTCCTGTAGCCACATACATATCTGGAATGAACATTGTTTTCATATACACTTCTCCTGTAGCAACACATACATCTCAAATGGACATTGTTTTCATATATGCTTCTCCTGTAGCCACACACACACATCATGAATGGACTTTGTTTTCATATATGCTTCTCCTGTAGCGCCACACACACACACACACACACACACACACACACACACACACACACACACACACACACACACACACACACACACACACACACACACACACACACACACACACACACACACACACACACACACACACACACACACACACACACACACACACACACACACACACACACACACACACACACACACACACACACACACACACACACACCACACACACACACACACACACACACACACACACACACACACACACACACACACACACACACACACACACACACACACCACACACACACACACACACACACACACACACACACACACACACACACACACACACACACACACACACACACACACACACACACACATCATGAATGAACATTGTTTTCATATATACTTTTCCTGTACCCATACACAAACATCCACAGACAGCTTAAATAGACATTGTTTTCATACATACTTCTCCTGTAACCACACACACATCATGAATGAACATTGTTTTCATATATACTTCTCCTGTAGCCACACACACACACATCATGAATGGACGTTGTTTTCATTTATGCTTATCCTGTATCCACACACACACACACACACACATCATGAATAGACATTGTTTTCATATATACTTCTTATGTAGCCACACACACATCATGAATGAACATTGTTTTCATATATACTTCTTATGTAGCCACACACACATCATGAATGAACATTGTTTTCATATATACTTCTTATGTAGCCACACACACATCATGAATGAACATTGTTTTCATATATACTTCTTATGTAGCCACACACACATCATGAATGAACATTGTTTTCATATATACTTCTCCTGTAGCCACATACATATCTGGAATGAACATTGTTTTCATATACACTTCTCCTGTAGCAACACATACATCTCAAATGGACATTGTTTTCATATATGCTTCTCCTGTAGCCACACACACACATCATGAATGGACTTTGTTTTCATATATGCTTCTCCTGTAGCGCCACACACACACACACACACACACACACACACACACACACACACACACACACACACACACACACACACACACACACACACACACACACACACACACACACACACACACACACACACACACACACACACACACACACACACACACACACACACACACACACACACACACACACACACACACACACACACACACACACACACACACCACACACACACACACACACACACACACACACACACACACACACACACACACACACACACACACACACACACACACACCACACACACACACACACACACACACACACACACACACACACACACACACACACACACACACACACACACACACACACACACACATATCATGAATGAACATTGTTTTCATATATACTTTTCCTGTACCCATACACAAACATCCACAGACAGCTTAAATAGACATTGTTTTCATACATACTTCTCCTGTAACCACACACACACATCATGAATGAACATTGTTTTCATATATACTTCTCCTGTAGCCACACACACACACATCATGAATGGACGTTGTTTTCATTTATGCTTATCCTGTATCCACACACACACACACACACACATCATGAATAGACATTGTTTCCATATATACTTCTCCTGTAGCAACACATACATCATGAATGGACATTCAACTCTATATTTCCTCTTTCTGCTGCTCTAGTCTCTAGCTGATCTTATTCCACACTTGACTTCCTCTGTATTTCCTCTTTCTGCTGCTCTAGTGTCTAGCTGATCTTATTCCACGCTTGGCTTCCTCTGTATTTCCTCTTTCTGCTGCTCTAGTCTCTAGTTGATCTTATTCCACCTTTGGCTGCCTCTTGAACTCCCTATATTTCCTCTTTCTGCTGCTCTAGTCTCTGTATGATCTGATCCCACGCTTGGCTGCCTCTCATATTCCCCATATTTCCTCTTTCTGCTGCTCTAGTGTCTAGCTGATCTTATTCCACGCTTGGCTGCTCCTCTACCTCCCCATAGTTCCTCTTCTGTCTGCAGCAGCCATAGTCTGCTAAGTTCCCTCAGAGACAGCGGATCATAGATAAGGTCCTTCGCATGTTTTTGCTTTTTTTATTTTATCTGTTCTTTTATCCTTGATAATGGCAATTTTGTCAGAAATATTAATCAGTTATGGTTGTCTTTCATAACCATTTCCTTGCTTCTACTCTTTGTTGCTAACTTTCCTTCCTTCTTTCCTTCCTTCTTTCCTTCCTTCTTTCCTTCCCCTTCCTACCTGTTTTCTTAAAATTGCACGGTGCACTACATCTAACTCCACTCTATCTGACAAACAGCAAATATCTAACTCCACTCTATCTGACAAACAGCAAATATCTAACTCCACTCTATCTGACAAACAGCAAATATCTAACTCCACTCTATCTGACAAACAGCAAATATCTAACTCCACTCTATCTGACAAACAGCAAATATACATTATATCTAACTCGACTCTATCCCACAAACAGCAAATGTCTAACTCCACTCTATCCCACAAACAGCAAATATACATTATATCTAACTCGACTCTATCCGACAAACAGCAAATATCTAACTCCACTCTATCCCACAAACAGCAAATATACATTATATCTAACTCGACTCTATCCGACAAACAGCAAATATACATTATATCTAACTGGACTCTATCCCACAAACAGCAAATATACACTACATCTAACTCGACTCTATCCAACAAACAGCAAATATATATTACATCTAACTCGACTCTATCCAACAAACAGCAAATATACACTACATCTAACTCGACTCTATACAACAAACAGCAAATATACATTACATCTAACTCGACTCTATCCAACAAACAGCAAATACACACTACATCTAACTCGACTCTATCCAACAAACAGCAAATATACACTACATCTAACTCGACTCTATCCAACAAACGGCAAATATACATTACATCTAACTCGACTCTATCCAACAAACAGCAAATATACACTACATCTAACTCGACTCTATCCAACAAACAGCAAATATACATTACATCTAACTCGACTCTATCCGACAAACAGCAAATACACACTACATATAAGTCGCAAAAACAAAACATGTTTAGGTTTCATCATAGAAAAAAAATGTTGGCAAAGTTTTCAGCAAAATCATCATTTTTTTCTGTTATTGACAAGTTAGTTTAACATTTGTACTGGGAAGTGTCCCACTTGTTTTAGCATTTGCATTGGGAAGTGTCACACTCGTGACATAAAGCATTGATAAGTTACGTCCCTTGAGGTCAATAGAGAACACAGCACAAACAGATAATTTTCTATACAAGTGATCTACATCTATGTTTTACTTAAAAGGGTCTAGAACATTTGAGCTTCTGTTATTGAAAGGTTCTGAGTTGTGAAGTCAACTGTTACATTCAGAGCTTTGTTCTAGAAATGTTGGCCGCGCTCTCTAGAGCCCTGAAGCGTGATACAACTGAAAGGACTGGCTTCTTAACCCGCCAGCACTGCTCGTGAATTCTAGCTGTCTGAGTGATGGATGAATGTAATATGTGCTTTCCTAATCTCTTTCCAAGCTGTCAATCAAAATTTTTATCACATCCGAAAGTAGGGAGCCTGGTGAGTGAAATAATGAGGCATGTTACGTATGGCTGTCACAGCAGTGCTATCATCATCATCTGCATTCATTTTCTGTGCGGTCAATTTCTGCCTTTTTTTTCTTCATTTCCATTCTTTTCGTACACTATTTCATGTTTCATTATCTTCATCACCTTCATCATCTATCTTCATCATCTTTATTATCTATCTTCTTCACCTTTAATAAACTATATTTATCTTCATTACTTTTAAGAAACTGTATTTATCTTCATCACTTTTAAGAAACTATTTATCTTCATCACTTTTAAGAAACTGTATTTATCTTCATCACTTTTAAGAAACTGTATTTATCTTCACCACTTTTAAGAAACTGTATTTATCTTCATCACTTTTAAGAAACTGTATTTATCTTCATCACTTTTAAGAAACTATTTATCTTCATCACTTTTAAGAAACTGTATTTATCTTCATCACTTTTAAGAAACTGTATTTATCTTCATCACTTTTAAGAAACTGTATTTATCTTCATCACTTTTAAGAAACTGTATTTATCTTCATCACTTTTAAGAAACTGTATTTATCTTCATCACTTTTAAGAAACTGTATTTATCTTCATCACTTTTAAGAAACTGTATTTATCTTCATCACTTTTAAGAAACTATTTATCTTCATCACGTTTAAGATATATTTTCTTTATCATCTTCTGATATGTATTACACCAGATGTAAATGGCCTGAAATGATACTAGATGTAACTGGCCTGAAATGACACTAGATGTAAATGACCTGAAATGACACTAGATGTAAATGACGTAAAATAACGAGAGAAAGAAAAAGAAAATATTCTGACTCAAATAATACTGTGTAATTTCTATGAATCTTTCCCTGAAATGGTGAACTCAAGTCACTGACAAACTGTCTAGTTTATAGTCAGTTATATGACAAAATATGACTAGGGTAAACTCAGTTCATTGACAAAATATGTCTAGATTGAACTCAGTTCAATTATTTACTGCGTGTAGCAAACAACCAAACATGATGTAAGAAAAATGAAAACAAAGACAGTTACTGTCAGTAACAGTAAGTGATGGAGCATTATGGGAAGATCAGGCTGGGTTTTGTGTTCCGCCAAGTAAATAGTAAACCATTAAGATAACACATGATAGAGATATTCCTCCGTGTCTCAAGACGCTGAAAATAACCTTAGACAACACTGAAAGTAACCCAGACGATGTTAAAAAATAACCGTAGACGATGCTAAAAAATAACCGTAGACTAATCTAAAAAGTAACAGTAGACTAAGCTAAAATTAACCGTAGACTGAGCTAAAAGATAACCGTAGACTTAGCTAAAAGGTAACAGTAGACTAAGCTAAAAAAATAACCGTAGACTAAGCTAAAAAAATAACAGTAGACGATGCAAAAAGTAACCATAGACGATGCAAAAAGTAACCGTAGGCTAAGCTAAAAAATAACATTAGACGATGCAAGAAGTAACCGTAGACGATGCAAAAAGAAACCGTAGACTAAGCTAAAACAAAATAACCGTAGACTAAGCTAAAACAAAATAACATTAGACGATGAAAAAAGTAACCGTAGACGATGCAAAAAGTAACCGTACTAAGCTAAAAAGTAACGGTAGACTAAGCTAAAAAATAACCGTAGACTAAGCTAAAAAATAACAGCAGACTAAGCTAAAAAATAACCGTAGACTAAGCTAAAAAATAACAGTAGACTAAGCTAAAAAGTAACCGTACTAAGCTAAAAAATAACCGTAGACTAAGCTAAAAAATAACCGTAGACTAAGCTAAAAAGTAACCGTACTAAGCTAAAAAATAACAGTAGACTAAGTTAAAAAGTAACCGTACTAAGCTAAAAAATAACCGTAGACTAAGCTAAAAAAATAACAGTAGACGATGCAAAAAGTAACCGTAGGCTATGCTAAAAAATAACTGTTGACGTACAGTTACAGAAAATTACAGATTTAGTATTTATATGAAAGTTCAGAAGTTACTGTTTTACTAAGTATTAGACCGACATATTAGTGTCTGTTTTTCAAGTTGTTGTCTTACTTATTTAACTTGTATACTGAAAATATAATGAAGAATGTTAGAGAAGATGTAGACAAAGAATATTACGATGCCATAACAATTGGAGGTTATGAAATACCAGAGATTAGATATGCTGATGACATAGTATTACTGTCCACAACACAAAAAGGAATGGAAAAACTAATTATGTCAGTCCGTAAGAACAGTGAAGAGCAAAACATCTATCTTAATGCAAAGAAAACTAAATTAATGACAACTGACAAAACAAAACAAATAAGGCAGCTGAGATATGTATCAATGAGAAAAAAGTGGAAAAAGTGAGAGTTGTGAATATCTTGGGTCGTTACTAACTAATAATGGAGATAGAATGAGGGAAATTAAAAGGAGGACTTCTTTCGCTCTTCAGAAAGTAAAACAACTAAAGAATCTGTAGAGAGGAACAGGCAGAACTACAAAAATAAGATTTTTAAAGTCATGCATCTTTCCCATCGCAACATGTGTCTGTGAGACCTGGACACTTAACAAAACAGCTGAGAAACACATAAATGCCTTTGAATGTAAATGTTACAGAAGAGTTCTTCAAATATCATGAATACAAAAAGAACAAATATATCTATACTACAAGAACTTAGTATTGAAGAAGGCTGGCTAGTAAAGAGGATTAAACAAAGAAAACTTAAATATTTTGGACACAATAAACGTCAATTTAATCTAGAGAAGACCATCTTGGAAGGGTACATTCTGAGAAAAAAGAGAGTAAGACCAAGATGAAGATGGCTGCAAGACATCGTTGATGATCTGCAAATGGATGCATCAACAACAGGCCATCTTGCTTACAATCGAGAGGCCTACGGGAGTGCTGTTAGGGAGGCAAAGTTCATCAATGGACATGTAAATGACTGACTGACTTTCAAGTTAATGAGCTTGTATTGTCTTTTATCTTACAATATTGTACACATCATCTTGAAGAAATCTTTCTCCCTGTGACTCTTGTATCAGCTCTTCAAGTATGTTTCACTATCAAACAATGTGACCACTTGCCGGCATGAAAACCGCAGCGACTCATGTATCTATTTTTCAAATATGTTTCACTATCAAACACTCTAACCTCTTGCCGGCATGAAAATCGCTGCACCCGCGCAGACTTTACTCGTCAAAGTTAATTCAATTATTGCCGGGTTTATGTCTGTGTACCTACGTAAGTGCGCTTGTGCGTGCGCGCTCGCATATGTGACTTGTGTGAGCAAATCATAACCTATAACAAAGAACAATAATTTCTCGCCGTTATTGTTTATTTTATTCTGAGCCGGTTGCCTAGCAACCGTAGGAGCTTAGCTGGCAAGTCGTGCTGACCGCCAAAGGTTGGTTTGATTCTAGCGTCAAGTTTGTCATAATTTAATGAAGAAAGTGTTGACAGGCATTAAGTAAAGCTGACCATGTGTGACTGTAACATATGCAAGTCACATTATGCACATATAACATATATAACTCACATTATGTGCGTGTAACTTCCCCTGGGAACAACTGTGTTACGAGCACACTTATCTTAACATAGTGTTTGTGAGACAGGGAACATAGATCTGTTTGCTTAAAAACTCTGACCTACTTCTGTAGCCCAGAAACTTGTAGCAATCAACACTAATTGTAATTGTTATTTTTGTAAAATGTAATGTCAGGTTGGTGGACGGATGGGGACATGGAGATCTCTGGCAGGGATGAGGGAAGTCTGGTGTGAAACCAATGAATCCAGGACGTGACAAGCCTATAGGTCTTTACAACAAAGGCTGTCAGAATGATGTAAACAAAACAGATCCAGCAGACTATAGGTGGCAGAGAATGGATATCGTTGAAGCACTCATCAGATTCCTCATCTCAAAGTCAGAGTGTCTTTGTGGAACTGTCTCCAAACCATCTGACATGGAGAAGGGACTTACATACAGCCACCAGAGGCTAGAAAACAAAGTTTTGGCCAGGCCAGCCACACTGTCTTCATGGCAGTCCGAGCAAGACCGCAGTCTGCCCTAGCAAGGAAAGGTGCTGAAGTCGGAGGTACCCAGCCAAAAGGCGCATCGCAAAAATCAGGGTAACACGCATTATCGCTATGCGAACGAAGAAGAAGAAGAAGAAGTGCGTGTAACATATAAAACTCACGTATTGTGTATGTAACATAAAACTCGCATATCGTGTATGTAATATATAAAATTCACGTATTGTGCATGGAACTTATAAACTATGTAGCAGTCAACTGTTCAACTGTCTATATCCATCTATGAACTTATCATCATCCTGAGCCACCAATAAACGACCTGATTGATGGTATTGGTAACATGCTGTAGCCATCTGTCTACATGAGATGTCTTGTCTGTGGTAACATGCTGTAGCCAACTGTCTACATGAGATGTCTTTTCTTTGGTAACATGCTGTAGCCAACTGTCTACATGAGGTGTCTTGTCTGTGGTAACATGCTGTAGCCAACTGTCTTCATGAGGTGTCTTTTCTTTGGTAACATGCTGTAGCCAACTGTCTTCATGAGGTGTCTTTTCTTTGGTAATATGCTGTAGCCATCTGTCTTCATGAGATGTCTTTTCTTTGGTAATATGCTGTAGCCATCTGTCTAAATGAGATGTCTTGTCTATGTCCCTGTCAAGTGTTCATCATACAGAAAATATGATGTTATCAATGTGTAACTTTGAAGGACAATGTGTAACTTTGAAGGTCAATGTATAGCTTTGAAGGTCAATGTGTAATGTTATGTTACTTGTTTGAAATCATCAGAGTGGAGGCCCCATATGAAGAAGAAGCAGTCAAACATAGGGGCATATCAGCTGCCAAACAGTGATAAACTGCATCATGACACAGGAGCACATCAAAACACAGTGATCTTCTTCTTCTTCTTCTTCTTCTTCTTCCACACATTGGCGATTTATGCGTGGTACCCTGATTTTGCGATGCGCCTTTTGGCTGAGTACCTCCGATTTCAGCACCTTTCCTTGCTAGGGCAGACTGTGGTCTTGCTCGGACTGCCATGAAGACAGTGGTGTAGGCTGACCTGCCCAAAACTTTGTTTTCCAGCCTCTGATGGCTGTATTTATCCCCTTCACATCAGATCCAGAATGCAACGCTGGCTGGCTAGATGGCTTTGACACAGTTTCACAAAGACACTCCGACTTTGGGATGAGAAATCCAATGAGTGCCTCAACGATATCCATTCCCCGCCACCTATAATATGATGGCTCTATTTTGTTTACATCATTCTGGTAGCCATTGTTGTAAAGACCCATAGGCTTGTCACGTCCTGGATTCATTGGTTTCACACCAGATTTTCCTCATCCATGCCAGCGATCTCCATGTCCCCATCCGTCCACCAATCTGACATTACATTTTACAAAAATAACAATTACAATTAGTGTTGATTGCTACAAGTTTCTGGGCTACAGAAGTAGGTCAGAGTTTTTAAGCAAACAGATCTATGTTCTCTGTCTCACAAAGACTGTGTTAAGTGTGTTCTTAACAGATCTATGTTCTTAACACAGTTGTTCCCAGGGGAGTGAGGTATGGGATTTTATAAACAAGTGTCAGTGGCCCTTTCACTTAACAATAAAACGATGTCGCTGCAATAAATTGTTTATATAAAAGATCTTTAATCAGGACTGGAAAGGAAATCTTTGCCCAGGACTGGAAAAAATTATGAAATCTCTGACTAGGATTGCAAATTGTTAAGAAATCTCTGAGTAGGATTGAAAAAGGTTCAATGCAAGAAAAACCATCAACTAAAATCCAGTATTATGCCTACTGTATGAACACATATAGATAGGAAAATGCCCAGTCCAAACAAACATGATTGTCCCTAAAATCGAGAACGACTGAGCTGTTAGGTCTTTTCAAGCTAACTGCACACTTTTATAACAATACTTCCATGCATACGAACACAATGTTCAGTCCTAAATCTTTTCATGTAATGTCTAACAATGTATAAACAATCCAACTAAACAAGTATGAAAGGTAACACAATTTAAAAAAAACAACTGCCGACTCTAAAGACGCTGAAACCAATTAGCGCTGACTAAAGACTCCATGTTGCTAGTTCAACTTGAGGCCACACCATCTACCGGCCACCTACAACATGAATATGTATATGAAAGACTGACTGGCCACCATCTGGTCCATCGTTGATGATAATTCGATATCCTCGGCTCAGTCATATCTCTTTGGCAACTTTCTTAGCCACAACTAACAGATGACCCAGCAGCTGTTCATCTGAATCATCAGCATGAGAGATTTCGCAATTGGCTTCTTGTGGACAACAAGAAAATGAACTCGTGCTTGTGGAGAAATGTCACTGAAGGCCACACTCTGATCATCTTCGTGGAGAAATGAAGGCCACACTCTGATCATCTTCGTGGAGAAATGAAGGCCACACTCTGATCATCTTCGTGGAGAAATGAAAGCCACACTCTGATCATCTTCGTGGAGAAAGTCTGTTTTGATTTCTCCACGAATTATTTTGCCAAAGATCGTAGCTCCCCACAGTCTCGCGGTCAGTGCAAGCTCCACTTCTGACGCCATCTTTAGCTTCACCAAACACAGTGAGAGACCGCATCATGTCGATCACTTGCATGTCCCCTCCGGAACTTTGCCTCCCTAACAGCTCTGCTGTAGGCCTCTCGGTTGTAAGTAAACAAGATGCCCTGCTGCTGCTGGTGGGTTCATTTGCAGATTATCATCGATGTCTTTCAGCCATCTTCGCCTTGGTCTTCCTCTCTTTTTCTGTTTGTTCCTCTCCACAGATTCTTTCGTTGTTTTACTTTTTGAAGAGCGATAGACGTCCTCCTTTTAATTCCCCTCATTATATCTCCATTATTAGTTTTTAATGATCCAAGATATTCAAAACTCTCCACCTCTTCCGTTTTTTCCTCATTGATACATATTTCAGCTGCCTTGTTTGTTTTGCCATTTACACCATGACACTTACTGATATATTCTTTCACTTACTAATGTAATATATCATTTACTAAAGCAGTCAGTATGCAAGTATATAGTAGTATATAAAGGAAGAAACTCTTTAAGAACTAGTTTAAAACAAGGTGATACATTATCTCCATTACTATTCAACCTAGTACTAGAAAAGGTAATCAGAAAAGTGAAAGAAGAAAGCAGTACAGAAGAACAAGCTAAAATACTAGAATACACTGATGACATTGACCTGGTGGGGGAAACTATGCAAGAAGTCATCAATGCCTGCATACACCTGAGAGATGTGGCACTGAAAGTGGGCTTAACCATTAACCAAGATAAGACAGAGTACATGAAGATATCAAGAGACCAGAGCCAGAATTATCCAGATTATATAAATGTTGAAGAGATGATTATTAGGAAAGCAGAAACATACAAATATCTAGGCACAGCCTTCAACAAAAGCAACACAGTAAGCGAGGAATTTAAAAGCAGAGTACAGATAGGGAATAAAATATAATTTGCCTTGCAACACCTGTTAAAGTCCAAAATCCTGTCTCATAACACCAAAATAACAATCTACAAAACTATAATAAGACCAGCCGTCATGTATGGATCAGAAACATGGAGTACAATAAAGAAAGATGAACAACAATTGCAGATCTTTGAGAACAAGATCCTAAGAAGAATCTTTGGGCCGATAAAGGATACCAACAGTGGAGAATGGAGAGCTAGAAAGAACACTGAACTGAGCTTATTTAAATCCTAACTATATATTATAACTGTCTTGAAACTGAACAGACTACGCTGGCTGGGGCATGTAGAAAGAATGGAAGAGAACAGACAAATGAAAATGATGTATGCACAAGCGATGAGGGAAATAAGACCAAGGGGTAGACCAAGACAGAGATGGAGAGACAACATAGAAGAGGATATAAAAGAAATTGGTGTCACCAACTGGAGAGAGAAGATTATTAATAGAGAGGAATGAAGGCGAACTTTATTTGCAGCAATGAGCCATAATGGCTCGGAGAGCTGAAGAATAAGAAGAATAATGTAGTCTATCACTTACTGATTTAGTTTATCACTAATTGATTTATTCTATCTCTTACTGATTTATTCTATCAATTACTGATTTATTCTATCACACTGATTCATTCTATAACTTACTGATTTAGTCTATCACTTACTGATTTAGTCTATCACTCACTGATTTATTCTACCACTTAATGATTTAGAATATCACTTACTGATTTAGTCTATCACTGATTTAGTCTATTACTCACTGATGTAGAAATAGACTCATTCACCAAGGACTCAGTATGTAAATCGATTTCTCCTGTATTTTTGTCACTTCCACCATTTCACTACTAAAATACTTTTGTCACTTCCATCATTTAACTATTAACATATTTTTGTCACTTCCCACATTTCACTACTAAATTATTTTTGTCACTTTCAACATTCCACTATTAACATATTTTTGTCACTTCCCACATTTCACTACTAAAATATTTTTGTCACTTTCAACATTTCACTATTAACATATTTTTGTCACTTCCGATATTTCACTATTAACTTATTTCTATGCATCTATTAACTGAGCAAATCAGTGCAAGATTTTTGAATCGGTTATAAGATGTCCGAAAGTCTGGCACAAGACCAAGACTCTGGAGAACTATTGTGTATTAAAGTGTAGCATCATCTGAGAAGGAGGACCAAATTTAAAGACAAATATACAAAAGCAAGGATCCTGTAACACAACCACTTCTTGCTGTCATCTTAACACAACCACTTCTTGCTAACTGTCATCTAAACACAACCACTACTTGCTGTCATCTTAACACAGGTACTACTTACTGACTGTCATCTAAACACAGCTACTACTTGCTGACTGCCATCTTAACACAATCACTACCAGCTGACTATTATCTTAACATCTAGGTTGTCTCAGAAAAATACTCAACATCAAATGGCAGCAAATGATACCTGATACTAAATTCCTCACAAGAGCTAATATTCCATGCATCTACACAATGGTTCAAAAGGCGCAAATTCGATGAACAGGGCACGTAGTCAGAATGAGTAACACTCGACTGCCCAAACAACTCCTTTATGGGAAACTACTGAACGGAAAACGGAAAGCTGGAGGGCAAAAAAACGTTACAAGTATACGCTCAAAACCTCACTCATACCCTACGGGGTAGACATAAACTGTTCTGAGGCCATGCACAAGTCCGCCCATCATGGAGGGTTTTAACCACCCTGGGTGCTTAGAGAGCAGAGCGCTCAAGAACTGAAAGTGCCCAGCACAAACGCGCAATGAGAAAAGCCAAGGCAGCACAAGCACCCACAACTGAATCTGGACATATATGTTTCGTGTGTGGCAAAACTTTTAGAGCTCGTATAGGGCTAGTTGGTCACGCACGGACACACCTTTCCTTACTTTGACTAAGATGAATCTGTGATCATCATCGAAGACGAAGGACGAACAACAAACAACAAACAAACATCTTAACATAACCACTACTTGCTGACTGTTATCTTAACACAACCACTTATGTGGTTATTTGCTGAGAAAATTAGTGCGTTAGCACATGGTGAGATGTGGTGGTATTCTATGCGTTAGCACACACCAAGAGATCATGTGTAGTGATATGATATTCCAGTGCGTTAGCACACGCTAGATTATGTATAGTGGTAATTCATTGCGTTAGCACACATCAGGAGATTATGTGTAGTGGCATTCAGTGCGTTAGCACACGTAGTATTTCAGTGCATTAGCACACCAGAAGATCATGTGTAGTATGGAGAGAGGGGGTGGCAGCAGTTTGCTATAAGTGGAGAAGTGCAGTAACACATCGCGATCCAGGGAGATGAGAGTTTCATAAGAGCAGCAGTAGTCAAGGCTAGATAAATGGGATGGCACAACTGGAGGAAGGTGTGTGAATTTGCTTATGGGGGCCAGGGGAGCCCAGCCCAGCATCAGGCACATAACTATTTTAGCCTATCCTTAGAGAGTTAATATGTTACATGGATGATACATGTCATAATTGAATATGTTGCATTGACGATACATGTCATGCTTGTTATTATCTTGATGTTACATGTTGATGTCCTGTGTATGTAATGTCTGTGGTGGCGTCACTATGACATATGTAGAGAGTGTTAAATAAATGGATGTAAATTGATTTGCTGACTTGGTAATATGTAATTCATGTTGATGTGGTGTATGAATGTGTGTAAGATGCTGAATTAACTGGCATGCAATGTCCTTGGAGGGGAGAATCTGGGCTGGCGGTCACGGGGGTCGCGAGATCTTGGCCACGCAGCACGGTAGTACATGCCAAGGGAATGCCTGAAACAGCTGGGTTGATCTGTTTCTTCCCAATCTATCCATTAAATGTAGATTTAGTGCCAGCTAAGTTTACACCTGAATATAATACATTTTACTTTCCCTGACATGATACATTTTACCTTCCCTGACTATGATGCATTTTACCTTCCTACCTATGATACATTTTATCTTCCCTGACTATAATATCTTCAATGAACAATCATCCAGCTTCATTGAACAGTCACTTAGCTTCAATGTACATTTATCCAGCTTCAGTGAAGAGTCACCTAGCTTCAATGTACATTTATCCAACTTCAGTGAACATTCATCCACTCGCGTTTAACTAAACGTGACCTTGAACTATATGTTAACAACCAGGCATAAACGCTGATCGATACGGCAGTGTTATTGTTTGTTTCTGTGACCTTTTTATGGAAACTTCTTAAGTCTCTGACTTGACTTGAATCATTACTGGGGGGAGATGAGGTCGTCTCAGCTGCTCGCACCAGGACAGAAGACCTGGGCACTTCTTGACCTGCACTTATCAGACACACTGAAGGTCATCGCAGAAATGGCAGAAATGTGGACATGAAAGCATAAGTTTTACTTCTGTTTATAGAAAGTCTGTTTACAGGTTGTGGGGACAAGTACACTTTTCACTTTATCTCTCTCTCTCACACACACACAGATGAAATAGATAAAAAGGTTAAGACCAGATAAAAAAGGTTAAGACTAGACCAGTTTAAAAAGGTTAAGACTAAACCAGATAAAAAGGTTAATACTAGACCAGATAAAAAGGTTAAAACTAGACCAGATAAAAAAGGTTAAGACTAGACAAGATCACACGTGTCATAATGCTACCTGGAGATTGTCTTTCTCCAACGGTTAATCTCTGCAAAATGGAGATTGACAGAAAGTGATTATGTCATTGTTTATTAAACACACAAACATTCGTGTGTACATTGTGTTCTGACGTATATAGTCTTACAGGCAGATACTGAACATTTTCAGCGGCAGCTTCCCTATCATACGTGTCATGTGCTCATTTTTATTTCTGGAATGACTGGTGCTCAACAGTTTCAGTTTACAGTCCACACCCTTCGTATCTGAGAAGACAGTTCACTATTGTCTACACTACTTGTGCTATGCTGTGAGCGGTCAAATATTTCCATCATTTCTTGTGGATTTTCCCCTAGATAGATTTGTCTTCAGACAGTTTGTCTGTATAGAGTTTGTCTGTATAGAGTTTGTCTTTATAGAGTTTGTCTTCATAGAATTGGTTTTAGGACATTTTCTCTTCAGAGAACTTCTCTTCTGACATTTTACCTTCAGACAGTTTGTCTTCACATAGTTTGTCTTCAGACAGTTTGCCTTCATAGAGTGTGTATTCATAGAGTTTATCTTCGTAGAGTTTGTTTTCATAAAGTTTGTCTTCATAGAATTGGTTTTAAGACATTTTCTCTTCAGAGAACTTCTCTTCTGACATTTTACCTTCAGACAATTTGTCTTCACATATTTGTCTTCAGACAGTTTGCCTTCATAGAGTTTGTCTTCATAGAGTTTGTTTTAAAAGAGCTTATCTTCCGACAATTTGTCTTCAAAGAGCTTGTCTTCAGTCACTTTTTCTTCAGACAGTTCATCTTCATAGAGTTCCTATTCATAGTTTGTCTTCGCACCGTTTGACTTCATAAAGTTTGCTTTCATAGAGTTTGTGTTCAGACAGTTTGTCTTCACAGAGTTTGCTTCATAGAGTTTGTCTTCAGATAGTTTGTCTTCAGATAGTTTGTCTTCATATAGTTTGTCTTCATATAATTTTTGTCAGTGAGTTTGTCTTCAGACAGTTTGTCTTCATTGAGTGTTTCTTCCGACATTTTGTTTTCAGACAATTTGTCGTCATAGAGTTTGTCTTCAGACAGTGTGCCTTCATAGAGTTTGTCTTCATAGAGATTGTCTTAAAACAGTTTGTCTTCATGAGTTTGTCTTCATAGAGCCTGTCTTCATAGAGTTCGTCTTCATAAAGTTCGTCTTCAGATCGTTTATCTTCATATGGTTTGTTTTCAAACATTTTGTCTTCATAGAGTTTGTCTTCACAGAGTTTGTTTTCATAGAGTTTGTCTTCAGACTGTTTATCTTTGGACAGTTTGTCTTCATAGAGTTTGTCTTCAGGCAGTCTGTTTTCATAATTTTTTTTCTTCACAGAGTTTGTGTTCATAGAGGTTGTCTTCATAGAGTATGTCTTCAGATAGTTCGTCTTGAGTGAGTTTGTCTTCACAGATTCTGTCTTCAGACAGTTTGTCTTCATAGAGTTTATCTTCATAGAATTTTTCTTCAGAAATTTTCTTTTCAGACAGTTTTCTTTCATAAATTGTTTCTTCAGGAAGTCTCTCCCTACACCAGACTCAAATATTATATGAAGATTACATCTTATTTCAAGACATCTCTCCTTACACAGCACTCGAACTTTACATGATGATTACAGCAACACTTACAGCAAACACGTTCAGATCTAAAATCAGCGGAGGTGACAGAAATCATGACCGCGAAAGCATATCAATAAATGTATAAAATTTCTGACAAAATAGCCTTCCAAATGTTCTGACACACAAAACGACCACATATTGTAACAAACACATAAACATGCACGCATTCATACAAATAAAAACAAATTTTGGATCTACGAAACAAAAATAAGCATTCTGACAAACTAACAAACAATATGAACGTGCTAGTAAATAAACAAAACTTACATGTATTCTGACAGACACACTTATAAGTATTCTGACAGACAATCTTACAAGTATTCTGACAGACAATCCTACAAGTATTCTGACAGACACACTTACAAGTATTCTGATAGACAATCCTACAAGTATTCTGACAGACACACTTACAAGTAGTCCGACAAACTTACAAGTATTCCTACAAACAAACTTACAGTATTCTGACAAACAAACTTACAAGTATTCCGACAAACAAACTTACAAGTATTCTGACAAACAATCTTACAATTATTTCTGAAAAACAAACTTAGAAATATTCCGACAGACGTCAGAAATTTATCTCATAAGGGCAGAGAAACTGATCCCAAACCCGGGAGATCTGGCAGGTGAGATGGAGAATCTGAGAGAAGATGATCAATCGGTGAGAAGGAGGCTGAGACGAGGATATCAAGTCACGTGACACTAGAAAGCAGGTCATCCCAGATGTTTTAATGTGACAGATTGTCAGTGGTGTCTATTACAACAAAAGGACAAAAGCTTCTGATATTGAAAAAAATGAGAGAGAAAAACGTCAACATATCGAACATGCCTCAGTAAATATACTGAACTACAAGCTCCATGGAACGATGTGCTAAATATACTAACTACAAGCTCCATGGAACGATGTGCTAAATATACTGAACTACAAGCTCCATGGAACGATGTGCTAAATATACTGAACTACAAGCTCCATGGAACGATGTGCTAAATATACTGAACTACAAGCT
This sequence comes from Achatina immaculata, assembly GCA_009760885.1. Taxonomy (NCBI): domain Eukaryota; kingdom Metazoa; phylum Mollusca; class Gastropoda; order Stylommatophora; family Achatinidae; genus Lissachatina; species Lissachatina immaculata. The sequence continues at coordinate 29,815,222 of CM019692.1, read as the reverse complement.
CCATGGAACGATGTGCTAAATATACTGAACTACAAGCTAAATGGAACGATGTGCTAAATATACTAAACTACAAGCTCCATGGAACGATGTGCTAAATATACTGAACTACAAGCTCCATGGAACGATGTGCTAAATATACTAACTACAAGCTCCATGCAAGGATGTGCTAACACACATATATAAAATTGTACATGATTGTGTGTGTGCTGATTAATAACAAGAATACAGACATTACCTTCAGAAATTGCATATAATAGAATAACAAATGAAGATGTGCAATATTTTAAAATAGCAAGCGGAGATATACAATACTGTAAAATTGCAGCTGCTGATATACCATATTCTAAAATAGCAGCTGAAGATATAACCTATTCTAGAAAAGCACCTGAAGATATATTCTAGTATAGCGCTTTGGAATATATCATATTCTAGACTAGCACTTGACGATCTAGAATAGCACTTGAGGATATATCATATTATAGACTAACACTTGAGGATATATCTTATTCTATACTAGCACTTCAGGATATATCATATTCTAGACTAACACTTGAGGATATATCATATTCTAGACTAACACTTGAGGATATATCATATTCTATACTAGCACTTCAGGATATATCATATTCTAGACTAACACTTGAGGATATATCATGTTCTAGACTAACACTTGAAGACACATGCCCCTGAGAATAGGAAACTGTGGCGTCATGATCTGATGGGCTGCTGTGACATCAAAGAAGTTGTGATCTCAATCAAGTTTGGCGGCTGCAGGTGTAGAATCAATATTTATTGATCTGGCTAAGTGATCACGGTTGTGAATACATTAATGATGTTCGTGTCTACGGTAACTGAGGTTATAGATGTAGCAAGTCACTGGTGCTGGTGGTACTACTGCTATAAATGCTACAGCCTACATTTTGTGGCTGATTATGAAGATAACATTGTGTACACGGGCAATGCTTGAGTTTGAGGAATCTAGGTCAACCAGACAAGAACATTAAGTCGGAAAACAGAAAAACCAGAGTCAAAAACTGTCTAGCAAGGGAGAGGACTGAAAGCGGAGAAGATGAAAACCAATATCTGATTCTTTTATTTGTGTTTAGACATTTTTAAAGTACAAAATTAGTTTCTGTCTACCTTTTGTCCGTTCTGGCATTCTATTTTGCTTTCTTCTAAACTGATTGATATTTACGCTAGCCTAGATTTTTCTTTGTGCTGAACAACATAAGTTCTGGTCACTGTACTGTTTATATGCGCTTTATCAATTCTAGCAAGCCCACTAAAAAAGTTGCTGTGTGAATCTGTACAAGAATAACTGAAGGAATTTGTGTTATACTTACATAATTTCTGAGACATTTTCTAGAAAAGAAAAATCACAATCGACAAAGACAGAAACTTGTCTCAGTAACAAAGGTATATAGAGGTGTATGTTGCAGTTTTACACGGCGGCAGAGGGAGTGAGTAAGTGAGAAAAAACGAATAGAAATTATGAGAGTAAGATGAGAATGTATAAATGAAAAACAAACAATATCCAATATTTCGGCCTGAGCCTTTTTCGAGGATTACATACACAAACAAAACACGACATATAACTAACAGAAAAACGTATCTTAGTGGCATCCCCCTATGTAGGGAGCACAAGAATGCGTGTCCCGTTGACGAGACATAGAGACCACGGCCGGGGGGGGGGGGGTGGCACAAAAGATAGCAGATGAAGCCAATCAGAAATAAGAAGCTATCGAAAGACGATAGGTGGGGGGGAGGGAAGAGGGGGAGGAAGGGCAATAGATACGTGTAGGCTGCTAGAAAAGCAGGTGTCCTGGGGGAGGGAAAGGGGAAAGATAATGAATGAAGAACGAACAGAAGGGCCATAAACACCTGTAAGGCACTAGAGACACTCAGTTGGAATTAACAATGTCTTCAGCTTCCTTTAACTTCTTTACTTTTCCACTTTTTCTCTGCGATTTATACTCTGTTTCTTGTTTCTTTCTCCTAGCTTCCCACGGCCACCTTCTCTTCTTCTCTGGCGTCCTATAGGTGTTTATTGCCCTTCATTCATCAGTTTCATATTATCTCCCTGCTTCCCTTGGCTCTCCTCACCACGATTTGCGTTTCCAGCGCTTTACAGGTGTTTATGGCCCCTCTGTTCGTTCTTCATTCGTTATCTCTCCCATCCCCCCCCCCCGGACACCTGCTTTTCTAGCGGCCATTACGTGTCTATTGCCCTTCCTTTCCCCCTACCCCACCTATCGTCTTTCGATAGCTTCTTATTTCTGATTGGCTTCATCTGCTATCCTTTGTGCCCCCCTCCCCGAGGTCTCTATGTCTCGTCAATAAGACGCGCATTCTTGTGTTCCCTACATAGGAGGATGCCACTAAGAAAAGTTTTTCTGTTAGTTATATGTCATGTTTTGTTTGTGTATGTAATCCTCGAAAAAGGCTTAGGCCGAAATATTGGATGTTGTATGTTTTTTCATTTAAACATTCTCATATTACTCTCATACTTTCTATTCGTTTTTTCTCACTTACTCACTATTATTTGAACCAGTTTTACTGCAATCGGCATCCCTTTTACTTGTCTCAGTAACACACACAAGAAAGGAAATCACAACTGACAAAGACAGAAACTTCTCTCAGTAACACACACAAGAAAGGAAATCACAACTGACAAAGACAGAAACTTCTCTCAGTAACACACACAAGAAAGGAAATCACAACTGACAAAGACAGAAACTTGTCTCAGTAACACACACAAGAAAGGAAATCACAACTGACAAAGACAGAAACTTGTCTCAGTAACACACACAAGAAAGGAAATCATTATCGACAAGCTTGTGTCCATAAATCTGATCCAGTTTGGGTGACAAAAAAGAAACAGTTAGGAAAGAAACAAATGGACATTTTGTTTACATGTTGATGTGGAACGAAAAATATGGACGTTTTGTTTACATGTTGATGTGGAATGAAACAGATGGACCTTTTGTTTAGATGTTGATGTGGGAGGAAACAGATGGACCTTTTGTTTAGATGTTGATGTGGAAGGAAACAGAGGGACCTTTTGTTTAGATGTTGATGTGGAAAAAAAACAGATGGAAGTTTTGTTTAGATGTTGATGTTCTTCCAGTTTAGCGTCATTTGGCTGTTGACACATTCTTCTGTTCAAATGTAATATAAGAGATCTTGATAAAGTGAGGTATCAGATAAAGAGCGTGATAAAGTGAGGTATCAGATAAAGAGCTTGATAAAGTGGGGTATCAGATAAAGAGCGTGATAAAGTGGGGTATCAGATAAAGAGCGTGATAAAGTGAGGTATCAGATAAAGAGCTTGATAAAGTGAGGTATCAGATAAAGAGCTTGATAAAACGACTTATGGATAACGATCGAGATAAAGCGACGTGTGAGATAAATAAAGTGATAATGCGATGTATCCTAAAAACGTGATAACGTGAGGTATCAGATAAATAGCGATATAAAGCGACGTATGAGATAAAGGGCATGATAAAGCGAGACATGAGATAAAGTGCGAAATAAAGCGAAGTATCATGCTGAGAGCGTGATAAAGCGAGGTATCAGATAAAGGAGGTGATAAAGCGAGGTATCAGATAAAGGAGGTGATAAAGTGAGGTATCAGATAAAGAGCATAATAAAGTGAGTTGTCAGATAAAGAGCGTGATAAAATAAGGTGTTAGATAAAGAGTTTGATGAAGCGACTTATGTGACAAAAAGCATAAGAAAGCGACGTATATGATAAGGAGCGCGATAAAGCGACGCATGTGATAAACAGCATGATAAAGCAACGGATCAGATAAGGAGCGTTACAAAGTGAGGCATCAGATAAAGAGCTTCTTAACGTCACGTATGTGAGAAAGAGCGTAATAAAGCAACGTATGTGATAACAAGCATGAAAAGCGACGTATGTGATAAAGAGTATGATAAAGCGACGGATGAGATAAAGAGCGTTACAAAGTGAGGTGTGAAATAAAGAGCATATGATAAACCAGGTATGAGATAAAAAGCGTGATAAAGCCAGGCATGATATAAAGAGCGTAATAAAGCCAATAATGAAATAAAGAGCGTGATAAAGCGAGATATGAGATAAAGAGGCTGATAAAGCCAGGTATGAGATAAAGACCGTGATAAAGCGAGCTATCAGATAAAGAACGTAATAAAGTGAGGCATTAGATAAAAAACGTAATAAAGCGAGTTATCAGATTAGAAGTGTGATAAAGCGAGGTATCAGACAAAGAGAGCGATAAAGCGAGGTATCAGATAAATAGCGTAATAAAGCGACGTATGATATAAAGAGCTTGATAAAGCCACGTATGAGATAAAGGGTGTAATAAAGCGAGGTATGATATAAAGAAGGGGATAAAGCGAGGTATGAGATAAAGAGCGTGGTAATGCGACGTATGATTTAAAGAGCGTGATATAGTGAAGTATGACATAAAGAACGTAGTATAGCGAAGTATGAGTTAAAGAGCGTGATATAGTGAAGTATGAGATAAAGAACTAGTATAGCGAAGTATGAGTTAAAGAGCGTGATATAGCGAAGTATGAGATAAAGAACGTAGTATAGCGAAGTATGAGTTAAAGAGCGTGATATAGTGAAGTATGAGATAAAGAACGTAGTATTGCGAAGTATGAGATAAAGAACGTAGTTTTGCGAAGTATGAGATAAAGAACGTAGTATCGCGAAGTATGAGTTAAAGAGCGTGACATAGCGAAGTATGAGATCAATAAAATAATATAGCATAGTATGAGATCAAGAACGTAATATAGCGAAGTATAAGATAAATAACGTAGTATATCAAAATGTGAGATAAAGAACGTAGTATAGCGAAGTATGAGATAAAGAACGTGATAACGTGAGGTTTCAGATAAAGAACGTGATAAAATGAGGTATCAGATAAAGATCGTGATAAAATGAAGTATCAGACAAAGAGCGTGATAAAGTGAAGTATCAGACAAAGAGCGTGATAAAGTGAAGTATCAGACAAAGAGCGTGATAAAATGAAGTATCAGACAAAGAGCGTGATAAAGTGAGGTATGAGATAAAGAACGTGATAAAGTGAAGTATCAGATAAAGATCGTGATAAAATGAAGTATCAGACAAAGAACGTGATAAAGTGAAGTATCAGACAAAGAGCGTGATAAAATGAAGTATCAGACAAAGAGCGTGATAAAGTGAAGTATCAGACAAAGAGCGTGATAAAGTGAGGTATGAGATAAAGAACGTGATAACGCGACAATTTAGATAGTGCCCCAAGTAACAATCTTCTATGCACTGTGCACCAACCATGTCACAATGTTATCCACGTAGTCACAAAATCCTAATAAGTGGACATACTTGACACAGACAGAATCCTGCCCTGCAGATATTTATAGTCTAGCACCAGTTGACAGCACAGAAATAGAGAACTGTACTTTGGCAGGCTCCACTCCCTTTAATAAATGGCCGAGAAAGGCTTTCGTGGAAGGAAGACGAATAGAAGAAAATAAAAGATTAGATAAGATAAGATAAGATAAGATACCGAGGAGTGAAGGAAGAATGAATGAATGAATAATCTTTATTTTTAAAGGGTAAAGAATCAGGCCCGTCTTACATTCTGTCCTTCATCTCTCCATCTTTCATTCTTCCCACACACTCGATTTAATACAAGTATACAAATTACATTAGGAAAAAGAAATATAAAAAGAGTGTAAGATTAAATTATTACAAGCAAAGTACAAGAAAAGAAGTAACTAACCTAATAAAATAGCTCTCACACACATACACGCACACACAGATATATCATTCATTCATTCATTTGCATGTCCCTTGCGGAACTTTGCCTCCCTAACAGCTCTCCTGTAGGCCTCTCGGTTGCGAGCAAGATGGCCTGCTGCTGCTGCGTCCATTTGCAGATCGTCAACGATTTCTTGCAGCCACCTTCGTTTTGGTCTTCCTTTTTTTCTTTTTCACAGATATATACATAAACAAAAATACATTGTCAGTACAAATCTTCTAACATATGTTTTTTTAACAAACATTAACATAATTTCTAACAATATCTAACAAGTTACTTTTCGAACTATGTCATTTTAGTATTTGATGGCTGGCGATTCATGAGTTGAGAGAGTGCTAGTTATTCTATGGAGGCATATAATTACAAGGAAGTAAATAATGAAACAGGTTAGAGTTAAAGAATGAAGCATTACTATTGGATTTTAAATGGTAGGGGAGGGTGTTCCAGAGCTGTACAGCAGAGTATGCAAGGCTTTTTTTGTACAGATCAATCCTGGGTTTAGGAATAAGACAGCTTTTTAAACGCTGGCTATGTTTAGTGTTATACGTAAACAGTGATCACAAGTAAGTAACCACATTGTGCGACAGAATTCTGTGAACAAACTTAACTTTGTTAGAAATGACTCTGTATTGAAGGGGTAGAATTTTGAGTTGTTTGTGCTGATCTACAGTCTGTACTGGGTGTTTGTCACATGTCAGATTTAATGCTTGTTTGTGAAGTGAGTGGAGCTTTTTTTGTGTTTGAGACTGAACATCCATCCCAGATTGTGGAGCAGTAATCTAAGTGTGTTTGTATGTGTGATATGTAGTATATTTTTCTTGTGTCTTTGTCGATAAAGTGTTTAATTTTGGCTAAGTGGTAAACTTTCTGTGCAATCAAGTTTATTAGGTTATGTACGTGAGAATTCCAAGTTAAATGCTGATCAATAATGAGTCCTAGAGTTTTATGTTCATGGACATTTTTAATTGCCTTAGTCCCAGCACAAAGCTGTAGTGAAGTTTTTGTTGCATTTTGCAGTTTCTATCTTGTAGTGATGAGCATGGATTTTGTTTTGTTAGTGTTTATCAACATACCATTTTTATTACTCCATTTAATCAAACTGTTTATATCATTTTGGAGCGTTTGTGTAGTTTATTGATGTCATAATCACTATTGTAATCAGTACAGTCATCAGCAAAAAGATCACATGAAGAGTGCTTTAAATGTAGTGGTAAGTCGTTTATATAGGTAGCAAAGAGAAGAGGACCAAGAATGGAGCCTTGAGGAATACCGGTAAAAACCACAGACGAGCCAGATATTTTGTTTCTAAAGCAAACTACTTGTTTTCTACCTGAGAGAAAAAATGTAATAAATTTCGTTAGGTCAGGGTGTAATCTATAGCCTTCCAGCTTTTTTGCAAGAATATCATGATCAGTCATATCGAAGGCTTTCTTAAAATCAACAAAGACAGCATCACGAAATTTGTCATCATTTATATCAGACAGCCAGCTTTCTGTCATTTTAGTTAATGCTGTGTGGCAGGAGTAATTTGGTCTAAAATCTGACTGACTGTCTATTAGTAGATTGTTTTCTTGCATGTGGAGCAGTGTTAACTTTTGTATATGTTTTTCAAGAGGTTTAGATAGTGATGACAGAATGGATATGGGTCTATAGTTTGAGAGGTCACTAGTCAGTCCAGATTTAAAAAGAGGAAAAACTTTGGCGAGTTTAAAAGCGTCAGGGAAATATTGTTTGTCAATACACAAGTTGTATAAGTATGTTAGTGTGTCTGTGATAACTGGTGCAGCGTAGCGTAGTATCTTGTTACTAATGACATCACATCCTGCTAAGTTAGTGTTCTTTAAGGACCGGATGTAGTTATAAACCTCACCGACTGTGAGGAAAAGAATATTAATTTGTTTTAGCTTTACACATTTACTGTCGCTGAAAGTTTTCAACACGCTCAGGTCGCAATTAGGGGTCGGTAATGAGGATTTTAGAATACTAATTTCTTCCCTAAAATGTACACTGAAGTTAGTTCAAGTGTGTTCACCATTAAGTGTTTGTGGGTCAGATTGCTTCCTTTTACTTACAAGAGTATTAATTGCTTTCCAGATTGATTTACTATCAGTTTTGCCTTTCACTAAATTTGTGAAGTAATTTTTCTTTTCCTGCCTAATTAAATACTGCACCATATTTCTATGTGAACGATAGCTACTGAAATTTCTGCTTTTGTTAGCTTCATCCCGTTTCCTCATGAGTTGCAAGATATCAGGAGTTATCCACGGGGATTTTGTTACGTGTTTTACTCTCATTTCTTTGATGGGGACATGCTTGTCAAAAATATTTCGAAATATCTCGATCCAGTATTCGATAGCCTCATCTGGGTTTGTTAACTGGAAAACGTACGTAAGAGGCGAAGCTTTTAGATCTGTTAAAAATAATTCCAAGTTAAAGTTTTTAAAGTTCCTATATTTGATGCTAGAATTTTAAGTCTATGTGGAATACCATCTAAAATTGTCAACATCATTAAGGACTTTTACAATGGATATGTTTGTGCAGTCAAGACAGAAGAAGAGATGAATGAATGGTTCTAGATTGAAACAGGTGTGAAACAAGGATGTATACTGTCTCCTTTACTTTTTGGGATTACAATAGACTTCATAATGAAAAAATGCTGCACAGGTAACACAGGTATTGACTGGGTACATGAGACCCAAACAGAATATCTTGATTTTGCTGATGACATAACTCTTATTGGTAACAATGTGAATTCCATGCAAGAAAAAACAGATAGCCTGTCTTCACTGGCTAGCAAAATAGGACTTGAAATTAACAAGGACAAAACAAAAATAATGAAAATTCCCATTAATCAAAATGGAAAAATTCACATAGGGATGAAAAAGGGAACGAAAATAACGGATAAGAAAAGGTAAGATACAATACTGATGAATGAAGGAAGAAGAAACCATGGATGAAAAAAAAGAAAAGAAAGGATAAGAAAAAAATAAGATAAGATACTGAGAAGTGAAGGAAGGAGAAAACAAGGAGGAAAAAAGAAAAAAAGATAAGATAACATACTGAGGAGTGAAGGAAGGAGAAACAAAGAAGGGACAGATATTGAAGAAGTCAATCAATTTGCATACTTTGGCAGCTACATAGACCAGGATGGTGACACTAGAAAGGAAGTTAGAATCAGAATTGCAAAAGCAGCATCGATCTTCAAGAATCTTGAGAACATATGGAATTCAAAAGTTATAAGCACAAAAACCAAGTTAAGAATATTCAATTCAAATGTAATATCCACCCTTATTTATGCATGTGAAAGCTGGAAATCAACTAAAGGAGTGTACAAGAAATTAGACTCTTTTGAAAACAAATGCTTAAGGAAAATACTCGGCATCAAGCGGAACGAATTCAAGAACAATGCAGAGATAAGACAGATGATTGAACAACAACCAGTCTCATGGGTGATCAGGAAAAGGAGATGGACATATGTTGGTCACGTTATGAGAAGAAACTGAATTTCAAAACAAGCTATAAAAGTGAACACAACAGGCCAAAGTAAAAGAGGCAGACCGCGTGAAACTCTGAAGAGGACATTGTTAAGAGAGGCCAAATTAACAGGCATAAAATCCCTTGATAAGGTTGAAAGACTCGCCGAAGACAGGAAAAACTGGCGAACTACCTTTCGAGCCCTATGTGACGTTTAACAGATCGGGAAGGATATAAGATATAAGATATTTGATGCTGGTATGTTTGTGTTTAGGCAATTTATACCCCTGATGTGACCACGTACAGCAGACCGGGTAGTGATCACTCAGCGACACATGAGGGACAGTACATTCAGTAATGTTTCCTGGATAAACTACATAAATATGATCTATTAGTATTGATGATGATTCAGTTACCCTAGTAGGTTTGTTAACAATTTGGGCGAAGTTGTAGGATGTTAAAATGTTCTTCCATGTAGGATTTGGCTGATTAAGATCTATACTGAAGTCGCCTAGAATGATTATGTCCTTGAATTTATAAGTTACAGCATCATCCATCATGGTCGCAAAGTGATCATACCACTCGGCTGAAGTATTTGGATCTCGGTATATAAAAGTGATTAGAATTTGACTAAGATTTGATATTTTAATTTCAAACATGATACATTCAACCTCTGATGTTTCCAGGTCTTCTCTTCTACAAAATTTAATTGTATTAGAAATGTAAACGACTAAACCTGTCTCTAGCTAGCTGGGTCACGCCTGATCAGATTAAGGAGAAAACAAGAAGGAAAAAAAGAAAAGAAAAGATAACATAACATAAGGTAACATACTGATGAGTGAAGGAAGGAGAAAACAAAGAGGAAAAAAGGAAATATAAGATAAAGAAAGTTAAGATAAGATACTGAGGAGTGAAGGAAGGAGAAAACAAAGAGGAAAAAAAAGGAAAGATAAGATAAAGAAAGTTAAGATAAGATACTGAGGAGTGAAGGAAGGAGAAAACAAAGAGGAAAAAAAGGAAAGATAAGATAAAGAAAGTTAAGATAAGATACTGAGGAGTGAAGGAAGGAGAAAGCAAAGAGGAAAAGATAAAAGAAAAGAAAAGATAAGGAAAGATGAGATACGATAAGATACTGAGGAGTGAAGAAAAAAGAAAACAGGGATGAAAAGGGGAACGAAAATAACGGATAAGAAAAGGTAAGATACAATACTGAGGAATGAAGGAAGAAGAAACCATGGATGAAAAAAAAAAGAAAAGAAAGGATAAGAAAAAAATAAGATAAGATACTGAGGAGTGAAGGAAGGAGAAAACAAGGAGGAAAAAAGAAAAAAGATAAGATAACATACTGAGGAGTGAAGGAAGGAGAAACAAAGAAGGAAGAAAGAAAAGATAAGATACTGAGCAGTGAAGAAAGGAAAAAACAGGGATAAAAAAGAAAAGATAAGATACTGAGTAGTGAAGGGAGGAGAAAACAAGGAGGAAAAAAATAAAAGATAAAAGATAAGATACTGAAGAGTGACGGAAGAAACCTGAGAGAACAGAAAGGCAGAATATAAGTGTCGAGATATTTTTCAAGAAGATATCAGCATCAACAATACCGGGCCACATACAGCTACCACTACAGCATCAACATCACCTACAACAGATCACCTACAACAACATCTGTTATCACTACAGCATCAACATCACCTACAACAGATCACCTACAACAACATCTGTTATCACTACAGCATCAACATCAACATAACTCAACATGACGATGAAACTAGACAGGTAGTCTGTGCAGGCAGCTCCAGTTTTCCTTATCACTTGCCAGGTTGAGTAGTCCATTACTGGGAGAAAGATTCTACTTCAGGTCTCTTTACATCAGTATTCTCTTTACATCAGTATTCTCTTTAAAGATATCAGATTCTCTTTACATCAATATTTTTTTTCCATCAGCGTATGAGGTAGGGTGGCCAGTTCCTTTCCTCGCTGCCTTTCCTTTCCCAGATTTTCTCTGGTTCCCATTTTACGAGGCTGGGTCCACTTCGGGGCCGTTTTGTTCGGAAAAAAAAATCCCTCTCGGCTGGGGATTCGAACCCTCGACTATTCAGTTTATTGGCGAGTGCACTAACCACCACGATATCCGGTCCTTTATTTGGAAGTGCTTGGAGTTTTTCTGTAGGGCAGAAAGTCTAAATGGTAGACTACGCTGGCTGGGGCATGTAAGAAGAATGAAAGAGAATAGACAAATGAAAATGATGTATGCACAAGAGATGAAGGAAACAATACCATGGGATAGATCAAGTCAGAGATGGAAAGACAACATAGAAGAGGATATAAAAGAAATTAGTGTCACCAACTGGAGAGAGAAGATTAGGAATAGAGAGGAATAGAGGCGAACTTTATCTGCATCAATGAGACTTAATGCCCCGGAAAGCTGAAGAAGAAGAAGAAGAAGAAGAAACCGTCTAAATAGGTAATGCAGATCAAGATATCAATGATGATGCTGATGGTAAACGTCAAGCCTAAATGACATACGACAAGTGATAATAAGGTGTACAGAATTAAGAACTGTCACTCATAACAGCAGCATAAGCATTAGTGACAGAAACATAGCACAGCAACAGGTATAAACATCAGTGACTAAAACATAGCACAGCAACAGGTATAAACATCAGTGACTAAAACATAGCACAGCAACAGGTATAAACATCAGTGACTAAAACATAGCACAGCAACAGGTATAAACATCAGTGACTAAAACATAGCACAGCAACAGGTATAAACATCAGTGACTAAAACATAGCACAGCAACAGGTATAACATCAGTGACTAAAACATAGCACAGCAACAGGTATAAACATCAGTGACTAAAACATAGCACAGCAACAGGTATAAACATCAGTGACTAAAACATAGCACAGCAACAGGTATAAACATCAGTGACTAAAACAATAAGAAAACAAAAATACAAACGTAAGTGACAGAGAAACTGTTGAAGAACACGCCCTAATATACGGCACGTACGAAGATTTAGAACAGTCTCAATTTGATTGACAGAGTGAGTGCTCTTGTTGAGGAAAACAAAGGGTACCTTTACTTTGAACGCACTGGGCAAAAGCCCCGAAATAAGCGCCCGCTCAACAGAATCCCGGGTCTCTTACTTAAGACTAAGAGATATAAAGAAAAACTGAAAGAAAGAGAGAGGAGTTCTTGATATAGTAGTTTAGTTCAGGTTAGAGTCCTAGTTCAGGTTAGAGTCCTGGTTCAGGTTAAGAGTCCTAGTTCAGGTTAGAGTCCTAGTTCAGGTTAGAGTCCTAGTTCAGGTTAGAGTCCTAGTTCAGGTTAGAGTCCTAGTTCAGGCTCAGTTAGAGGAGGATGTCTTTGACAGTTTACATTTTGAAGATCTTCTTGATAGTATAGATTAGATGAGAGATGTTTGAAGAGTGAGTAGAAATGTAGACTTGTCATTTTGGTTAGATTTTGGGCTTTTGTCCCGTGCTGAGTAGTTAAAATGGCAGTTTCTGAAGAGTTGTGTTTGGTCACGATGAAGTGTTAGTTCTGTTGGAACCTGTCAGCATGTTTTGTTTTTGTATTGCAGTTGTAATAGTTTTCTAGCCAATGCCGTTGAATATTTCACAGAGAGAGAATCTTGCTTGTGTTGTATAGTTTTCTAGCCTGATTCATTCATTCTCATCGTTTCACCTTTCATTTTGTCCATCAATATATGTTATCACTGAGAGTTTATTCTAACATCAGATTTGTTTCAGTCTGTCTTGGAATGTTCATTTGTCAGTTTTGCTGTATGACTGCAGGTTTCATTGTATAACTTTGTCACATGTTGTTCTGCTGTAGAATTGTTGGATGACTGGATGTTTCATTTTAGTATACTTTGTCACATAGTGTTCTGCTGTAGAATTGTTAGATGACTGGATGTTTCATTGTAGTATACTTTGTCACATGGTGTTCTGCTGTAGAATTGTTAGATGACTGGATGTTTCATTGTAGTATACTTTGTCACATGGTGTTCTGCTGTAGAATTGTTAGATGACTGGATGTTTCATTGCAGTATACTTTGTCACATGGTGTTCAGCTGTAGAATTGTTAGATGACTGGATGTTTCATTGTAGTATACTTTGTCACATGGTGTTCTGCTGTAGAATTGTTAGATGACTGGATGTTTCATTGTAGTATACTTTGTCACATGGTATTCTGCTGTAGAATTGTTGGATAACTGCAAGTTTTATTGTAGTATACTTTGTCACATGTTGTTCTGCAGTAGAGCTGTTGGATGATTGGATGTTTCATTGCAGTATACTTTGTCACATGTTGTTCTGCAGTAGAGCTGTTGGATGACTGGATGTTTCATTGCAGTATACTTTGTCACATGTTGTTCTGCTGTAGAATTGTTGGAGAGCCTGGCTTGTGTTGCTGTGCGTGTAGTGTAGCAGCAGATTCTGCAGGTTGTTTCAACATGGAGGCAAGTGTGCAGTAACAAAAAGAAGAGAATTAACTGACATAGGCAGCAGACACCCTGACTTTCTACATCTATATATGACATGAAGACATGCTGTTGTATTGGTGCCAGTGTCATGCGCGCATCATTAGCACAGCTCTAATACTATTTCAAAATAATAGGATAACAACAATTTAGAGTTCATTGACAGAAACAATAGCATAGCAACAGGCATAAACATCAGTGACCGAAGCAATAGGATAACAACAGCATAAATATCAGTGACAGAAACAGTAGCATAGTAACAAGCATAAACATCAGTGATCGAAGTAATAGGATAACAACAGCATAAATATCAGTAACAGAAACAATAGGATAGCAACAACATAAACAACAGCATAAGTATCAGTGACAGAAACATTAGGATAACACCATCATAAACATCAGTGACATAAGCAATAGGATAACAACAGCATAAACATTACTGACAGAAAGATAGAATGGCAAAAACTAACAAGTGAAATTCCCCAAAAGACCACATTACCCTTCGTATAGAGACCTCAAAGCTCTATTTGATATTATCAGATAATCGAAATAAGCACCCATTTTCCAGATAGCCCGATCCACGCCCAGCCTTGTCCCACTCCGACCTAGTTTCAGTGTGACGACTGCTCACGCGCGCACGTGCGACACCCATGTGGCAGGAGACGCAACAAGTTGGTGTGAGTCGATTCCACATGTCGCGGGAAATGAACTGAGCGAGTTTCATGGCTTGCACGGGCAAAGTTGGCTAAGATTTATCGCGATTTCTGTACCCTAGAGTTTCAGTATAAAATCTGTGATTGATGTAGGTGTAGGCTGCAGGTTCCAGTCTGTGTGTTCAGCTTTTCACGTAGAGATTTTATCCTCGGAATCTACTGTATAACATATTTTCAATGTCCGGCCAGTAGCATAACAGCTGACAAGAATATCAGTTTACGGAAATATGGCGGAATATCGTGTTTACCTGTTTGGTAGTGTTTCACGCTGGCCAGGGATGAAGTATGGGGCGGTTACAGGTAAGTCTCTTGATTTCATATGTTGCTATCTGACACATCACGTATGCTGCAATCTAACACACCACATAGGTTTCCATCTGACACACCACATATGTTATTATCTGACACACCACATATTTTATTATCTGACACATCTCATATGTTTTTATCTGACATCTTACATGTTGCTGTCCGACACATCTCACATGCTGCTATCTGACACATCTCATTTATGGCTGACTGACACATCTTATTTTTGGCTGACTGACATATCTTATTTTTGGCTGATTGACATATCTTATTTTTGGCTGACTGACATATCTTATTTTTGGCTGACTGACACATCTTATTTTTGGCTGGCTGACAATCTTATTTTTGGCTGACTGACATATCTTATTTTTGGCTGATTGACACATCTTATTTTTGGCTGGCTAGCACATCGTATTTATGACCGACTGACACATCTTATTTTTGGCTGACTGACATATCTTATTTTTTGGCTGACTGATACATCTTATTTATGACTGACTGACATATCTTATTTATGGCTGACTGACACATCTTATTTATGGCTGACTGTCACATCTTATTTATGACTGACTGAAACATCTTATTTTTTGTTGACTGTCACATCTTATTTTTGGTCGATTGACACATCTTATTTATGGCTGACTGACACATCTTATTTATGGCTGACTGACACATCTTATTTATGTCTGACTGATACATCTTTTTGGGCTGACCGAAACATCTTATTTTTTGTTGACTGTCACGTCTTATTTTTGGCTGATTGACACATCTTATTTTTGGCTGACTGACACATCTTATTTATGACTGATTGACACATCTTATATTTGGCTGACTGACACATTTTATTTTTGGCTGACTAACACATTTATGACTGACTGACACATCTTTTACTCTTCTAAGCCGCTGTGCGTGCTGGAACCTGAACATCATGTTCACTGTCCAGATTATCTCCCAGACACTTTGATCCTGACACTTTGATCTTGACACTTTGATCTTGACATTTCTGATCTTGACACTTTGATCTTGACATTTCTGATCTTGACATTTTTATCTTGACACTTTGATCTTAACATTTCTGATCTTGACACTTTGATCTTAACATTTCTGATCTTGACACTTTGATCTTGGACACTTTTATCTTGACACTTCTGATCTTGACACTTTGATCTTGGACACTTTTATCTTGACACTTCTGATCTTGACACTTTGATCTTGGACACTTTGATCTTAACATTTCTGATCTTGACACTTTTATCTTGGACACTTTTATCTTGACACTTCTGATCTTGACATTTCTGATCTTGTGATTCACCGCAAATAAAATACAGTAGCATAATGAATAATGTGACCTGTTTGTTTTAAGCTACAAGCTACACAGGTATAACTAATTGTGTTACTTTTAAGCTACACAGGTATAACTAATTGTGTTACTTTTAAGCTACACAGGTATAACTAATTGTGTTACTTTTAAGCTACACAGATATAACTAATTGTGTTAATTTTAAGCTACACATGTATAACTAATTGTGTTACTTTTAAGCTACACAGGTATAACTAATTGTGTTACTTTTAAGCTACACAGGTATAACTAATTGTGTTACTTTTAAGCTACCCAGGTATAACTAATTGTGTTACTTTTAAGCTACACAGATATAACTGTGTTACTTTTAAGCTACACAGATATAACTAATTGTGTTACTTTTAAGCTACACAGATATAACTAATTGTGTTACTTTTAAGCTACCCAGATATAACTAATTGTGCTACTTTTAAGCTACAAGTACACAGGTATAACTAATTGTGTTACTTTTAAGCTACACAGGTATAACTAATGATCTTACTTGTAAGCTGTACCGATTTATTAAATGCTGTGACTTGTTAGTCATAGAGTATTAACTAACGGTTGACTTATTTCTTATAAGTCTCAAACACACTCCAGTATGAATGTGAAGATGTGTCAGTTGTATTCTAAGACAGCTGAGCCTGTCATACACTAAGACAGCTGAGCCTGTCATACACTAAGACAACTGAGCCTGTCATACACTAAGACAGCTGAGCCTGTCATACACTAAGACAGCTGAGCCTGTCATACACTAAGACAGCTGAGCCTGTCATACACTAAGACAGCTGAGCCTGTCATACACTAAGACAGCTGAGCCTGTCATACACTAAGACAGCTGAGCCTGTCATACACTAAGACAGCTGAGCCTGTCATACACTAAGACAGCTGAGCCTGTCATACACTAAGACTGCTGGACTTGTCATACAATGAGACAGCTGGGCCTGTCATACACTAATACAGCTGGGCATGTCATACACTAATACAGCTGGACCTGTCGTACAATGAGACAGCTGGGCCTGTCATACACTAAGACAGCTGAGCCGGTCATACACTAAGACAGCTGAGCCTGTCATACAATGAGACAGCTGGACCTGTCATATACTAAGACAGCTGGGACTGTCATACAATAAGACAGCTGAGCCTGTCATACACTAAGACAGCTGGATACTGATGGATATGCTGTGGTTGGGGTAGGGATAATCTGAACACCTATAAACTTGTTCGGAGTGCAATGATGACGCAGATTGTAAATCAACACATAATGACACATATTTCCCCACAATTTCTTACAAAATTCCGAAATAGAGCGCTTGTACTGTCTCCATCTCTCTATAAAGCATGATCTGTTATTAGGAAACTGTCTCCAGGTAAACACGCCTGACTGAGAACACGGGAAGTAATTTACACAGAACCTCTTGCTTCTTGATTAGTGTCCCCTACTGTGTGCTGTAAGTTCAAGCTCTAAGTTCGCGTAGAAGAAGAAGAAGAAGAAGAATTATTTCGTTTAGAAAACCGACTTTTATCTGTTGACCACATGTAGACCGAATGCACCCTACTCCTTCACAGCGTCCCCTTGTCTGATTGGCCAGGCTGTGTTCAGATTTAGGCTAGTGTCTCAAGGCTAACACCCCGGGTCAAATGTTCTGCCTCACTTAATCTCATGATCAAAAGTGTACATATCCATTAGTAACTTTATCTGATTGGTTGAATGTCCCTAAAGTATCTCTGTTAGTCACAGTTCTCACGCATGTGTGTAGACCATTATTTCCCACATGCATAGATCATTATTCTCACTTGTATAAATAAATCATTATTCCAACTCGTAACAACGGATCATTATTCCCACTCGTACAAATAAACCTTTATTCCCACTCACATAAACAGATCATTATTCCCACTCGTATAAACAGCACATTATTCCCACTCTTTCTGTCCTCATGTTGGATGGTCCAGGTTAAATGTTTATGACGCCTTCACTGAGCACGTGATAGTACCTGCTTCAAGTCCCAGCATTTTTGTTTCTGGTACACGCCAAAAAGACCCCGAAGTCCACTCAACCGCTAAAAATGGGTACCAGAGAAATGTAGGACAGTAAATGCCGCCAGGCGAGACACTGACCACACCAGACTTTGCCCACGGCCGTGGAAATATGGGCCTAAAAACCATATCCCCAAGATGCCATAACGGCATGGAAATACGGGCCTAACATGGCAGAATAGCCGTTAGTGGAAGGGTCATAACCAGATAAAGTAGGAACACATGAAGTACTCCCCCCCCCCCCCCCCCGAGTGTCTTGTTTACATCTCACATGAATTTAAAAAAAGACTCGTGATAAGTGATTTAGAAGTTTTCTGTAACTTAGTTTATTAGAAAAAGTTAGTTTATTAGAAAAAGTTAGTTTATTAGAGAAACTTAGTTTATTAGAGAAACTTAGTACTCCACGAGATTTTCTACTGAAAGATAGAGCAGGCTTAAAATGAGTAGTAGAATTCACGCAGTTGTTGATAGCGTGGGAGAAAGTGAGAATCACAGGATAGTTGTGGGCTGTAGCAGAGATTATCAAACTGATTTTTGGGAGCCAGAGCGGAGAGATAACCAGAGCATAGGTTAGGTCAGAGAAGTTGGAAGTGAGGTTGTAGTAATTGTGAATAGTAAGAATGTAACTTTTCTTATTTTTGTAACCATGGCTCTGTTCCTATATGGCGAAGTTGTTCTCTCTTCGGGAAGTTGTTTCTGTCATTGTGTTCTGTTTCCTGCCCTGTGGCAGTGATGTTTGTTTATTCATTCTATCCATTAATAAACTTGTCTTGTCTGATGTGAAACTACACCACTGGCTTTTTTTAACCCTCATTGTCTGACAAGTTTTGTTTATTTTTGAGAGACTGCCAAGTTCAGTTACGTTGTATCAATATTCTTCTGTGGAGTTGTGTGCCTGGGAGTCTTGTTGAATTTTCTAAGAGTGTAACAGAGGAAATTGGGTTGTCTTTTAGCATCAACAACAAGAAGCAATTTCTATAATGAAAAAATGTACTCCACTAGAATGAATGAATGATTGAATGAATTAATAATTGAATGAATTAATAATCTTTATTTTTAAAAGGTAAAGAATTGGGCACGCAGGCCCGTCTTATATTTTGCCCTTCTTTCATTCTTCCCACACACTCAATTTAATAGTAGTATACAAACTATCAAGAGTCTCTCACATGCTTGATGCCGCCGATGTTTGTTTCTTGCACGGGGTAGAGCTCTCTCTCTCTCTCTATCTCTCTCTCTCTCTATCTCTCTCTCTCTCTATCTCTCTCTCTCTCATATGCTTGATGTTTGTTTCTTGCACGGGGTAGAGGGCTTTGCTTCTTTCTCCGTTAACGCAGTAAATGTGAACATGAGTTGTAGATTTTGACAGGGAGTACTTCTTAAGCTGGTGCCGTGTTGGCAGGTCAGGATCCAGCATAGTTCTTTTTCACTAACATATCCCCAGCACGCTTTAATAACATAGAAATTGGAATTTTACCTTTATCTTTTTACCTTTATCTTCACTGACTAGATACATTCAAACTGGATCTCTTTTCTTCTCAGAGATAGACGAACGAGGTTCACTTAACTGATAGTTTGTGATTATTTCCCCTCACTTAGCTGATAGTTTGTGGTTATTTCCCCTCACTTAGCTGATAGTTTGTGGTTATTTCCCCTCACTTAACTGATAGTTTGTGGTTATTTCCCCTCACTTAGCTGATAGTTTGTGGTTATTTCTCCTCACTTAACTGATAGTTTGTGGTTATTTCCCCTCACTTAACTGATAGTTTGTGTTGTTCCCCTCATTTAACTGATAGTTTGTGTTTGTTTCCCCTCACTTAGCTGATAGTTTGTGTTTGTTTCCCCTCATTTAACTGATAGTTTGTGTTTGTTTCCCCTCATTTAACTGATAGTTTGTGTTTGTTTCCCCTCACTTAGCTGATAGTTTGTGTTTGTTTCCCCTCACTTAACTGATAGTTTGTGTTTTTCCCCTCACTTAACTGATAGTTTGTGTTTGTTTCCCCTCACGTAACTGATAGTTTGTGTTGTTCCCCTCACTTAACTGATAGTTTATGTTTGTTTCCCCTCACTTAGCTGATAGTTTGTGGCAATTTACCCTCACTTAACTGATAGTTTGTTTTTGTTTCCCCTCACTTAACTGATAGTTTGTGGTTATTTCCCCTCACATAGCTGATAGTTTGTTTTTGTTTCCCCTCACTTAACTGATTGATTGCTCAGCTAATAGAAATAACGAATGTGTAAAACTGGTTCTAGTAATGAAAGTAGGTCGAGGTGTATGGTTCAGGTTTACAAAAAGATAAAAGGAGTGAGGAAAGTGGGAAGAAACAAGAATGGCAGAAAGTAAGACGAGTATGTGTAAATGAAGAACATGCAACTGTCCAATATGTGGGCAAAATCCTTTTTCAAGGATCACATGCTAAAAACAGGAAAATTAGATGAAGAATGAAACACTTGGCTTTCATGGTATCTTCCGTGTAAGAAAGATGGGCACAAAATGCTCCCAGGTAAGTAAAACGAGGTAAAGAAAGAATGAAAAAGGGTACCATTTTGTACGATACTGAAAGTTTATTCTCACTTGCTGAATGTTTATCTTAACTTACTGATAGTTTATCTTAACTTCCTGATAATTATCTTAACTTGCTGAAAGCTTATTTCGAATTCTTTCTGATATTTTACAGGTTGAACTTGACGCTGCTTTCGTCGTTCTCTTTGTAATAGTGTCAAGTTTCTTTGCTTTTTATCGACACATTTTTTCTGTTTTACCTCTACACTCTTCATTTCTCTCCTATTATCATCTGATGATTCTAGAGTTGAAAAAAAACATAGAAATGATATTCCTTTATACCCTAGCGATTCGCGCTGAGAAACTCTTGGCTCTGAGAAACTCTTGGCTCTGAGCCCTGATATTTGTCTGCCCTTACATACACTTAATCTACAGTCATAAAATGTTTAATAAGACGACGCAGACCAGATGAGGTTTTGTAAACTATGTGGAGAGAAAGATAAGGAAGTTAATATCTTCACTGCAAACCTGTGTTTCCTGGAGGCTGTCTTACAAGGCATCATAACAACTTGACATCTACCACCAGGTAGTAGGGCACACACAACGTTCACACTAAGATTGGCAGGAAACAGAGAGAGAGAGAGGCCGGCCACGCCCTAGATGGAGGGAGGAGCGGAAAGGTAGACAAGATAAACCTTACATCCCCCGACATGTGACATATCCCATCATGTGACTAGCGCTGTTATGACATCACCCATAATGTGACCAGCCCTCTCGTGACATATCCCGTCATGTGACTAGCGCTGTTACGACATCACCCATAATGTGACCAGCCCTGTCGTGACATCGCCCGTCATGTGACTAGCGCTGTTATGACATCTCCCGTCATGTGACCATCCCTGTTATGACATCTCCTGTCATGTGACCAGCCCTGTTGTGACATATCCTGTCATGTGACCAGCCCTGTTGTGACATATCCCATAATGTGACTAGCTCTATCGTCACATCCACCGTAATGTGACCAGCCTTGTTGTAATATTTCTCGTCATGTGACTAGCCCTGTCATGACACCATCCGTAATGTGACCAGTCCACTTGTGACATATCCCATCATGTGACCAGCCTTGTTGTGACATCATCCGTCAATTGACCAGCCCTATTGTTACATCTCTCATCATGTGACCAGTCTTGTTGTGACATCATCCATCACATGACCAGCCCTATTGTGACATCTCCAATCACGTGACCAATCCTATTTTGTCATCAACCGTCATCTGACCAGCCTTGTTGTGACATATCCCGTCATGTGACCTGCCCTGTTATGACATCATCCGTCATGTGACCAGCCTTGTGACATATCCCGTCATGTGACCAGCCCTGCTGTGACATCACTCGTCACGTGACCAGCCCTGCTGTGACATCACCCGTCACGTGACCAGCCCTGCTGTGACATCACCCGTCACGTGACAAGCCCTGCTGTGACATCTGTTTGTTCCCTCAAAACTGACAGGCGCGAGATGAGGAAGACAAGACAAGATAAAGAGTGCGACGTGTCTTGACCAGTTCTGGTCAGCAATCTCTACGTGAAATAAGCCATTACTGTCGTCTGCTGTCTTGTAACAACAGCCCCGCCTTCTTTGTTCCCTGTAACATAAAACAGCCCCGCCTTCTTTGTTCCCTGTAACATAAATGAAAATAAGTGAACATGAAAATATGAAAAAATAAAAGCAGACTTGTACAAATCTTGAACTTGCCTGAGGAGTGGACAACTTTTCAAGTCTGCTTACAGAAAACAATAGACAACATTTGTTTTAAGAATACACACTAGATAGAAAACATTTAGAGAACAGACTCTAGTGTGTGTGTGTGTTTGTGTCAGTGTCTGTTTCTCTCTCTCCCTCTCTCTCTCTCTCTCTCTCTCTCTCTCTGTCTCTCTCAGTGTCAGCTACCCATAGATTTGTGTCGTCAGCCCGCCAGATTTTCCATGCAAACATTGATTTTTCTTTGTCATAGAAATTTTGTGTTAACACTGTAATGACTTCTCATATAAATTTCTTGCTGACAGTGTGATGGTTTGTTCTCTTGTTGACATTGTGAGATTTATCGCAGAAATTTCTTGTTGGTATTGTGATGATTTGTCATAGAAATTTCTTGTTGGTATTGTGATGATTTGTCATAGAAATTTTGTGTTAACACTGTAATGACTTCTCATATAAATTTCTTGCTGACAGTGTGATGGTTTGTTCTCTTGTTGACATTGTGAGATTTATCGCAGAAATTTCTTGTTGGTATTGTGATTGTTTGTCACAGAAATTTCTTGTTGGTATTGTGATGATTTGTCATAGAAATTTCTTGTTGACAGTGAGAAAGTTTGTCATGGTGTTGACATTCTGATGGTTTGTAGTATACATTTCTTGTTGACAGTGTGATGGTTTGTCATGATGTTGACATTGTGATGGTTTGTTGTAGAAATTTCTTCTTGACAGTGTAATGGTTTTTCATCTTGTTGATATTGTGATGGTTTGTGATAGAAATTTCTTGTTGACAGTGTGATGTTTTGTCATCTTGTTGACATCGTGATGGTTTGTTGTAGAGATTTCTTTTTGATATTGTGATGGTTTGTCGTACAAATTTCTTGTTGACAGTGTGATGGTTTGTCATCTTGTTGACAATGTGATGTTTTGTCGTAGAAATTTCTTGTTGACAATGTTGTTTACCTTAGTTTGAAATGCGATGTTTTTAACAAAATTAAAGTCTGTGCTTGTATTATTGGCATTATGTACTTCCAAGTGAGTGTGTTTTCGTGATGTATTTGTGTACATGTGTGAGTAAGTGCTTTGTACATGTGGGAGTGATTATTTTTGTGCTTGTGTGAGTATGTTTGAGGTGTGGCAGTCTGATGAATGTGTTTTAATAGTGAGAATATATATTTATGTGATTTAAAATCTTTCTCTGTGTGTGTTTCTATGGCTGGGATATTTCTGTTTGTGTGTTTCTGTGGCTGGGATATTTCTGTTTGTGTTGTTTCTATGACTGAGAATCTTTATCAGTCCCGTCTTGGAAGGGTACATAATGGGAAAAAGAAAGAGAGGAAGACCAAGGCGAAGATGGCTGCAAGACATCGTTGATGATCTCCAAATGGATGCATCAGCAGCAGGCCATCTTGCTCACAACCGAGATACCTACAGGAGAGCTGTTAGAGAGGCAACGTTCCGCATGAGACGTGCAAATGAATGATTGATTGATTGAGAATCTTTTTGTGATTCTATAATTGAGAATCTATCTGTTTTTGTGATTCTATGATTGAGAATCTATCTGTTTTTGTGTTTATGACTGTGATATTTTTTGTGTATATTTAGAATGTTTCCGCTACCAAAAAAAAAAAATAAATAAATAAATAAATAAAAATCACAAGATCATGAAAAATGTTGGGATCTAACTGTTGGAGAAGATAAAACAGACAATTTTTCTCACTGGTAGAATACTGAGAGACAGAATGTTGAATGAAAAATACTAAGTGACAGAAACACACGAATGATTAGTGTATAAGTATATTAAACTAAGTGTATAATTATGGGTACATAAAACTAAATATATAATTGTACATAAAACTAACTATAGTGGTACCTCGGGTTTCGAACGCCTCTAGTCACGAACAAATCGACCCACGAACAATTTCCTAACAAATTTTGACTCGACCCGCGAACAATGCCTCAGCGTACGAACGCACAAACATGGCTTTGGCGCCATGTTTCGGCTCGCGAACAGCATCAGTTGTACTCAGGTTTGCGCGCTGTGAACATTGTTTGTCGTTGAATTGTTCTTGATACCATTTTTTTTGTTTTTGCATTAAATGAACTCTCATTATGGCTGGCAAGAAAGTGAAAAGTGTTAGTGACAGCGGTGCAAAGAAGCATAAGCGTATGACAGTAGAAACGAAGGAGGAAATCATAATTAAACATGAGAATGGTGTTCGTGTGTCTGATCTGGCCAAGCAGTACGACATGGCTAAATCTTCAATCTGTACGATCTTAAAGAACAAAGATGCGCTAAAGATGGCTGATGTGGCTAAATCTTCAATCTGTACCATCTTAAAGAACAAAGATGCGCTAAAGATGGCTGATGTGGCTAAATCTTCAATCTGTACCATCTTAAAGAACAAAGATGCGCTAAAGATGGCTGATGTGGCTAAATCTTCAATCTGTACCATCTTAAAGAACAAAGATAAGAACAAAGATGCGCTAAAGACGGCTGATGTGGCTAAATCTACAATCTGTACCATCTTAAAGAACAAAGATGCACTAAAGATGGCTGATGTGGCTAAATCTACAATCTGTACCATCTTAAAGAACAAAGATGCACTAAAGATGGCTGATGTGGCTAAAAGAGTGACTATGTTAACGAAGCAAAGGTCTCAAGTGCTAGGAGAAGTAGAAAAATTATTGTTAGTTTGGATCCCTACACAGCTGCCTGATGTTATTATGGGATGGGACTCTCCTTCGGAGGAGTAGTCTTCTTCCTCCACCACCACCATCTACCTGTGCCAGCAACTATCAACCACATAGGTAAAGTTATACTGTATATTTTATATTGTATATTTTTGCCCCACACAAATCCATAAAAAAGTAAAAAAAAAACAGTATGTTTCTGGGGCGGGCCAGCGGATTAAGTGGATTTGCGTTCATTTCAATGGGAAAAATTGTTTCGGTTCCCGAACGTAGTCAAAGAACGAATTAAGTTCGTGACCCGAGCTACCACTGTATATAACTATGAGCACATAAAACTAAGTATATAACTATAAGTACATAACTATAAGTATATAACTATAAGTATTATAAAACTAAGTATAGAACTATAAGTATAGATCTATAAGTATATTAAACTAAGTGTATAATTATGGGTACATAAAACTAAATATATAATTGTACATAAAACTAACTATAGTGGTACCTCGGGTTTCGAACGCCTCTAGTCACGAACAAATCGACCCACGAACAATTTCCTAACAAATTTTGACTCGACCCGCGAACAATGCCTCAGCGTACGAACGCACAAACATGGCTTTGGCGCCATGTTTCGGCTCGCGAACAGCATCAGTTGTACTCAGGTTTGCGCGCTGTGAACATTGTTTGTCGTTGAATTGTTCTTGATACCATTTTTTTTGTTTTTGCATTAAATGAACTCTCATTATGGCTGGCAAGAAAGTGAAAAGTGTTAGTGACAGCGGTGCAAAGAAGCATAAGCGTATGACAGTAGAAACGAAGGAGGAAATCATAATTAAACATGAGAATGGTGTTCGTGTGTCTGATCTGGCCAAGCAGTACGACATGGCTAAATCTTCAATCTGTACGATCTTAAAGAACAAAGATGCGCTAAAGATGGCTGATGTGGCTAAATCTTCAATCTGTACCATCTTAAAGAACAAAGATGCGCTAAAGATGGCTGATGTGGCTAAATCTTCAATCTGTACCATCTTAAAGAACAAAGATGCGCTAAAGACGGCTGATGTGGCTAAATCTACAATCTGTACCATCTTAAAGAACAAAGATGCACTAAAGATGGCTGATGTGGCTAAATCTACAATCTGTACCATCTTAAAGAACAAAGATGCACTAAAGATGGCTGATGTGGCTAAAAGAGTGACTATGTTAACGAAGCAAAGGTCTCAAGTGCTAGGAGAAGTAGAAAAATTATTGTTAGTTTGGATCCCTACACAGCTGCCTGTTGTTATTATGGGATGGGACTCTCCTTCGGAGGAGTAGTCTTCTTCCTCCACCACCACCATCTACCTGTGCCAGCAACTATCAACCACATAGGTAAAGTTATACTGTATATTTTATATTGTATATTTTTGCCCCACACAAATCCATAAAAAAAGTAAAAAAAAAAAACAGTATGTTTCTGGGGCAGGCCAGCGGATTAAGTGGATTTGCGTTCATTTCAATGGGAAAAATTGTTTCGGTTCCCGAACGTAGTCAAAGAACGAATTAAGTTCGTGACCCGAGCTACCACTGTATATAACTATGAGCACATAAAACTAAGTATATAACTATAAGTACATAACTATAAGTATATAACTATAAGTATTATAAAACTAAGTATAGAACTATAAGTATAGATCTATAAGTACATAAAACTAAGTATATAACTATAAGTACATAACTATAAGTACATAAAACTAAGTATATAACTGTAAGTATTATAAAACTAAGTATAGAACTATAAGTACATAAAACTAAGTATATAACTATAAGTATATAACTATAAGTACATAAAACTAAGTATATAACTATAAGTATTATAAAACTAAGTATATACTCGAAGCCACTGCAGTAAAGCTGTGATAACAAAATGTGTAAACCAGGAAAAAAGTAGGAACAGCTTTGTTACTTGTGCCTGTTAAGTGATAAAACTGTTTCTACTTTTTTCCTGGTTTATACTTTGAGTAACAGAAAGTGATAGGTAGGTTATTTAATTACAGATTGTCCAGGAAAGAATGTTGAGTGATAGAATGGGCACGAAAGAGTGTTGAGTGATATTATGGACAAGAAAGAATGTTCAGTGATAGAATGTGCAAGAAATAATGTGTTCTCTTACTGTAAGATAGAATGCTGAGTGATAGAGTGGGAAATAAAGAATGCTGAGTGACAGATTTCCAAGGAATAGTGTAGAGTGGCAGAATATTAAAGGAAGAATGTAGAATGACAGAGTGTAGAGGACAAGAATATTTGGACTGTATGTAGAGAGCAAGAATATCTAGAGAATAATGTTGAAACAAAGAATGTTGATGGATGGAGTATTGAATATCAGTAAGTAGAGAGCCATAATATGTACAAGAATAATAATATTATGGTCAGAGCTTTCGATAGCAGGATGCTGAAAGTCAGAGCTTTAGATAACATAATGTTGACAGCCAGAGCTTTAGATGACAGAATGTTGACAGCCTGAGCGTTAGATAGCAGAATGTTCATAGCCAGAGCTTTAGATGACAGAATGTTGACAGCCTGAGCTTTAGATAGCATAATGTTGACAGCCAGAGCTTTAGATGACAGAATGTTGACAGCCTGAGCTTTAGATGACAGAATGTTGACAGCCTGAGCTTTAGATAGCAGAATGTTGACAGTCAGAAAGTAAAGGTAGAGATACAACGGGGACACCTGTAGGATGTGGTGTTTGCGCCCACATTTTCCTTGCCTATCAGCAGACTAGAGAATGATGTGATCAAACTCATGGTCATTATTATAGTCAGTGTCATAGTCTGCATTATTGTCAGTGTAACTGTCAGCATCATAGTCAGCATCATAGTCAGTGTAACTATCAGCATCATAGTCGGCATAATAGTCAGTGTAACTGTCAGCATCATATTCAGCGTTATAATCAGTGTAACTGTCAGCATCATATTCAGCGTTATAATCAGTGTAACTGTCAGCATCATATTCAGCGTTATAATCATTGTAACTGTCAGCATCATATTCAGCGTTATAATCAGTGTAACTGTCAGCATAATAGTCAGCATCACAGTCAGTGTAACTGTCAGCATCATAGTCAGCATCACAGTCAGCATCATAGTCAGTGTAACTATCAGCATCATATTCAGCATCATAGTCAGTGTAACTGTCAGCATCATATTCAGTATCATAGTCAGTGTAACTATCAGCATCATATTCAGCATCATAGTCAGTGTAACTGTCAGCATCATATTCAGCGTTATAGTCAGTGTAACTATCAGCATCGTAGTCAGTGTAACTATCAGCATCGTAGTCAGTGTAACTATCAGCATCATAGTCAGTGTAACTGTCAGCATCATAGTCAGCATCATAGTCAGTGTAACTGTCAGCATCATAGTCAGCATCATAGTCAGTGTAACTGTCAGCATCATATTCAGCGTTATAGTCAGTGTAACTATCAGCATCATAGTCAGTGTAACTATCAGCATCATAGTCAGTGTAACTGTCAGCATCATAGTCAGTGTAACTGTCAGCATCATAGTCAGTGTAACTATCAGCATCATAGTCAGTGTAACTGTCAGCATCATATTCCGCGTTATAGTCAGTGTAACTATCAGCATCGTAGTCAGTGTAACTGTCAGCATCATAGTCAGCATCATAGTCAGCATCATAGTCAGTGTAACTATCAGCATCATAGTCAGCATCATAGTCAGTGTAACTATCAGCATCATAGTCAGCATCATAGTCAGCATCGTAGTCAGCATCGTAGTCAGCATCATAGTCAGCATCGTAGTCAGTGTAACTGTCAGCATCATAGTCAGTGTAACTATCAGCATCATAGTCAGCATCGTAGTCAGCATCGTAGTCAGCATCATAGTCAGCATCATAGTCAGCATCATAGTCAGCATCGTAGTCAGCATCATAGTCAGCATCGTAGTCAGCATCGTAGTCAGCATCGTAGTCAGCATCATAGTCAGCATTATAGTCAGTGTAACTGTCAGCATCACAGTCAGCATCGTAGTCAGCATAATAGTCATTGTAACTGTCAGCATCATAGTCAGCATCGTAGTCAGCATCGTAGTCAGCATCATAGTCAGTGTAACTGTCAGCATCATAGTCAGCATCGTAGTCAGCATCATAGTCAGCATCATAGTCAGTGTAACTGTCAGCATCATAGTCAGCATCATAGTCAGCATCATAGTCAGCATCATAGTCAGTGTAACTGTCAGCATCATAGTCAGCATCATAGTCAGTGTAACTGTCAGCATCATAGTCAGCATCATAGTCAGTGTAACTGTCAGCATCATAGTCAGCATCGTAGTCAGTGTAACTGTCAGCATCATAGTCAGCATCATAGTCAGTGTAACTGTCAGCATCATAGTCAGCATCATAGTCAGTGTAACTGTCAGCATCATAGTCAGCATCATAGTCAGTGTAACTGTCAGCATCATAGTCAGCATCGTAGTCAGCATCATAGTCAGCATCATAGTCAGCATCATAGTCAGTGTAACTGTCAGCATCATAGTCAGCATCATAGTCAGTGTAACTGTCAGCATCATAGTCAGCATCGTAGTCAGCATCATAGTCAGCATCATAGTCAGTGTAACTGTCAGCATCATAGTCAGCATCATAGTCAGTGTAACTGTCAGCATCATAGTCAGCATCGTAGTCAGCATCATAGTCAGTGTAACTGTCAGCATCATAGTCAGCATCGTAGTCAGCATCGTAGTCAGCATCATAGTCAGCATCATAGTCAGTGTAACTGTCAGCATCATAGTCAGCATCATAGTCAGTGTAACTGTCAGCATCATAGTCAGCATCATAGTCAGTGTAACTGTCAGCATCATAGTCAGCATCATAGTCAGTGTAACTGTCAGCATCATAGTCAGTGTAACTGTCAGCATCATAGTCAGCATCATAGTCAGTGTAACTGTCAGCATCATAGTCAGTGTAACTGTCAGCATCATAGTCAGTGTAACTGTCAGCATCATAGTCAGTGTAACTGTCAGCATCATAGTCAGTGTAACTGTCAGCATCATAGTCAGCATCATAGTCAGTGTAACTGTCAGCATCATAGTCAGTGTAACTGTCAGCATCACTGTCAGCATCATAGTCAGCATCATAGTCAGCATCATAGTCAGCATCATGCCTGTCTGTCTGTCCTTTCCCTAGCACTAGGAACCAGGTAGTAATTTCTACAGCTAGGGGACTAGCCAGTTTTGAGCAACCGACCTTCACCAGAAGAGCAAGTGCACTAAACACTTTGCCACTCTGACGTCAATCAGAATCTGATAGGAATCGTGTGTGTGTATGTGTGTGATTTTGTGTGGGGGTGAAAGGATAAAGTGCTAGAATGTGGGGGAATATAATTTCAATGAATAAAATGTTATGTGACAGAATGTCAGTGTTTAGAAGGTAAAAAATGTTAGTGTAATTGAATGTTAATGCATAGAATGTAAATGGACAAAATTTTGATTGTCAGAATATAAAGTTATAGAATATTTAGACCAGTATGTTGAGTAATGTGGAATACAGAGGCCAGTATGTTGAGTAATGTGGAATACAGAGGCCAGTATGTTGAGTAATGTGGAATACAGAGGCCAGTATGTTGAGTAATGTGGAATACAGAGGCCAGTATGCTGAGTAATGTAGAATACAGAGGCCAGTATGTTGAGTAATGTGGAATGCAGAGGCCAGTATGTTGAGTAATGTGGAATACAGAGGCCAGTATGCTGAGTAATGTAGAATACAGAGGCCAGTATGTTGAGTAATGTGGAATATAGAGGATAGTATGTTGAATAATATGGAATATAAAGGATAGTATGTTGAATAATATGGAATATAGAGGATAGTATGTTGAATAATATGGAATATGGAGGATAGTATGTTGAATAATATGGAATATAGAGGATAGTATGTTAAATAATATGGAATATGGAGGATAGTATGTTGAATAATATGGAATATAGAGGATAGTATGTTTAATAATATGGAATATAGAGGATAGTGTGTTGAATAATGTAAATGTAGAGGTCAGCTTGTTGAGTTAGAGGGAAACAAGAACTGTATTTGATATTTTCAAACTTGGAAAGAAAAGCTGTTTGAAGTTGATGATTAGGACAGCATACTAAATTCCATATTTCTTTCTCTTTCATACTAAATTCCATATTTCTTACTCTTTCATACTAAATTCCATATTTCTTCTTTCACACTAAATTCCATATTGTCTTCTTCTTTCACACTAAATTCATTATTTTCTTTTTCTTTCACATTCAATTCCACATTTATTCTTCTTTTTGTCCGGAGTTTGTACATAAAAGGGCTTTGATTGTCTTTGGTCACAGTTTGCAATGATGCTGTGATATCTGCGCCTTTTGTTCCGACACTTCTTACTTCTGTGTGGTCAGCTTTTAGGACAGGATTTATCTTCTCGTTTCAGTACCTCATTACCTGCCCAGACTACTTTCTGTTACCTTTTCACCACCTGGAGTTGTGTGTCTACTACCTCGTTTTACTGTAGACATAGATTGTTGTCTATAACTATCTGTTATTAGTCTAGAATGAAGATTGTTGTCTATAACTGTCTGTGCTAAGATTGTTGTCTATAACTGTCTATGCTAAGATTGTTATGTATAACTGTGCTAAGATTGTTGTCTATAACTGTCTGTGCTAAGATTATTATGTATAACTGTCTGTGCTAAGATTATTATGTATAACTGTCTGTGCTAAGATTGTTGTCTATAACTGTCTGTGCTTAATTGCGTGCTTCTTTTTCCATTTATAAGTTCGTAATCTAGACTTAGATTGTTGTTTCTAACTTATCTGTGCGTAATCTAGACTTAGATTGTTGTTTCTAACTGAATGTGCTAATCTTTTCACAAAAACTGTTAGCCCGACCTTCACCAGAAGAGCAAGTGCACTAAACACTTTGCCACTCTGACGTCAATCAGAATCTGATAGGAATCGTGTGTGTGTATGTGTGTGATTTTGTGTGGGGGTGAAAGGATAAAGTGCTAGAATGTGGGGGAATATAATTTCAATGAATAAAATGTTATGTGACAGAATGTCAGTGTTTAGAAGGTAAAAAATGTTAGTGTAATTGAATGTTAATGCATAGAATGTAAATGGACAAAATTTTGATTGTCAGAATATAAAGTTATAGAATATTTAGACCAGTATGTTGAGTAATGTGGAATACAG
Source organism: Achatina immaculata (assembly GCA_009760885.1). NCBI lineage: Eukaryota > Metazoa > Mollusca > Gastropoda > Stylommatophora > Achatinidae > Lissachatina > Lissachatina immaculata. The sequence continues at coordinate 29,782,925 of CM019692.1, read as the reverse complement.
AGGCCAGTATGTTGAGTAATGTGGAATACAGAGGCCAGTATGTTGAGTAATGTGGAATACAGAGGCCAGTATGTTGAGTAATGTGGAATACAGAGGCCAGTATGCTGAGTAATGTAGAATACAGAGGCCAGTATGTTGAGTAATGTGGAATGCAGAGGCCAGTATGTTGAGTAATGTGGAATACAGAGGCCAGTATGCTGAGTAATGTAGAATACAGAGGCCAGTATGTTGAGTAATGTGGAATATAGAGGATAGTATGTTGAATAATATGGAATATAAAGGATAGTATGTTGAATAATATGGAATATAGAGGATAGTATGTTGAATAATATGGAATATGGAGGATAGTATGTTGAATAATATGGAATATAGAGGATAGTATGTTTAATAATATGGAATATGGAGGATAGTATGTTGAATAATATGGAATATAGAGGATAGTATGTTTAATAATATGGAATATAGAGGATAGTGTGTTGAATAATGTAAATGTAGAGGTCAGCTTGTTGAGTTAGAGGGAAACAAGAACTGTATTTGATATTTTCAAACTTGGAAAGAAAAGCTGTTTGAAGTTGATGATTAGGACAGCACACTAAATTCCATATTTCTTTCTCTTTCATACTAAATTCCATATTTCTTACTCTTTCATACTAAATTCCATATTTCTTCTTTCACACTAAATTCCATATTGTCTTCTTCTTTCACACTAAATTCATTATTTTCTTTTTCTTTCACATTCAATTCCACATTTATTCTTCTTTTTGTCCGGAGTTTGTACATAAAAGGGCTTTGATTGTCTTTGGTCACAGTTTGCAATGATGCTGTGATATCTGCGCCTTTTGTTCCGACACTTCTTACTTCTGTGTGGTCAGCTTTTAGGACAGGATTTATCTTCTCGTTTCAGTACCTCATTACCTGCCCAGACTACTTTCTGTTACCTTTTCACCACCTGGAGTTGTGTGTCTACTACCTCGTTTTACTGTAGACATAGATTGTTGTCTATAACTATCTGTTATTAGTCTAGAATGAAGATTGTTGTCTATAACTGTCTGTGCTAAGATTGTTGTCTATAACTGTCTATGCTAAGATTGTTATGTATAACTGTGCTAAGATTGTTGTCTATAACTGTCTGTGCTAAGATTATTATGTATAACTGTCTGTGCTAAGATTATTATGTATAACTGTCTGTGCTAAGATTGTTGTCTATAACTGTCTGTGCTTAATTGCGTGCTTCTTTTTCCATTTATAAGTTCGTAATCTAGACTTAGATTGTTGTTTCTAACTTATCTGTGCGTAATCTAGACTTAGATTGTTGTTTCTAACTGAATGTGCTAATCTTTTCACAAAAACTGTTAGCCCCAACTATTGCACAAAGAAAAATGTACAAATTATTCAACATTTGAATTAAATTGATTCAAAACGTACAGGTTCATTTTTAAGTTACAACTGTTTAACATTTTAAAATGAAATGTTTAAACAGAAATATTTTATACATGAATTTGATGTCTGACAATCTATATGTTTCACCATCTGCAAAATATTGACTATATAACTTCTGCACAACTAAGCTACGCCTCCAGACTGACAAGTCTGGCTTAGTACAGCTTCAGTGAAGTTCAGTAATTTACTTGAACATACATTCCACAGTAAGCCAAAAAACTGACTCATATGTAGCAGTTCTCGTCCCTCTGTCTAAAGTAGTACTAAATATATCAGTTCTCATCCCTGTGTCTAAAGTAGTATTAAATATAGCAGTTCTCGTCCCTGTGTCTAAAGTAGTACTAAATATAGCAGTTCTCGTTCTGTGTCTAAAATAGAAGTAAATATAGCAGTTCTCTTCCTGTGTTAAAAGTAAGAGTAAATATAGCAGTTCTCTTCCTGTGTCTAAAGTAAGAGTAAATATAGCAGTTCTTGTCCTGTGTCTAAAGTAAGAGTAAATATAGCAGTTCTTGTCCTGTGTCTAAAGTAAGAGTAAATATAGCAGTTCTCTTCCTGTGTCTAAAGTAAGAGTAAATATAGCAGTTCTTGTCCTGTGTCTAAAGTAAGAGTAAATATAGCAGTTCTCTTCCTGTGTCTAAAGTAAGAGTAAATATAGCAGTTCTCTTCCTGTGTCTAAAATAAGAGTAAATATAGAGTTCTGGTCCTCTAAAGTAAGAGTAAATATAGAGTTCTGGTCCTCTAAAGTAAGAGTAAATATAGAGTTCTGGTCCTCTAAAGTAAGAGTAAATATAGAGTTCTGGTCCTCTAAAGTAAGAGTAAATATAGAGTTCTGGTCCTCTAAAGTAGGAGTAAATTTAGCAGTTCTCGTTCTCTATCTAAAGTAGGACTAAATGTAGCAGTTTTCATTCTGTGTCTAAATTAGGACTATATAAAGAAGAAGACGGCTGCAAGAGCTTTATTTCAGATTTGAATGCTGATTTGTTTCACCAAATCTGGAAATATGAATGGCCGTGATCCCACGTGCTGAGAGATTTCAGCTTAAAACGCTGGCAACAAGGACCCCGCTTCATATTCAAACCATTTCATTACGGGACATATTACATCTAAAACACAAATGAAGGTATAAAATGACACAGTAATTTTCTGTTTTCTTGTTTCCTGACAGCTGATGCTTTCTTGAGAAGTGAACCCAGCCCAACTGTTGAAGGCGCAGTCAACTTTGCCGTGTGAAGCCACTCCCCGCCTTGTCTGTCAGATAAGTGGGACTGACCTGACACATATATCATCCTTTAGATAACTGCTGATTGTGAAGATGATTTTGACAATATTGGCACTTCGTGAAAATGATTTTGACCGTGCCTGGAAAAAGATTAAACGAAGGGTTTAACAAAACAAATGAGAGGAAGAAATCAGCGCACATAAAGATGCACATAAACATTTGTAATAATAAATAGCGTAACAAATGTAACAGAAAGATAGAACATTTAATAGTGTTAACAATTGTAATAGAAATATAGAACATTTAATAGTGTTAACAACTGTAATAGAAATATAGAACATTTAATAGTGTTAACAATTGTAATAGAAATATAGAACATTTAATAGTGTTAACAATTGTAATAGAAATATAGAACATTTAATAGTGTTAACAAATGTAATAGAAAGATAGAACATTTAATAGTGCTAACAAATGTAATAGAAAGATAGAAAATTTAATAATGTAACAAGTGTTTTCTTTTTCTTCTTCTTCTTCTTCTTCTTCTTCTATGTTCATGGAACTGTGAAGTGAAGTTATTCGCAGCCAGTGCTGTGAGGATGTTGAAGATAGTCAGGCTACAGCTGGCTTCTTACAGCGTAAGAGAGAGAGAGAGAGAGAGAGAGAGAGAGAGAGAGAGAGACTGAGAAAGGGAAAAAACAGTTATTTAGTGTGACAAGTGTAAGAGAGAGAGAGAGAGAGAGAGACTGAGAAAGGGAAAAAACAGTTATTTAGTGTGACAAGTGTAAGAGAGAGAGAGAGAGAGAGAGAGAGACTGAGAAAGGGAAAAAACAGTTATTTAGTGTGACAAGTGTAAGAGAATGAATGAATGAATGAATAATCTTTATTTTTCAAAGGTAAAGAATTGGGCACACAGGTCCGTCTTACATTCTGCCCTTCATCACTCCATCTTTCATTCTTCCCACACACTTGATTTGGTACAAAAATACAAATTAAATTAGGAAAAACATATCAAAAGAGTTTAAGATTTAACTATTACACTCAAGGTAAAAGAGAAGAATTCATTAACCTAATAAAATAGTACTCACGCACACATACACACGCATGCACACGCAGACATATACATAAATAAAAATACATTGTAAATCATCTTCTAACATATGTTTTTTTAACACACATTAAAATAATTTCTAACAATATCTAACAAGTTGTTTTTCTAACTATGTCATTGAAGTGAGAGAGAGGGAGAGATAGAGGAGAGACTGAGAAAGGGAAAAAACAGTTATTTAGTGTGACAAGCGTAAGAGAGAGAGAGACTGAGAAAGGAAAAAAAAACAGTTATTTAGTGTGACAGGTGTAAGAGAGAGAGAGATAGAGAGAGAGAGAAAGGGCAAAAAACAGTTATTTAGTGTGACAAGCGTAAAAGAGAGAGAGAGAGAGAGAGAGAGAGAGAGAAAGAAAGAGAGGTCAATATTATGACAAATATAACAGAAAGATAGAACAATCAATATTGTAAGAAAAATAATAGAAGATAGAAAAGTCAATACTATGGCAATTATAACAGAACGATAGACCAGTTAGTATAGTCAGAATTATAAAAGAAAGATACAACAGTCAATATTGTGAGAATTATAACAGAGAGAGAACAGTCGACACTGAGACAAGTATAACAGAAAGATTAAACAGTCAATATTGTGACAAGTATAACAGAAAGATAGAACAGTCAATATTGTGTCAAATATAGCAGAGAGATAGAACAGTAAGTATTGTGACAAGAATGACAGAAAGATTGAACAATCAATACTGTGAGGATTGTAACAGAAAGATATACTACAAGAATTAGATTTTCCAAAAATGAAACTGAAGTTACCGGGTTATGTTGAGCGTCTGAAGGATAAAATATACTGCCTGGATCAGAGAGATTAATGTTTGTAATCCCACGGGGAGGGGGGGGGGTAGGAATAGATTCTTAAGGTTTCTAATCTGGAAGGGTGGAGATTATTGTTCGTTATCTGGGTAGTGGGAGAAGATTAATGTTTGTGATCTAGCGAGTGGGAGGAGACTAACGTTTGTGATCTAGCGAGTGGGAGGAGATTAATGTTTGTGATCTAGCGAGTGGGAGGAGATTAATGTTTGTGATCTGCAGAGGAGAAGTGTTGTTGAGGTGGAGAGATCTCGTAGTTTATGACCGGCTTTTTTTTGTGAAATAATTTGCCATTTTTAATTCATGATTTATTTCAAGCATGACGTTTTGTTTTCTTCCGCTAAATTATCCGGACATTTTTTCTTATGTTATAGCGGGCTGTTGTTTCCTGTTTTCTGTCTGTGATCACATCCTCAGCTTTCTAAATATCCACTCTCTGGCCTGTGTACTGGGAGCTTGCTTCGCTGCCAGTTTCCTGTATAAACCTACACTCCCACTTTTTATGTCAGTCTTATGTAATATGTACCACTCTTGTGTAGTATGTATCACTCTGGTGTAATATGTATCACGCTTATGTAATATGTACCACTGTTATGTAATATGTATAACTCCTATGTAATACTGGTGGCACAGTAGTCAGTGCACTCATATCTGATCGCGAAGGTCAGTGGTTCGTATCCGACCAGAAGCTCCTGGTCATCATCACCTGGCTTTCAGAGCTGGAAAAGGGAAGGATGTGACTGATCACCTCACACTCTGGTATGCCCAAAGGTCATGCAAGATGTGGTCACTAAGACGATACTGCCAAGACAAGAACAAACCTTACCTTCGTGGAATGTCTTACATCAACACAAGAACAAACTTTACCTTCGTGGAATGTCTTACATCAACACAAGAACAACTGTTCAGTTCTCGGTGTTAGACTGACCTGTTGTGTTCTCTGATTTTTCTGCTCTGGACCCAGCAGAATGAGGTCGTGACCTTCAAATCTGGGATTTCATTTTCTCCAGCTTTTTGAGTTTTCAGTGCAAAACTGGACTTTAAAGTGCTCACTCTCTACAGGAGTTGTGCATGTCCGGATTATTATCAGATGGCTGACTAATTGACTGAGAGGTCTGTTCTTTGACTGAATGAGTTGTTGACTGACTGACTGAGAGAGCTGTTGACTGATTGACTAATTCACTGAAAGAGATGTTGACTGACTGACTAATTCACTGAGAAAGCTGTTGAGTGACTAATTGAAAGAGTTATTGACTGACTGACTAATTGACTGAGAGAGCTGTTGGCTGATTGACTGAGAGAGTTGTTGACTGACTGACTGAGAGAGCTGTTGACTGACTGACTGAGAGAGCTGTTGATTGACTGACAAACTTACTGAGAAAGCTTTTGACTGGCTTACTGGGAGAGCTGTTGACTGACTCGGAGACCTGTTGACTGAATGACTAACTGAGAGAACTGTTGACTGAGTGAGAGAGCTGTTGACTGACTGATTCACTGAGAGAGTTACTAACTGACTAATTGATTGAGAAATCTGTTGACTGACAAATCGACTGAGACAGCAGTTTGACAGACTGACTGAGAGAGCTGTTGACTGACTGACTGAGAGAGTTTTTGATCGCTTGCCTGACTCAGAGAGCTTTTGACTGATTGAGACAGCTGTTGACTGACTGATTCACCGAGAGAGCTACTGACTGACTAATTGACTGCGAGAGCAGCTGACTGACTGACTATTTGACTAAGAGAGCTGTTGACTGACTCATTGATTGAGAGAGCTGTTGATTGACCGATTGATTCAGAGAGCTGTTGACTGGCTGACTGAGAGTTACTGACTGACTGATTTGCTGAGAGAAGGAGTCGTGTATGTCTCACTTATTATCAGATGACTAATTGACTGAGAGAGATGTTGAATGAATGACTGAGAGAGCTATTGACTGACTGATTCACTGAGAGAGCTGTTGACTGACTGACTAATTGACTGAGAGAGCTGTTTACTGACAAATTAACTGAAAGATCTGTTAACTGACTGACCAACGGAGAGAGCTGTTGACTACCTGACTGAGGGAGCTGTAGACTGGCTGACTGAGGGAGATGTTGACTGACTGATTGATAGAGAGTGTTGCCTGACTGACTGTGAGAGCTGCTGCCTGGCTGACTGTGAGAGCTGTTGGCTGACAGAGAGCTACTGACTGACTGAAAGAGCTGCTGACTGACTGACTGACTAGGACAGTTGTTGACTGACTGATTGACTGATAGAATATAGCTGAATACAAAGTGAAAGCGGAAGTTTTAGATGGCAGTGGATGTGTTATCTGCCCCTGCTGATGTTGACCTTGTTTGACATGACAAGGTCAGAGACTGCAGGAGGCGGAGAGAGACTTCTTTTAGTATTGTGTGATAATCCCTCACAGCTGTTCATTATGCCTGCCAATTAGCAGCACAAACAACACCAACAACAACAATAACAGCAACACAAGTCAGCAGGTACATGTCAACTACCGGAACCTGCATAATAATTTCCAATCATTTTTCGGAGGAATATTGTTACTGTCCTATAATCTTACAGCTGTATTATAATCTTACTGCTGTACTATAATCTTACTGCCGCCTTATAAGCTTACTGCCGTCCTATAATCTTACTGCTGTCCTATTTACTGTGTCGCGTCTATTTAGTTTATTAATTCTTGACCTGTATCTCTACAAGGAACATTTAGTTCGCCAGGTAATGACATCAGTCTCCCCGTTCTTTAGTACAACAGTACCACCATGACCTGACTTCCCTTTATGTTGTTTCCCATGTTCTGCCCCACTAGATCTATCACTAGATACTGAACTCCTTCCCCGGGCTACCACACTCTCAGAGCAGTCAACACTAAATGCCTGTTCATCACAACAGACACTAATACCAACACAACATTTACTTGAACAGAGAACACACATTTTATATCTAGATTCCATTTATTACACTTATCACACAACACCAAAACAAAAGTGAACATACTTCACACGAAACATGCAGAAAAATGTTCATTTATAACACATAATCTTTCTCTACTACGTTAAATCAAAGTTCACCATACTAATGAGCCGTACCAACAGCACGGTCTCGACATTCAACAATCAACTCTTACATTATCTTAATAGCCAGGTCTCGACATTCAACAATCAACTCTTACATTATCTTAATAGCCAGGTCTCGACATTTAATAATCAACTCTTACATTATCTTAATAGCCATGTCTCGACATTCAACAATCAACTCTTACATTATCTTAATAGCCAGGTCTCGGCATTCAACAATCAACTCTTACATTATCTTAATAGCCAGGTCTCGACATTCAACAATCAACTCTTACATTATCTTAATAGCCAGGTCTCGACATTCAACAATCAACTCTTACATTATCTTAATAGCCAGGTCTCGACATTCAACAATCAACTCTTACATTATCTTAATAGCCATGGTCTAGACATTCAATAATCAACTCTTACATTATCTTAATAGCCACGGTCTCGACATTCAACAATCAACTCTTACATTATCTTAATAGCCATGGTCTAGACATTCAATAATCAACTCTTACATTATCTTAATAGCCGTGGTCTAGACATTAAAAAATCAACTCTTACATTATCTTAATAGCCGTGGTCTAGACATTCAACAATCAACTCTTACATTATCTTAATAGCCGTGGTCTAGACATTCAACAATCAACTCTTACATTATCTTAATAGCCAGGTCTAGACATTCAACAATCAACTCTTACATTATCTTAATAATCATGATCTGGACATTCAACAATCAACTCTTACATTATCTTAATAGCCAGGTCTAGACATTCAACAATCAACTCTTACATTATCTTAATAACCATGGTCTAGACATTCAACAATCAACTCTTACATTATCTTAATAGCCAGGTCTAGACATTCAACAATCAACTCTTACATTATCTTAATAACCATGGTCTAGAATAATACATAAACAAAACATGGAGAACCTGTGGTCCTCGTGGCGCCTTCTAAACACACAAAATTAGCAACTCCAGTCTCTAGACTCACATGCACAGATATCAACATTTATCAACATGAATGATGAGAGATAAAACATAATGACCGCATATTACAATGTCAAATCAGATCTAACTTTACGTAGGATAGGACAGTTCAAACCACCGAACACGTGACCACAAACCAAACAAAACATCATCCCCCCACCCCCACCCCGGGTGACACAGCTCATGTCACTTAATTATGGAGCTCTAACAATAACATATAAATAACAGTATTACAATTAGGAATGCCTAGTTCAGCACTAATCTCTCAAAAACTTGATAATTCTCCCACATATATGATGTATCATCACTACTAACTAATAATGGAGACACAATGAGGTAAATTAAAAGGAGGACAACTAAAGAATCTGTGGAGAGGAACAGACAGAACTACAAAAATAAGATTTTTAAGGGCATGCATCTTTCCCATCGCAACATATGCCTGTGAGACCTGGACACTTAACAAAATAACTGAGAAACACATAAATGTCTTTGAATGTAAATGCTACAGAAGATTTCTTCAAATATCATGGACATAAAAAAGAACAAATATATCCATACTACAAGAACTTAATATTGAAGAAGGCTGCCTAGTAAAGAGAATTAAAGAGAGAAAACTTAAATATTTTTGACACATTAAACGTCATGATAATCTAGAGAAGACAGTCTTGGAAGGGTACATAATGGGAAAAAGAAAGAGGAAGACCAAGGCAAAGATGGCTGCAAGACATTGATGGTGATCTGCAAATGGATGCATCAGCAGCAGGCCATCTTGCTCACAACCGAAAGACCTACAGGAGTGCTGTTAGGCAGGCAAAGTTCAGCAAGGGACATGCAAATGAATGAATGAATATGATATATCACGACTTATACTCTTTACACATACATTCCTAGTCGCGATGAAAACATCTCACGTTACTATTCACGAAGACTTTTAACAGAAAACATTTACAACACTCACCACAATTACAAACCATAGACGTCGCACTTCACATACGTTGACACCCCACATGGACACCTGACTTCACATACGTTGACACCCCACATGGACACCTGACTTCACATACGTTGACACCCCACATGGGACACCTGACTTCACATACGTTGACACCCCACATGGACACCTGACGATACCGGGACAAACTACGGATGGCACGGGGTAGACTTACATCAAGAACGCATCACGAACAGCCTCTACGAATACATTCCAGCACAGGACATCACAACCTCGGCCGTACCAGTATAAACAGCACAACTGACCCGCTGGACAACACACTCCCCCCCCCCATATATACTCAACACCTGTTGCCCCCGTGAACCGGTCCGTCTAATTGTGATCGGCCGAAACAAAACGAAACTGGGCGCTTCGCAATCTTACTGCTTTCCTTAATCTTACTGCTGTCCTGTAATCATACTTCCGCCCTATAATCTTATTGCTGTCCTGTAATCTTACTACTGTCCTGTAATCTTACTGATGTCCTACAATCATACTGCAGTACTATAATCATGCTGCCGTAGATCAGTTTATGAAAGCATATTTTATCAGATTTATCCAGCTTTTCATAGTGTGACACACTGATACAGAAGTAGATTACTCACACTGATACAGAAGTAGGTTACTCACACTGATACAGAAGTAGGTTACTCACACTGATACAGAAGTAGATTACTCACACTGATACAGAAGTAGGTTACTCACACTGATACAGAAGTAGGTTACTCACACTGATACAGAAGTAGATTACTCACACTGATACAGAAGTAGATTACTCACACTGATACAGAAGTAGATTACTCACACTGATACAGAAGTAGGTTACTCACACTGATACAGAAGTAGATTACTCACACTGATACAGAAGTAGATTACTCATACTGATACAAAAGTAGATTCACTTTTTAAATGTGTCTATGCTGAAATTATTATTATTTGTAGAATCTGTGAAGATGGAAGCGAATAAAAGTCATAGAATGAATGTTTACTTTTTGTACATAGACCGTGACTTGAATGTAAACCTTAATTCTAATCAGAACTCTGATCTATAATTCTAATCCTAACCTAAACTTCAACTCTAATCTAAACTTTAACTCTAATGCTACCCTAAATCTGAAATATATTCCTAATCATAACTTTAACCTAAATCTTAACTATATTAACCGCCATTAAAAACGCACCATTGATCGAACTATTGTGAAGCATGAAGTGTTTATGTGCATGAGCGATTTTCAAGCTCCGAAAGTACGTAAGTGTGGTAGTTGATGTAAGTGTGGCAGTTGATGTAAGTGTGGTAGTTGATGTAAGTGTGGTAGTTGATGTAAGTGTGGCAGTTGATGTAAGTGTGGTAGTTGATGTAAGTGTGGTAGTTGATGTAAGTGTGGTAGTTGATGTAAGTGTGGTAGTTGATGTAAGTGTAAGTGTGGCAGTTGATGTAAGTGTGGTAGTTGATGTAAGTGTGGTAGTTGATGTAAGTGTGGCAGTTGATGTAAGTGTGGTAGTTGATGTAAGTGTGGCAGTTGATGTATAGCAGTTGATGTAAGTGTGGCAGTTGATGTAAGTGTGGTAGTTGATGTAAGTGTGGCAGTTGATGTAAGGGTGGCAGTTGATGTAAGGGTGGCAGTTGATGTAAGGGTGGCAGTTGATGTAAGTGTGGCAGTTGATGTAAGTGTGGCAGTTGATGTAAGTGTTAGGCAGTTGATGTAAGTGTGGCAGTTGATGTAAGTGTGGCAGTTGATGTAAGTGTGGCAGTTGATGTAAGTGTGGCAGTTGATGTAAGTGTGGCAGTTGATGTAAGTGTGGCAGTTGATGTAAGTGTGGCAGTTGATGTAAGTGTGGCAGTTGATGTAAGTGTGGCAGTTGATGTAAGTGTGGCAGTTGATGTAAGTGTGGCAGTTGATGTAAGTGTGGCAGTTGATGTAAGTGTGGCAGTTGATGTAAGTGTGGCAGTTGATGTAAGTGTGGCAGTTGATGTAAGTGTGGTAGTTGATGTAAGTGTGGCAGTTGATGTAAGGACATTTTCCCGCCATGTGACCTTTACTTTAAATTTACCGTGCAGCACGTGCAGCTCAACGTTTTCTTCAGTTATGACCTTAATAAAAGTGTCCTGACATTGAAATGTGGCACACACATCAGGCAAATCTAAGCAAATGAAAGCCCTCATCTGTTTCCATCGGAAGGAAGTCTGTTAATGTTTTTGTTATGCCCAGATTGTTGTCACAAGTGTGATGGCAAGCTGTTGGTATGCTCAGCAGTGGAATGATGACCAGAGATGTTGTCAGACACTTTCATTGTGACCACTCGGCTCTAGTGAGGTTGAACCAGAGATTCCAGGCTACGTGTAGCACGAGTGAGCGTCCCAGCTCTGGCCAACCTCGTGTAACAACATCAGCTCTAGACACCAAATACTAGTGATAGATCTAACTGCGCAACCGATTCCAAACAGCAGCTCTGACAGCAGCAAATATATCTGGTACTCGAGGACCTGTTAGAGCTAACACTATGCGAGGTGGCCCTATCCTTACTAGATGTAACCGGACCAGCAGAATAGCTTGGGCCCTATCCTTAAGATGTAACCGGACCACTAGAATGGCTTGAGCCCTATCCTTATTAGACGTCACCGGACCACTAGAATGGCTTGGGCCCAATCCTTACTAGACGTCACCGGACCACTAGAATGGCTTGGGCCCTATCCTTACTAGACGTCACTGGACCACTAGAATGGCTTGGGCCCTATCCTTACTAGACGTCACCTGACCACTAGAATGGCTTGGGCCCTATCCTTACTAGACGTCACCGGACCACTAGAATGGCTTGGGCCCTATCCTTACTAGACGTCACCGGACCACTAGAATGGCTTGGGCCCTATCCTTACTAGACGTCACCGGACCACTAGAATGGCTTGGGCCCTATCCTTACTAGACGTCACCGGACCACTAGAATGGCTTGAGCCCTATCCTTACTAGACGTCGCCGGACCACTAGAATGGCTTGGGCCCTATCCTTACTAGACGTCGCCGGACCACTAGACCGGCTTGGGTCCAACAAGGTTTACTTCGTCCAAGGGCAGGATGGAGGTGGACGATGTTCTCAGATGAAAGTCGTTTCAGTGTCTCCGCGGTTGCTCGGAGAGGTCAGCGCCATCCCGGGGAAGATATGCTGGTGTGTGCCATCCCGGGGAAGATATGGCGGTGTGTGTAGTCCCGGGGAAGATATGCTGGTATGTGCCATCCCGGGGAAGATATGGCGGTGTGTGTAGTCCCGGGGAAGATACGCCGGTGTGTGCCGTCCCGGGGAAGATATGCCGGTGTATGTAGTCCCGGGGAAGATATGCCGGTGTATGTAGTCCCGGGGAAGATATGCTGGTGTATGTAGTCCCGGGGAAAGATATGCTGGTGTGTACAGTCCTGGGGACAGATATGCCGGTGTGTGCCGTCCTTGGGAAAGATATGCCGGTGTGTGCCGTCCTTGGGAAAGATATGCCGGTGTGTGCCGTCCTTGGGAAAGATATGCCGGTGTGTGCCGTCCTTGGGAAAGATATACCGGTGTGTGCCGTCCTTGGGAAAGATATGCCGGTGTGTACCGTCCTTGGGAAGATATGCCGGTGTGTGCCGTCCCGGGGAAGATGTGCTGGTGTGTGCCGTCCCGGGGAAGACATGCCGTTGTGTGCCGTCCCGGGGAAGATATGCCGGTGTGTGTAGTCTAGGGGAAGATATGGCGGTGTGTGCCGTCCCGGTGAAGATATGCCTGTGTGAAGTCCCGGGGAAGATATGCCGGTGTGTGCCGTCCCGGGGAAGATATGGCGGTGTGTGTAGTCCCAGGGAAGATATGGCGGTGTGTGCTGTCCCGATGAAGATATGCCTGTGTGTAGTCCCGGGGAAGATATGGCGGTGTGTGTAGTCCCGGGGAAGATATGGCGGTGTGTGCCGTCCCGGGGAAGATGTGCTGGTGTGTGCCGTCCCGGGGAAGACATGCCGTTGTGTGCCGTCCCGGGGAAGATATGCCGGTGTGTGTAGTCTAGGGGAAGATATGGCGATGTGTGCCGTCCCGGTGAAGATATGCCTGTGTGTAGTCCCGGGAAAGATATGGCGGTGTGTGCCGTACAGGGGAAGATATGCCGGTGTGTGTAGTCTAGGGGAAGATATGGCGATGTGTGCCGTACAGGGGAAGATATGCAGGTGTGTGTAGTCCCGGGGAAGATATGGCGGTGTGTGCCGTACAGGGGAAGATATGGCGGTGTGTGCCGTACAGGGGAAGATATGGCGGTGTGTGCCGTACAGGGGAAGATATGGCGGTGTGTGCCGTACAGGGGAAGATATGCTGGTGTGTGTAGTCCCGGGGAAGATATGGCGGTGTGTGTAGTCCCGGGGAAGATATGGCGGTGTGTGCCGTACAGGGGAAGATATGGCGGTGTGTGTAGTCCAGCAAGAAAGGTTAGAAGGAGGAAACGTACATATATAGTCCAGCAAGTAGGGCATAGAGTAGGAAGCGTACATGTATAGTCCAGCAAGAAAAGTATAGAGTAGGAAGCGTACATGTATAGTTCAGCAAGAAAGGTATAGAGTAGAAAGCGTACATATATAGTCAAGCAAGGAAAGTATAGAGTAAGAAGCGTACATGTATAGTACAGCAAGAAAGGTATAGAGTATGAAGCGTATATGTATAGTCCAGCAAGAAAAGTATAGAGTAGGAAGAATACATATATAGTCAAGCAAGAAAGGTATAGAGTAAGAAGCGTACATGTGTAGTCCAGCAAAGACAGGTAAAGAGGACTATATGTGTAGTCCAGCATGAAAGGAATAGAGTAGGAAGCGTACATGTGTAGTCCAGAAAGACAGGTAAAGAGAAGGAAGCGAACATGTGTAGTCTAACATTACAGTTATAGAGGAGGAGGAGTAAATGTGTAGTCTAACATTACAGTTATAGAGGAGGAGGAGTAAATGTGTAGTCTAACATTACAGTTATAAAGGAGGAGGAGTAAATGTGTAGTCTAACATTACAGTTATAGAGGAGGAGGAGTAAATGTGTAGTCTAACATTACAGTTATAGAGGAGGAGGAGTAAATGTGTAGTCTAACATTACAGTTATAGAGGAGGAGGAGTAAATGTGTAGTCTAACATTACAGTTATAGAGGAGGAGGAGTAAATGTGTAGTCTAACATTACAGTTATAGAGGAGGAGGAGTAAATGTGTAGTCTAACATTACAGTTATAGAGGAGGAAGCGTACATGTGTAGTCTAGAATTACAGTTATAGAGGAGGAAGCGTACATGTGTAGTTTAGAATTACAGTTATAAAAGAGGAAGCGTACATGTGTAGTCTAGAATTACGGTTATATAAGAGGAAGCGTACATGTGTAGTCTAGAATTACAGTTATAGAGGAGGGAGGAACCAGGAATTTCTTAGCCCAGGAACCTTTTCTTGCACTAGATTAACCTGCAAACTCCTCTGACATGAACCTGATAGAACACTCCAGGGATGAACAGAAAAAGCCGTCAGTATGACTTAACACTGTGAATGATCTGGAGCTAGTTTCCATTGCAGAATAGAACGCCATACCCCAAACATTTTGTCAGACACTCTGCGACAGCATGAGACACAGATATCAACCCTGCACTGAACCTCATATGCTCACAAACATGATTAATGATTGGCTGCGACTTTATGGCAGCGAGTGTGAATTTTGGTTTTTACACCAAAGACTGACAACTGTTTATGAGTCGCTTCTGAATTGTGGTGTCATGTTTAAGATTACAAGCTTATGGCAGTAAAGGGGTGAGAAATGTGAAATCAGTGGTTTTATGTGCTTTAAATATGGTGCAACGGTTTATGACTGAAAGAAAGAAATAAATCTGTGCGTTTTTAATGTCTGAGAGTGTATATAATCATAATCTTGAACTCTAATTCAGATCCTAATCTAAACCTTAATTCTAATCCTACTCTAACCTAAACTCTAATCCGAACCTAACCTTAACTTTAACTTAACCTAACCTAACTTTAATTCTAACCTTGACATAATCCTTAACTCTAATCATAATCCTAAACTAATCCTTGATTCTAACCTTAACCTTAACTCTAATCCTAACACTACTAAACCTTAACTCTAATCCTAACTTTAACTCTAATCCTAATTCTAAACTAAACTCTAACTCTAATTATAGCCTACATCTTAAACCTAAACTAAACTTTACCTCTAACCTAAACCTTAACTCTAATCCTAATCATAATCTAAATGTTATCTCTAACCTAAATCTTAACTCTAACTTTAACCCACATCGTTACTGTAATCCTAACCCTAGTCCAGATACTAAGTTAATCCAAACCCTAACATTTTCATGTGTACGATAAACTGGGGCGATATTATCTCTCACAGTCAGTGAAAGCAGGTACAAAATATCGGGAAATGTTGCTATCAAAGAGTTTGTTTGAGTATCTGTGGGGCTCAGCACGTTTACTAAATCTTGCGTCACTTTTGTGGAAAACACCAGCCATAATTTGTGGAAAACACCAGCCATAATTTGTGGAAAACACCAGCCATAATTAGTGGAAAACACCAGCCATAATTTGTGGAAAACACCAGCCATAATTTGTGGAAAACACCAGCCATAATTTGTGGAAAACACCAGCCATAATTTGTACAAAACATCAGCCATGATTATCAAAAGCGTGGAAATTCTGTGTGAAAACGGTGATTTCCAGTAACTTTGAAAACTGTGAAAATGGAATTTATTATGTAAAAATGTTAACAGACATCGTGTAGAAGGTGGCCGCTTTTCTTGACTGAATGAAGGAAATGATCTTTGTTACGTAACATATAATCTAGAATGTCTGACAGACAACTGCGACTTCCGCCTTACACAAACTTGACTTTGTTGCTGAATCAAAGTTTATATCCGGCTCAGTCATCACACAACGTCGGAAGTCAAGTCGCTGGGACAAACGGTAGCCATGGCGACGTGATTCGTCTGACAGGCACGTCTACAAGCAGCGTCCAGTCAGAGACTGTCAGCTGTCAGGCCTGGCAGGACGCCCAGCACACGCTGTTTCAGGTGAGCAACTCATTTTCATGTCCAGTCACTGTGAGGGTGACTGAGAGAGCTGTTGGCTGACTAAATGACTGAAAGAACTGCTGGCTGACTGAGTGTGTGACTGAGAGGGCTTTAGACTGAGTGAGGGACTGAGAGAGCTGTTGGCTGACTGAGCGACTGAGAGGGCTTTTGATTGAGTGACTGACTGAGAGAGCTGTTGGCTAACTGTGCGACTGAGAGAGCTGTTGGCTGACTGAGTGACTGAGAGAGCTGTTGGCTGACTGAGTGACTGAGAGAACTGTTGGCTGACTGAGCGACTGAGAGAGCTGTTGGCTGACTGAGTGACTGAGAGAACTGTTGGCTGACTGAGTGACTGAGAGAGTTGTTGGCTGACTGAGCGACTGAGAGAGTTGTTGGCTGACTGAGCGACTGAGAGAGCTGTTGGCTGACTGAGTGACTGAGAGAACTGTTGGCTGACTGAGTGACTGAGAGAGTTGTTGGCTGACTGAGTGACTGAGAGAACTGTTGGCTGACTGAGTGACTGAGAGAACTGTTGGCTGACTGAGTGACTGAGAGAACTGTTGGCTGACTGAGTGACTGAGAGAACTGTTGGCCGACTGAGTGATAGAGCTGTTGGCTGACTGAATGACTGAGAGACCTGTTGGCTGACTGAGTGACTGAGAGCTGTTGGCTGACTGAGTGACTGAGAGAACTGTTGAGTGGTTTGGGTGACAGAGAGCTGTTAAATGACTTAATGGGCTTTTGACTGAGTGACTGAGAGAACTGTTGAGTGGTTTGGGTGACAGAGAGCTGTTAAATGACTTAATGGGCTTTTGACTGAGTGACTGAGAGAACTGTTGAGTGGTTTGGGTGACAGAGAGCTGTTAAATGACTTAATGGGCTTTTGACTGAGTGACTGAGAGAACTGTTGAGTGGTTTGGGTGACAGAGAGCTGTTAAATGACTTAATTGGCTTTTGACTGAGTGACTGAGAGGGTTCTTGACTGAGTGAGATTTGACTGAAGCTAGTGAGTGAGTTAATGAATGACTGATACTTCCAGCTAGTGCACTACCTTTAACAAAATAAAAAAATGGCCGATTCACTCATTCACGTTTAGTGACCCCTCGACACTGAAAGGTATATGAGACAAGACAAGACACTGAAAAGTATATGAGACAAGACAAGACACTGAAAAGTATATGAGACAAGGCAAGACACTGAAAAGTATATGAGACAAGGCAAGACACTGAAAAGTATATGAGACAAGGCAAGACACTGAAAAGTATATGAGACAAGGCAAGACACTGAAAAGTATATGAGACAAGGCAAGACAAGTAAGGACGTTTAGCGACCCCTCGACACTGAAAGGTATATGAGACAAGACAAGACAAGCAACTGAAAAGTATATGAGACAAAACAAGACAAGGAAAGGCAAGACAAAACATGGCATTTAGAGAACCCTCGACACGGAAAGGTATATGAGACAAGACAAGACAGGACGTTTAGAGAACCCTCGACACGGAAAGGTATATGAGACAAGACAAGACAGGGCGTTTAGAGAACCCTCGACACGGAAAGGTATATGAGACAAGACAAGACAGGGCGTTTAGAGAACCCTCGACACGGAAAGGTATATGAGACAAGACAAGACAGGGCGTTTAGAGAACCCTCGACACGGAAAGGTATATGAGACAAGACAAGATAGGGCGTTTAGAGAACCCTCGACACGGAAAGGTATATGAGACAAGACAAGACAGGACGTTTAGAGAACCCTCGACACGGAAAGGTATATGAGACAAGACAAGACAGGACGTTTAGAGAACCCTCGACACGGAAAGGTATATGAGACAAGACAAGACAGGGCGTTTAGAGACCTGTTGTAGTATAAGAAAGAACGCATAACTGATTGCATGAGCCAGTGACTGACTGAAGGAGCAAATGAATCAATCTTCAGATGTGTGACAGACCATCCAAAGTGCAGCTAAGTGAGCGAGTGAGTGAGCCAGTGAGTGAGTGAGTGAGTGATGGACTGAAGAATTAATGTGAGAAATTAAAGGTGCTGGCGGGAAATCTGAACTATGTGCCAGAAAACGCCTCGTAAACAACCAACATTTGCCAGGAACTATTAGCAGACATACTCTTAGATGAATGCTGCGAGACGCGGGCGGGGGGGGGGGGGGGGGGGGGGAGATTTATGGAGTTCTCTCGAATGCAATGAGGCCGGCGTCTGAACTTTGAACTTTGAACTAATGCGAGTGAGTGATTAATGGACTGAAGAATTAAGGTCAGTGATTAATGGACTGAGGAATTAATGTGAGTGATTAATGGACTGAGGAATTAATGTGAGTGATTAATGGACAGATGAATTAATATGAGTGATTAATGGACTGAGGAATTAATGTGAGTGATTAATGGACTGAGGAATTAATATGAGTGATTAATGGACAGAGGAATTAATGCCGAGGGAATAGATGAAAGGGCCAATGAATGATTGAAAGAATGAGATGAGAGAGCGAATGATTGGCTGAAAGAATGAGATGAGAGAGCGAATGATTGACTGAAAGCTAATGATTGTGTTTATTATTTACTGTCGTAGAGATCATGTGGTTATTGCTCTATTTGTGTGCAGATTCAATGGCAGCATAAACTATTTGAAAGTAAGAGATGAAAACTGAAAAGATGGGGCAGTAGTTGTGTGATAGGTTACTACATGGGCCTACACGTAAAAGATGGGGCACTGTTTGTATGATAGCTTACTACATATCTTCTTATATCTTATATCCTTCCCGTGCCGTTAAACCTCACATAGGGTTCGCAAAGTAGTTCGCCAATTTTTCCTGTCTTCGGCGAGTCTTTCAACCTCATCGAAGGATTTTATGCCTGTTAATTTGGCCTCTCTTAATAATGTCCTCTTCAGAGTTACACGGGTCTGCCTCTTTTTCTTCGGCCTGTTGTGTTCCACTTGATAGCTTGTTTTGGGATTCTCTGC
Organism: Achatina immaculata; assembly: GCA_009760885.1. Classification (NCBI taxonomy): domain Eukaryota; kingdom Metazoa; phylum Mollusca; class Gastropoda; order Stylommatophora; family Achatinidae; genus Lissachatina; species Lissachatina immaculata. The sequence goes on along the minus strand of CM019692.1, from coordinate 29,763,285 downwards.
TCATTTCTTCTCATCAAGTGACCAACATATGTCCATCTTCTTTTCCTGATCACCCATGAGACTGGTTGTTGTTCAGTCATCTGTCTTATCTCTGCATTTTTCTTGAATTCATTCCACTTGATGACGAGTATTTTCCTTAGGCATTTGTTTTCAAAAGAGTCTAATTTCTTTTCTATTTCTTTAGTTGTTTTCCAGCTTTCGCATGCATAAATGAGGGTGGATATCACATTTGAATTGAATAGTCTTAACTTGGTTTTTGTGCTTATAACTTTTGAATTCCATATGTTCTCAAGATTCTTGAAGATTGATGCTGCTTTTGCAATTCTGATCCTAACTTCCTTTCTAGTGTCACCATCCTGGTCTATGTAGCTGCCAATGTATGCAAATTGATTGACTTCTTCAATATCTGTCCCTTCTATGTGTATTTTTCCATTTTGATTGAGAGGAATTTTCATTATTTTTGTTTTGTCCTTGTTAATTTCAAGTCCTATTTTGCTAGCCAGTGAAGACAGGCTATCTGTTTTTCCTTGCATGGAATTCACATTATTACTGATAAGAGTTATGTCATCAGCAAAATCAAGATCTTCTAGTTGGGTCCCATGTACCCAGTCAATACCTGTGTTACCTGTGCAGCATTTTTTCATTATGAAGTCTATTGTAATCCCAAAAAGTAAAGGAGACAGTATACATCCTTGTTTCAGATGTGTGACAGACCATCCAAAGTGCAGCTAAGTGAGCGAGTGAGTGAGCCAGTGAGTGAGTGAGTGAGTGATGGACTGAAGAATTAATGTGAGAAATTAAAGGTGCTGGCGGGAAATCTGAACTATGTGCCAGAAAACGCCTCGTAAACAACCAACATTTGCCAGGAACTATTAGCAGACACACTCTTAGATGAATGCTGCGAGACGCGGGCGGGGGGGGGGGGGGGGGGGGGGAGATTTATGGAGTTCTCTCGAATGCAATGAGGCCGGCGTCTGAACTTTGAACTTTGAACTAATGCGAGTGAGTGATTAATGGACTGAAGAATTAAGGTCAGTGATTAATGGACTGAGGAATTAATGTGAGTGATTAATGGACTGAGGAATTAATGTGAGTGATTAATGGACAGATGAATTAATATGAGTGATTAATGGACTGAGGAATTAATGTGAGTGATTAATGGACTGAGGAATTAATGTGAGTGATTAATGGACTGAGGAATTAATGTGAGTGATTAATGGACTGAGGAATTAATGTGAGTGATTAATGGACAGATGAATTAATATGAGTGATTAATGGACTGAGGAATTAATGTGAGTGATTAATGGACTGAGGAATTAATGTGAGTGATTAATGGACAGAGGAATTAATGCCGAGGGAATAGATGAAAGGGCCAATGAATGATTGAAAGAATGAGATGAATTATTGACTGAAAGCTAATGATTGTGTTTATTATTTACTGTCGTAGAGATAATGTGGTTATTGCTCTATTTGTGTGCAGATTCAATGGCAGCATAAACTATTTGAAAGTAAGAGATGAAAACTGAAAAGATGGGGCAGTAGTTGTGTGATAGGTTACTACATGGGCCTACACGTAAAAGATGGGGCACTGTTTGTATGATAGCTTACTACATATCTTCTTATATCTTATATCCTTCCCGTGCCGTTAAACCTCACATAGGGTTCGCAAAGTAGTTCGCCAATTTTTCCTGTCTTCGGCGAGTCTTTCAACCTCATCGAAGGATTTTATGCCTGTTAATTTGGCCTCTCTTAATAATGTCCTCTTCAGAGTTACACGGGTCTGCCTCTTTTTCTTCGGCCTGTTGTGTTCCACTTGATAGCTTGTTTTGGGATTCTCTGCTCATTTCTTCTCATCAAGTGACCAACATATGTCCATCTTCTTTTCCTGATCACCCATGAGACTGGTTGTTGTTCAGTCATCTGTCTTATCTCTGCATTTTTCTTGAATTCATTCCACTTGATGACGAGTATTTTCCTTAGGCATTTGTTTTCAAAAGAGTCTAATTTCTTTTCTATTTCTTTAGTTGTTTTCCAGCTTTCGCATGCATAAATGAGGGTGGATATCACATTTGAATTGAATAGTCTTAACTTGGTTTTTGTGCTTATAACTTTTGAATTCCATATGTTCTCAAGATTCTTGAAGATTGATGCTGCTTTTGCAATTCTGATCCTAACTTCCTTTCTAGTGTCACCATCCTGGTCTATGTAGCTGCCAATGTATGCAAATTGATTGACTTCTTCAATATCTGTCCCTTCTATGTGTATTTTTCCATTTTGATTGATGGGAATTTTCATTATTTTTGTTTTGTCCTTGTTAATTTCAAGTCCTATTTTGCTAGCCAGTGAAGACAGGCTATCTGTTTTTTCTTGCATGGAATTCACATTATTACTGATAAGAGTTATGTCATCAGCAAAATGAAGGTCTTCTAGTTGGGTCTCATGTACCCAGTCAATACCTGTGTTACCTGTGCAGCATTTTTTCATTATGAAGTCTATTGTAATCCCAAAAAGTAAAGGAGACAGTATACATCCTTGTTTCACGACTGTTTCAATCTGGAACCATTCACTCATCCCAAGTGTGTGGGAAGAATGAAAGATGGAGTGATGAAGGGCAGAATGTAAGACGGGCCTGCGTGCCCAATTCTTTACCCTTGAAAAATAAAGATCATTCCTTCATTCATTCATTCATTCATTCTTCTGTCTTGACTGCACAAACATATCCATTGTATAAGTCCTTAATGATGTTGACAATTTTAGATGGTATTCCATATAGACATAAAATTCTCCATAATGAATCTCTGTGTATGCTATCAAATGCCTTTTTAAAGTCTATGAAGTTCAGTATTAATGGTTTCTGCTTTTCAATATGTTCTTCAAGTATTATTCTGAGAGTAAAGATCTGGTCGAGACAGCCTCTCCCTTTTTGAAATCCTGCTTGTTCTTCTCTCATTGCAGTATCCACTATATCTTTAAGTCTATTCAAAATGACCTTGCAAAATACTTTTGACACAAATGATATTAAGGTTACTCCTCTCCAGTTGTTAGTCACTAAGGTTGCCTTTTTTTTTTTGGTATTTTAACAATGATTCCTTTCTTCCAATTAGAAGGGACCTTTTCTTCTTTCCAAATCTTGTTAAACATTCTCTGTAGTTGTCTCATGTTGTCACTATTGATAGCTTTTAGCATTTCGGCTGTTGTTTCATCTTCACCTGCAGCTTTGTTATTAGCCATTAAATTCACTGCTGTTTCAATTTCATGCAATGTAATTTCATCTAGGTTGACATTTAGTTGTGGGGCTGGTAAGTCAGTTTCAAGATTTAGCAATTCTTTTGGGTGTGGTAGATTAAGTATTTCTTGGAAGTGTTCAGCCCATCTTTGCTTTTGGTCTTTATTTGATGTTAATAGGGTTCCAGTTTTACTACATAGGCATACACGTAAAAGATGGGGCACTAGTTGTATGATAGCTTACTACATAGGCCTACACGTAAAAGATGGGGCACTAGTTGTATGATAGCTTACTACATAGGCCTACACATAAAAGATGGGGCACTATTTGTATGATAGCTTACTACATAGGCCTACACATAAAAGATGGGGCACTAGTTGTATGATAGCTTACTACATGGCCCTGCATTTAAAAGATGGGGCACTAGTTGTATGATAGCTTATTACATAGGCCTGCACTTAAAAGATGGGGCACTAGTTGTATGATAGCTTACTACATGGGGCTATATTGAAAAGATGGAACACTATTTGTACGATAGCTTACTATATAGGCCTACACATAAAAGATGGGGCACTAGCTGTATGATAGCTTACTACATAGGCATTCACGTAAAAGATGGGGCACTAGTTGCATGATAGCTTACTACATAGGCATACACTTAAAGGATGGGGCATTAGTTGTATGATAGCTTACTACATGGGCCTACACTGAAAATATGGGGCACTAGGTGTATGATAGCTTACTACATGGGCCTACACTGAAAAGATAAGACACTAGTTGTATGATAGCTTACCACATGAACCTATACCGAAGAGATAAGACACTAGTTGTATGACAGCTTACCACATGAGCCTATACCGAAGAGATAAGACACTAGTTGTATGACAGCTTACCACATGAGCCTATACCGAAGAGATAAGACACTAGTTGTATGATAACTTACCACATGAGCCTATACCGAAGAGATAAGACACTAGTTGTATGATAACTTACCACATGAACCTATACCGAAGAGATAAGACACTAGTTGTATGATAACTTACTACATGAACCTATACCGAAGAGATAAGACACTAGTTGTATGATAACTTACTACATGAACCTATACCGAAGAGATAAGACACTAGTTGTATGATAACTTACCACATGAGCCTATACCGAAGAGATAAGACACTAGGTGTATGATAACTTACCACATGAGCCTATACCGAAGAGATAAGACACTAGTTGTATGATAACTTACTACATGGACCTTTTTGAAAAGTTTGTTACTAAATTCAAGAGTTTTCATGTTAAAAAAAAAAAACTTTCTGTCTTTCTTGTATACACGACCATGCAGTAGTGAGGATGCAGTACATTAAAGTTTCTCAGCTCGACACACCTTCTTCTGTAGTGTCCACTACCCAGTCAAATAAAACATCTTGACCAAGCAAAACTTCTCCAAATATGACACTTTCGTCTTAGCTAACATGTCTGCTTCAGGTCCACCCATAACGCAAGTAATGATGACGTCACTGATAAAACCGACGTGAAGACTGCTAGACATAGAGTTCTCAGAGTTATTTATAAACAGGCGCTGTCATGGTAAACAGGCGCTGTCATGGTAAACAGGCGCTGCCATGGTAAACAGACCCTCCATGATACTCGTAGCTTCACTTGACACTCTTAGGTCAGTGTAAACACAAGGAAGTCAGAGACACGTGATCTGGCATACACAACAGTAACCTAGCAACAGTAACAACAAGGAGAATTCAGACGTGTTCCAGGCATACACACCAGTAACCTAGCAACAGTAACAACAAGGAGAAGTCAGACGTGTTCCAGGCATACACACCAGTAACCTAGCAACAGTAACAAGAAGGAGAAGTCAGACGTGTTCCAGGCATACACACCAGTAACCTAGCAACAGTAACAACAAGGAGAAGTCAGACGTGTTCCAGGCATACACAACAGTAACCTAGCAACAGTAAAAACAAAAAAAATGAGAAGTCAGACGTGTTCCAGCCATACACAACAGTAATCTAGAAACAGTAACAAAAAAAGAGGTCAGACGTGTTCCAGGCATAAACATAGGACAGAGAGGAAGAAGGAGGGAGAAAGAGAGGAAGAGAGAGAGGAAGAATGGGGAAGAGAGAGGGAGAGAGAGGAAGAGAGAGGAGGGGGAGAGAGAGGAAGAGAGAGAAAGGGAGAGAGGGGAGTGAGAGAGAGAGAGAGAGAGAGCTAGATTTGAGACCACCATGGACAACCTTATGTTACTTGCTCAAGGGTGGGTTCATCCAAGAATTTATTTATTCTTGCTCCTGGAGGTGAAACTAAAAATATTCTTTATAACCAAGTTTTGAGTTAAATTAATATTATAGTGAATTTGTAAAAGACTTTACTCTATAATTTGTATACTGTAGTTATACTTTTAAATAACTGTAAATAAAATTACTTCAGTATTACACTATAGATGGAATTCATTCCCTTTCCTGTCTAATGGATGATTAGGATACATAAATACCCAGGCAACGCCGGGACTGAGTGTCACAGTACATACACAACAGCAGCTACTGTGAGTGTTACAGTACATACACAACAGTAGCTAATTTGAGGTCTTACAGTACATACACAACAGCAGCTAATGTGAGTGTTACAGTACATACACAACAGCAGCTACCACTGAGTGTCACAGTACATACACAACAGCAGCTACCACTGAGTGTCACAGTACATACACAACAGCAGCTAATGTGAGTGTCACAGTACATACACAACAGCAGCTACCACTGAGTGTCACAGTACATACACAACAGCAGCTACCACTGAGTGTCACAGTACATACACAACAGCAGCTACCACTGAGTGTCACAGTACATACACAACAGCAGCTAATGTGAGTGTTACAGTACATACACAACAGCAGCTACCACTGTTGATAAATGATAATAATAATGAAGATGATGATAGTGATGTTAATAAATAATGATAATAATAACAATGAGAAAATCAGTATTATAATTTCACCAGATGTATAAATCAGATATAATGTAAGGACTAATTTATAACATAAAATATATACAGCAGATGTAATGTAAGGACTAATTTATAGAATAAAATGCTCAACATAACTGAGTAAATTAAGTGTCTACATACACTGAGTAAATTAAGTGTCTACATACACTGAGTAAATTAAGTGTCTACATACACTGAGTAAATTGTCTACATACACTGAGTAAGTTAAGTGTCTACATACACTGAGTAAGTTAAGTGTTTATATACATTGAGTAAGTTAAGTGTCTACATACACTGAGTAAGTTAAGTGTCTACATACACTGAGTAAGTTAAGTGTCTACATACACTGAGTAAGTTAAGCGTCTACATACACTGAATAAGTTAAGTGTCTACATACACTGATAAGTTAAGTGTCTACATAGACTGATTATCAATTTTTGTCTTTGATTTCCAGCTTGCCAATCTCTGCGCTGCCGTATCACTACTAACCCCTAGCAGCTTCCGCCATCACCTCTTATTCCTCCGCTGCCTTCTCCTAGCCTCCTACCTCTTGTTTGTCCTCTGGGCAGGCCTGTTTGTCTGCATGATGGACGTCCTCATTTGGAACTGCATCTTCTTCCTTGTCGACTCTGCCCACATCATCTGCCTTGTATATAACAACATTCCAGTAAGTGAATTAAAACAAAAGTTGTATATCTCCAGTTATGTGTTTCCAGATATGTGTTGTTTGAGTGCAAATATATTACCTGTGTATAAATATTTTGTTTATATCAATATAATACCTGTGTAAAAATATTATCTCTCTAAAAAATTTTGTGTCATAAAAGTATTGTCTCACCATAAAAATCTGCATAAAAACATATTTCCACATGAATTTTCTATGTGCAAAAATGTTTGTCTAAAATATTGTCTTTATAAAAAAAATTGTATAGAAAAAAGTCACCAGTTGAAGAAACAACTCATGAATTGAAGAAACAACTCATCAATTAAAGAAACAACTCACTAGTTGAAGAAACAACTCATCAATTGAAGAAACAACTCATCAGTTAAAGAAACAACTCACCAGTTGAAGAAACAACTCACCAGTTGAAGAAACAACTCATCAGTTGAAGAAACAACTCACCAGTTGAAGAAACAACTTACCAGTTGAAGACAAGTTGAAGTTACCAGCTGAAAAATTCTACAAATGTGTGAACAAACTTAGAAGCAACAGAGATAAAGTCTCCATTTTGTTGAGAGGAAGGTAAGTTAAGGTGTTTTGTTAAGAGAGAGGAAGGTAAGTTATGACGTTTTATTAAGAGAGAGGAAGTTTAGTTAAGATGTTTTGTTAAAAGAGAGGAAGGTAAGTTATGGTGTTTTGTTAAGAGAGAGAAAGGTTAGTTAAGATGTTTTGTTAAGAGAGAGAAAGGAAGGTTAGTTAAGATATTTTGTTAAGAGAGAGAAAGGAAGGTTAGTTAAGATATTTTGTTAAGAGAGAGAAAGGTTAGTTATGATGTTTGTAAAGAGAGAGAGAGGAAGGTTAGCTACGGTGTTTTGTTAAGAGAGAGAAAGGAAGGTTAGTTAAGATATTTTGTTAAGAGAGGGAGAGGAAGGTTAGTTAAGATGTTTTGTTAAGAGAGAGAGAGGAAGGTTAGTTAAGATATTTTGTTAAGAGAGAGAGAGAAAGGTTAGTTAAGGTGTTTTGTTAAGAGAGAGAGAGAAAAGTTAGTTACGGTGTTTTGTTAAGAGAGAGAGAGAGGAAGTTTAGTTAAGATATTTTGTTAAGAGAGAGAGAGAAAGGTTAGTTACGGTGTTTTGTTAAGGTGTTTTGTTAACTCTTTCCGTGCCACAGGAAAAAACGCGGACGTTCAGTTGGATGCCGAAATAAAACCGCGGGTCTTGATCTGTATAGGGGGTATAGTTGTAAAATAGAATGGAAAACTATATTTCCACGTACTTCCGTGTACTTATTATGTTTCAAAATATAATTAAATGTATGAAAATTTCATAAATGCAGAGTTTTTTTTTAAGAAAAAAGAAGTAATGTGATGCTTTTAGATAATGACTGTGCCCAGCTCACCATCGGATAGGTCTAGATCTGCACTATTTGCCATCTGAGATGTCTAGATCTACTGGTCGATTTCTTATTGTGATTCTATGTTGCATTCTTGCTAAATTAATGTCTGAAATAACCTCCTAACTACTTTTCCAGTCGTCTAATATGTCTAGGTCTGCTTGGGATACATTTAAGAACAATGGGGTGGTCACAAGCCATGTCCATACCCCTATCTACATCATCAAAAATGGAAAATTTTCCATGTTTCTCTTCCTTTTTCTCGCTCGACATCGCTCGTAACTAAGGACTCTTTCGCCATTTTGAAAAGTGTCACCGGAAACGTGGACGAAATATGTGCAATCTAAACATTACACCGGTGAATTTTTTTTTTAATGAAACAAACCAAACGTCACTATAATGACGATACGTATCATTTCGGAAAACCGGAATGGTCACTATAGTGCCGAAAGACACAGGGAGAGAGGTTGGCTTGTTATGGTGTTTTGTTGTGAGGAATATAGGATTGTCAAGTGTTGTGTTGAGGGGAAGGTTCATTTACCATTTTGTTTTGCTTAAAAGAGGGTGGACGTGGTCATGGAGTTTTGTGTAGAGGAAAGTTAGCTTGTTGTGATGTTTTATTAAGTGGACATGGTCGTAGTGTTTTGTAGAGATAAAGTTTATTTTGTAAATGGTGTTTTTTAGGTAGGTAGGTAAAGTTCCCGTTTCCATGACATTAAGGCATATTGGGAATACGGTGTTAGGTCCGTATTTTCCACGACCTTCGGCACATGAAAGTCTGATGTGGTCAGTGTCACGCCTGGCCGCTTTACCTTCCCAGATTTCTCTGGTACCCATTTTTAGAGGCTGGGTCAACCCCGGGGACTTTTTGGTGTGTACCAGAAAAAATCCCAGTGCCGGGACTGAACTGTTTTGTAGAGGTAAAGGTTATTTTGTTATTTTGTAAGCGGTGTTTTGTTGAAAGGAAGCCTATTTTGTCATAATGGTTAGTTGAGACAGACAATTTCAGCATGAACATTTTTATTGAAAATAACTTCTGTTGTATCTATAAAACTTGTATCCATTTCTTGGGTTGCTGCATGTTATTGACACCGTGGTTGGTTGTGAAGAAAGAATGGTTTTATGCTTCGATTTTGAATATTTCAGTGATTTTAATGAGGAATGTTGGTGTAGAAGTTGTCGTTTTCTTAGCGTGAATAAAAATGTGCCAGTAATTTAATTGATGTTGTTGCTGTCATGTAAGTTCAGGTTGAAGGTCACACATGAAGGAATGTTTCTTCACTTGATAGAGCCAAATGAGTTTGTCGACTCACCAGAGTTTGACTCGGTGACATTTCACACATCTGACGCGAGCGAGAAGTTCCAGGCAAGTCGGTCACGTGACCGCTTTTTATTTCTCTTATTATTTAACCTTGTCTGTCTCTACATATTTCCCCGTAGCAAGTTCAACTTATTAACAGAACAGCTGTTAACAACCACAGATAAACAGAGTATAAACAGTTAACAACCACAGATAAACAGAGTATAAACAGTTAACAACCACAGATAAAAAGAGTAGTTAACAACCACAGATAAACAGAACATAAACAGTTAACAACTACAGATAAACAGAGCATGAAAAGTTAACAATTACAGCTAAACAGAGCATAAAAAGTTAACAACTACAGATAAACAGAGCATAAAAAGTTAACAACTACAGATAAACAGAGCATAAAAAGTTAACAACATGGATACCAGAGCATAAACAGTTAACCACAGATAAACAGAGCATAAAATACTTACACAGTCATGTGATGCTGATAAATAAAAAAAAAGGTAAGAGTGCACAGTACAACGGACTGGAAATAAATATTATAAGCATGAAGGTGATGGACTGAACAAGGAAAAGAGTTTATGTGATGCAGGATAACAGATGATACAAAAAGAGTTTACAGTATGTAGGATAACAGATGATAGAGAGTTTACAGGATGTAGGATAACAGATGATAGAGAGTTTACAGGATGTAGGATAACAAATGATACAAAGAGAGTTTACAAGATGTACGATAACAGAGGATACAAAAAGAGAATTAATCAAAATATGAAAATTATTACATCAACCTTAAATACATGAAAAAAAAAATTAATGTCAAAACATAACAGGTGAAGTTGAGTCACAAATCTGTTGTGTTAGAAGCAAGGACGTTAAGTAAGAAACTGGGGAAGATGAAGCACTTGAGCTGTGAATATACAGAAAAAATTGGATAAAATGAAGCACTTGAGCTGTGAATATACAGAACAAATTGGAGAAGATGAAGCAGTTGAGCTGTGAATATACAGAACAAATTGGAGAAGATGAAGCAGTTGAGCTGTGAATATACAGAACAAATTGGAGAAGATGAAGCAATTGAGCTGTGAATATACAGAACAAATTGGAGAAGATGAAGCAATTGAGCTGTGAATCTCTCTCTCTCTGAACCTTAAGTGCCCAGGGCACATGGGGCTTCCGCAAGGGTTTTCCATAAATGCCTGTCTTTCGCCTTTTTTTCTGCTCTTGCCCAGGTGAGCCCTCTATTGCTCAACATCCTTTCTGTTGTTCTTCTCCATGTCTCTTTTGGTCTACCCTTACTTCTGCTCCCCTGTGGTGTCCATCTTAGTGCTATTTTTGGTAGTGAGTTGTCAGTCATTCGGAGCACATGTCCCAACCATCGCCAGCGTCTTTCCTCAATAATTGTTGTCAGTGGTTTCATCTGCATTTCTGCCAATAAGATGTTATTTCTTATGGTGTTTGGCCAAAATATTTTTTTAATTCTACGTAAACATTTAGTCTGGAAAGAATTCAACTTGTTTTCTATGGTTTTGGTGATTTTCCAGCATTCACTTCCATAGAGTAGTACACTTAGAACATTACTCTTAAATATCCTGATTTTCATATTTATGCTTAGTTTATTTGATTTCCATATATTCTGTAGCATTGCAAAAGCCTGGTTTGCTCTAGTAAGTCTGCTGTTGATGTCCTCTGTGCTGTCTCCATTTTCTACTACTCTGCTGCCAAGGTATACAAATTCGCTGACCTCCTCCACTAACTTGTTATCTACTCTGAGTACATTTCTGTTGTTCACATTTTGCTTCATTAACTTTGTCTTTCCTACATTGATCTTTAGTCCTATGTTGTTTGCATTCTGGGTTAACTTGTTTATTTTATCTTGCATATCTTTGTGACTGCTTGATAATAGACAAATGTCGTCCGCAATGTCAAGGTCCTCCAGCACTGTGTCAAGGGTCCATTGTAATCCTCTGCGTTTGTCTGATGTTGCCTCCTTCATTAACCAGTCTACTGCCAAGATAAATAATGTTGGTGATAGTACACATCCCTGTTTCACTCCTGTTTGTACCCTAAAGCTGCTGGAGGTATGTTCTCCACAGATAACTTTGCACTGAAAACCCTCGTATAGGGCTGTGATTACATTAACTATTTTATGGGGGAGGCCATGCCATCTTAGGATTTTCCACAGTGCATCTCTGTTGACACTGTCAAAGGCTTTCTCAAAATCTATGAATAATGCATATGTTGTGCTATGCCACTCATTTGCCTGTTCTAATATTTGTCTAAGTACAAATATATGGTCTATGCATGATCTTCCTTTCCTAAATCCTGCCTGCTCTTTCCGAAGTTTTTCCTCAAGTGTTGGTACAATTCTGTTGATGATTATTCTGCAAAATACTTTACTAGTGAGTGGCAGTAGGGTAATGCCTCTCCAGTTCCCGCAATCTCTGAGGTCACCCTTCTTTGGTAGTTTTACTATAAGACCAGTTTTCCACTCCTCTGGGGCTTTTTCTAAATCCTAAATTTGTTGTAATATCCGGCAAAGTTGTTTTGGTGTTTCTGTTTCTTCTGCTTTCAACATCTCAGCAGTCACTTCATCTTCACCTGGTGTGAGCTGTGAATATACAGAACAAATTGGAGAAGATGAAGCACTTGAGCTGTGAATATACAGAACAAATTGGAGAAGATGAAGCAGTTGAGCTGTGAATATACAGAACAAATTGGAGAAGATGAAGCAGTTGAGCTGTGAATATACAGAACAAATTGGAGAAGATGAAGCAATTGAGCTGTGAATTAATATACAGAGATGATGTTGAGCAATAAAGGGCTCACCTGACCAGAGCAGAAAAAAGGCAAAGGACAGGCATTTGTGGAAAACCTTTATGGAAGCTCCATGTGCTATGGGCACTTAAGTTTCAGAGAGAGAAAGAGAGAGAGAGAGAGAGAGAGAGAAAGAATAGACAGAAAAATGATTGTGTAAAGAGAAACAAAAAAAGAAACAGTTAAAATATTTCGGTCATAAAAAAACAATAATATAAACCAGATTAGAGGGGAAAATTGTAGGAACAAGAGCAAATGAATATCAGTGTTATAAATTGGTGTACATTATCAAGAGGCAGAGTGGATTCTGTTTGGCCAGGTGCACTGTAAAAGCACAGGCCAGAGAAAGTTGTAGCCAGGTTTCTGTGAGCAGAATGGACAAGCCTATGAAACCACAACACGAAGCTTGTTTTGTTTTTGATTCTGCATGATTTGACATCATTCCAGAATAAAGGTACACGGTTGACATCTTGAATCTCCTCTTCTCTTCCTTTATTTCACTTCTTTTCTCTTCCTTTATTTCACTTCTCATCTCTTCCTTTATTTCACTTCTCTTCTCTTCCATTATTTTACTTCTCTTCTCTTCCTTTATTTCACTTCTCTTCACTTCTTTTATTTCACTTCTCTTCTCTTCTTTTATTTCACTTCTCTTCTCTTTCATTATTTCACTTCTTCTCTTCTCTTCCTTTTTTTCACTTCTCTTCTCTTCCTTTATTTTACTTCTCTTCCTTTATTTTACTTCTCTTCTCTTCCTTTTTTCACTTTTCTTTTCTTCCTTTTTTCACTTCTCTTCTCTTCCTTTTTTTCACTTCTCTTCTCTTCCCTTATTTTACTTCTCTTCTCTTCCTTTTTTTCACTTCTCTTCTCTTCCTTTTTTTCACTTCTCTTCTCTTCCCTTATTTTACTTCTCTTCTCTTCCTTTATTTCACTTCTCTTCTCTTCCTTTATTTCTCTTCTCTTCCTTTATTTCACTTCTCTTCTCTTATGTACCATGCATCACTTTTGATGTACAAATGTTTTGTCTGTCAGCTGTCATCTATATTTTATACCTCAATTCACATATCATTCAGGATATATTCTATATCTACATTATCATCCCAGTTTAGATATTTTATCATCCATGGTATGTTCTGTCTAATCATCCCAGTTTAGATATTTTATCATATATGATATGTTTTGTCCATATGATGTTAACTATCACATGTTGTCTTACATTTATGGTGGTGTTTAAATTTATACAGTTTTCAACTGTCATTATTTTGTCAACTGTCATTATGTTGTCATACACTTTTGATGGTGTTTGAAGTTGTGTAACGGTGTCAGCTGTCATAATAAAGTATATGTCATCCCAGTTTAGATATTTTCTCATCTATGGTATGTTCTGTCTAGATTATCATCAGAGTTTAAGTATTTTGTCATCCATGGCATGTTCTGTCTAGATTATCATCTACTATCATCTAATATATTTTATTAGTCGTAGTATGTTCTGTCTAGATTATCATCTACTATCATGTAATATATTTTATTAGTCATAGTATGTTCTGTCTAGATTATCATCTACTATCATCTAATATATTTTATTAGTCATAGTATGTTCTGTCTAGATTATCATCTACTATCATCTAATATATTTTATTAGTCATAGTATGTTCTGTCTAGATTATCATCTGCTACAGATAATTTATCATTTATGTTATGTTCTGTCTAGATTATCATCTACTACAGATATTTTATCCTTCATAGTATGTTATCTCTAGATTATCATCTACTTAAGATATTTTATCCTTCATAGTATGTTATCTCTAGATTATCATCTACTTAAGATATTTTATCCTTCATAGTATGTTATCTCTAGATTATCATCTACTTAAGATATTTTATCTTTCATAGTATGTTATCTCTAGATTATCATCTACTTAAGATATTTTATCCTTCATAGTATGTTATCTCTAGATTATCATCTACTTGAGATATTTTATCTTTCATAGTATGTTCTGTCTCCAGGTATCAATCTCAGCAACTGAAGAATCTATCATCATCTCTTGGTCTTACCCAGTTCTCATATCATTCCTTGCTTCCAGTGAGTACTTGTCTTGCGTGTGGAGTAATATCATTGGCAAGGATATCAGTGATAAGCTTTACAGGATACAGGCAAGTCCAAGAAGCCATATAATGATAGTTGTGGTATTATGTACCGAGAACACACAAGAATCATGTGTTGTGTGGTGGTATATATGGTGGTATGTGTGTTGTGTGGTGGTATGCATGGTGGGATGTATGTTGTGTGGTGGTATGCATGGTGATATGTGTCATGGTGTGGTTTTTTAGCATTGGCATAGTTCAACAGGAGTGCACAACAATTTTGTTTACAGTTCTAAAGCAAAATTTGTATAGTGTACAGTGTATGTGGTACAAGAAAAACTTGTGTAAAGTGTATAAAAAAAAGAAAAACTTGTGTATAGTGTAAGTGGTAGAAGAAAAACTTGTGTACAATGTATGTGATAGAAGAATAGTTGACCTTGCTCATGATTTCATTTTCTGTACTGAAAGAAGCTGTAACTGCCACATTTAGCTACACTTAAGTTTAAACTAAACTGTTGATGATGTCAAAGTACTAAACTCTTGGTGATGTCTTAAGATTAAACTAAACTGTTGGTGATGTCTGAAGGTGTGTGATGATGTAAACTATCACTCTGAAGGTGTGTGATGATATGAACAATCACTCTGAAGGTGTGTGATGATATGAACAATCACATATTGTCTTATACTTTTGGTGGTGTTTAAAGTTGTGCAGTGTGTCAACTGTCCTTGTGCTGTCACACACTGTTGATGGTGTCTGAAACTGTGTGACAGTGTCAGCTGTCATAAGAAAACTACAAAGGCCATGTGGTTTATCTGTGGCCATGTGGTGATTATTGTTGATATACTGTGTTCTGTATTTATATATTGACGTATGTCCATACAAAACACATTTATATCACATGACTCCAGGAACTGTTACAGAGAGAGTCGGAAGATGTGCATTCATCATTTCTATCTAGGAACTCTTCAGTGGCGAATGTCAGAAAATGTGTGCTGTTATCCGATGATGGGCCGAGACTGAGTTTTTCCAACGGTAAGATGGAGGTAACGAAAATTCAAACATTTATATTTTGTGTCAAGGGTTTCAGTTTCAGATAAGCTGCTAAAATATTGCTTGGCTTTAGCTGGGTAACTGAATGCTGCAGGATTATGGGATGTATCTTCCTCTTGCTGAGGTGAAAAGAGTAAACATTGTGGGTGAAATATTTACTGTGGATCTGCTTTACAGGAATGTTGTAGCTCGTATTTGCTCTGTGAAATAATCCTTATATAAACATAATCATCCCTCAAATTGATTCTAAACTTTAACAAGCTTCAGTGTAAACTTTGATAACCTGGATATGTAAACTTTGATAAGCTGGACATGTAAACTTTGAACATTTTCATTGTTTATTTTATATCCTCATTATAAGAAAAAAATCTTTCAAATGTTAACAAAAACTGTTTTGTGTTTTCTTCTGTGACAAAAAGAAAAGTTAAGTTCTTGTTTCTGATCGCCAGCTACAGAATGTCTGTCAGAATCTGCTCTGAATCTGTGTAGCCTGTATGCATGGCCCCAGACAGTTGAGACAAGTGTCTAACCGGCAGCAACAACCACAGCAACATCAACAGCATTTCAGATGTGGTTATCTGTCTGCTCATCAAGTTTGTTGTATTAAAGCTTTCATCTGTCTTGTTTTAAACATTTTCTTTTTTTCCCTATGGGCACTTCTTTACATAGACGTTCTGACCACCAGACATGTCAACCAACAGACATCCCAAACAACAGACATCTCAACCAACAGACATCCCAAACAACAGACATCTGAACCTTCAGGCATTTTAACCAACAGACATCCCAAACAGACATCTTGACCAGCAGACATTTTAACCAACAGACATCCCAAACAGACATCTTGACCAGCAGACATTTTAACCAACAGAATCCCAAACAACAGACATCTTAAACAACAGACTGTTCATTGACTGTTTTTATTCTCACTTATTAACCTAACGTCAGAAACTATTTGACTGCTACTTCAGCACTACTTGACTGCTACTTCAGCACTACATGACTGCTACTTCAGCACTACTTGACTGCTACTTCAGCACTACATGACTGCTACTTCAGCGCTACATGACTGCTACTTCAGCACTACTTGACAAGTTCAAAGTTCAAAATTCAGACTCCAGTTTCACTGCATTCAGGACAACACCATATATGCCCGGCCGCAAGCTGCAGCATGCATCCAAGAGTACGTTCCTGTCAAATGTTGGTTGTTTACGAGACGTTTTCTGCCACACAGTTCAGATTTCCTAGCAACATCTTTAATTTGTCCTAGCTCTAGCAGTCTCTTCACAGCTACTCTTTCTTCCTTTCCCGCTCTTCATTCTCCCACAATCTGTTCAATACAGTTTTAACAATGACCCCCTTGTCCATTGTTAGTCTGCCATTTATTTTAGCCTGTCCAGCCAGTCTGTCAGCCACATCATTGCCATGTACTCCCGCATGTCCTGGACAGTAAAGCCACGTTAGGCTTGTCACAGTTGACTGGCTTAACAGATGAACCCATTCTTTTCGAAGCAGTTTCTTCTCAATCTTACGAAGAAGAATCAGTCACAATGACACCAGTAACCACATCATAAGCAACTAATCATTCCAGTGCCGCCGACACAGCCTTAGTTTCTATTAGCATGCTTGAAGTGTTGACATCAGGGGTTCCCGAACACTGTGCCACAACTCTTCCATTTCATTAGGCAACAAACCCCAACCACTTCTGTTGTTCCGAGTCACTGAGCCATATGTATATATTACCATGCCGGGAGACCCACTGAGCTATCTGTATATATTACCGTGTCAGAAGACCCACTGAGCCATCTGTGTATATTACCGTGCCAGAAGACCCACTGAGCCATCTGTATATATTGCCGTGTCGGGAGACCCACAGTGATGCTGGATGAGATCCTGAACCCAAAGTTCAGCTGCCCCTGTGCCAGGTCTCAACATTCGTGGCCCTTCTGTATAATAACCTTGTTAGATGAGGTCAGTCCTGTACCCTTAACCAATCATCACCTTTAGGCACCTCGTCTTGATCACACAAACATTATTAGCCTCAGCCTTGGTCGGTACATGACCTGCTTTGTTTGATGTGTCTTGGCCGTACATGACCTGCTTTGTTTGATGTGTCTTGGCCGTACATGACCTGCTTTGTTTGATGTGTCTTGGCCGTACATGACCTGCTGTGTTTGATGTGTCTTGGCGTACATGACCTGCTTTGTTTGATGTGTCTTGGCCGTACTTGACCTGCTGTGTTTGATGTGCCTTGGCTGTACATGACCTGCTTTGTTTGATGTGTCTTGGCCTTACATGACCTGCTTTGTTTGATGTGTCTGCCCTTTATCAGCCACAGCTCCTTATGTTGCCTGACTGCTACTTCAGTACCACTTGACTGTTACTTGACTGCTATTTCAGCACTAATTGACTGTTACCTGACTGCTACTTCAGTACCACTTGACTGTTACTTGACTGCTATTTCAGCACTACTTGACTGTTACCTGACTGTTACTTCAGTACCACTTGACTGTTACTTGACTGCTATTTCAGTACTGCTTGACTGTTACTTGACTGCTACTTCAGTACCACTTGACTGTTACTTGACTGCTACTTCAGCAGACCGTTACTTGACTGCTACTTCAGCTCTGCTTGACTGTTACTTGACTGCTGCTTCAGCACAACATGACTGTTACTTGACTGCTACTTCAGCATTACTTGACTTTGTCAGTCTCCAACCTTCGTTCTCACAACGGGACAAAATTTTCCCTCTTACATTCTCTCCTTCCCGCCATCCTCTTTTGCTCAAGGTTTTCATTTAAAAAAATATCATGGATATATCTCTGTCTGTCTGTCTGTCTCTCTCCCTCTGTGTGTGTGTCACTCTCTCTTAAGAATAAAAAAATGAGAGATGAAAGCTAGAATGTCTGATGGCACCCCCTTGCCCAATTTTTCACCTTTTGAAAATGAAGATGGTTTGTTCATTCATTCATTCTTTGCCTCCTTGAACATCGCAGTAAATGTGTATCTGAGTTTCGTTTCTGAGTTCATCTTTCATGTTCTTTGTATCCAGAGCTAGATGTTTTATTCTCCACACTCGTCCAACAACCTGGGCAAGCAATGTCATCTGCCTGTATATTCTGCCAGAGTTGGTAACCCTGCTGCTTACGTAAGTCAGTCTAGCAAGTCTGTGTCAGTCTATGGCAGTCTACGTCAGTCTGTGTCAGTCTGTGTCAGTCTATGGCAGTCTGTGTTGTATCAAATTTTAACATTGACAGTTTCCAGCAAAAACTCTTTTCCATGATCTTGTCCATAAAGAAGAAAACTGAGAAGAGAAATCTTTTTACTGTATCCTAGCAACAATGAACAGATGTTACTCAGACTTTGCCTAAAATAAATTTGTACAAAAAACTGAGAAGACATTAACTGTTATAATACACATTTTTTTTTTTTTTTGGATAAAGTTTGTAGGGAATTTTAGGTCAAGGTCGGGCATTTTTGTAACTTCAATAACCTCAGAATAAAAGATGTAAAAATGTATGTGTGTGAGTAAATACTTCAGCAATGTGATAGGTTCCTTGATCATGATTATTTGTTACTGATTGATTTTTTTTCTTTGCTGGTCGATAACACTGCCCAACATACATTTTGGTGTCTCAAATGTTAGACCTGTCTCTGGGTATGTCTGACCTGCTGATTCCAAAAATGGCACAAGTTTTCCCATATCAGCTCTAGTTTTTTAGATACAGAACATATGACATATAACACTCTTCACTCTGCTCACCCATAACAAATCAGGATATTTTAATGTAGTGTTTAAGTTAATATCTTTCAAGCCTGAAGGAAACATATTAAAAATTAAAAGAAAAGTGCACTACATGAAAATCTACTTATTTCATACCAAAAGCACAAGTTTATGATACAAACTTTCCACTCATTCGACACACAAGAAGCTCCTTCTGTAAGACTTCCCAGAGTGGGATCTGCCAGGACAATCTTGCACAAGATTCCAACAATAGTCTGCCATCTTGTGTGCGTCCCATCTTCCTTGGTATCTGGCTTGTTTTTATGTCTAGCTTAAATCTTTCACCTTTCTCTTCGCTTAAGTCGCCGAGGTTCTCTGAAAAATGATCTGAGTGACTGTGCAGATAATGGATTTTAACACTCATGTTACAGCCAAGCCTGCTGAATTGAAAGAGAATATATTCTCTACCAATTGTGTGTAGTGGTCTGCATTCTTGTTGCCAAGAAAGCTTCACACAACTATAACAAAAGAAGACCAGGCACATGATTCAATGATGATATGAAATGTGAGTCATTCATAAGTTGTCTGATCTGTGGACCATCGAAAACTCCTGCTTTCAGTTTTTCCATGGTAAATGCAGGTAGCTTATGCGGTATGTATTCAAAGCATGAATCGTCTTTTCAAAGCCTTTACAAATTGTTTCATCTAGCTTTATATGTAGTGGTGGCAGTGTGATTCTATCTCGTGCTACCATTGACTACATTTTGTCCTCCAGCCGCCATATATTCCCTCGGAGGCCAATCTTTTCTTGTCCAAAGTTCATGTTTGGCTCTATTATCCCAAAGGCATAAAAAGGAAGGATACTTTCTGTAGCCACTTTGTTGACCAAGAAGAAAATTAACCATCTTCAAGTCTACACAAATCACCCATTGATGTTCTTGTTAATTTATCGTTTCCAAGATTAAAGAGATGGCCTTGTACTCTTCTCTCATTCTGGTGGTATGACCGATCGGAATATAACCATATTTGTTGCCGTTATTCAAAAGAACATATTTCAAACTACGTTTTGAACTGTCAATGAAAATATGCCATTCACTTGGGTTATATTCTCAAAGACCAGTTTTCTTCACAAGGTTTCTGGTGTCATGGCAGAATACTAAGTTGTTGTCTTCGGTAAAGAATGGCAGCAAATCCTTTTCTTTCCTTCGATAAAATGTCATTTTTGTTCCAGGCTGAAGTACATTCTTTTCCTTTAGTCTAGAAGCAAGCAGTTCAGAAGACACTTTGGAAAGATCTAAGTCCCTGATCAGATCATTCAATTCATTCTTATAAAAAAAGATCACTATGTGAAGTTGTTTGGAATTCACTGTCACTGCCCCCATTTTCTTTACCTTGTGTGATACCAGACATGCAAGACTCATCCTCTGAGAGCTGGGCTAGTTCAAGGAAAGGTGGAACGGGTACAAGATCCGAGTATGGAACAGGTCTCCTGGCTGAAGGTAGATCAGGGTAAGATTTATTTTGATTGATGTCTATGATATTAACAATACAACAAATAACAGTCATGGAAGTGGTTTTTCGGCTCCCTCCACACCACTGGTACTCCAGATTTCAGGCAGCTTCTCTTTCTATTTGTCCACTGGCGTAAATGCTCCGTACAAGTCTTGCATAGAATATGAGGAGCCCATGGCTTATCTTTATCTCCAAGCTTGACACCAAAATAACCTACATATGCTCTTTTTATAAACTCAGAAACAGGTTTCCTACTTGCTTTCAGTGTGTACTTCCCACAAATATACGAAGAAAAATATGTCGGGATAGTTCAAACAACTCCGTCTTGAAGTAGCCATAACCTCTACAGCGTTCAGTTTGCAAAACTGAAATGATATGAGTGGGAATATACACATCTCCTATAAGATCATAACTATTATATAGAGCAGCTGTTTTAAACAGATAGATTGAGAAACCTTTGAAATATAAATTTATGTAGCCTACGAAATACATGATTTAACATCTTAAATTTGTGCACATAATTAAGTCATAAAAGAGAACAAAAGCGATTTTGTCATTTGAGCTATACATTTTTATGCCAGTGTGCATTATAGGAAAGGAAGTAGACAAATAGTTGTGAAACAAAGGTCAGTATACACACAAAAATGTGGGTAAATTAAATCCATAAATTTCCCATTCAAATAAGACAACTTGTTATGACATCCCAATTCTACAGAAGAGGTTTGTTAAAGAGCGGACTAAAATTTTATAAAATCAACCATTTCAATGAAACTAGAACTGATGCCAACCATATCTAAGAAACTAGAGCTGATGCCAACCATATCTAAGAAACTAGAGCTGATGCCAACCATATCTAAGAAACTAGAGCTGATGCCAACCATATCTAAGAAACTAGAGCTGATGCCAACCATGTCTAAGAAACTAGAGCTGATGCCAACCATATCTAAGAAACTAGAGCTGATGCCAACCATATCTAAGAAACTAGAGCTGATGCCAACTATATCTAAGAAACTAGAGCTGATGCCAACCATGTCTAAGAAACTAGAGCTGATACGATATATCCAGTTCAATGTTCTGAATCAGCGCCCCAAATAAGCCCAGGAACATGCCTAAAAACCCTCTCCCCAAGAAGAACTTTTTTTTGTTGGGCTGTGTAATCTATTGACTGATGACTCATCTTGGCATTAAAGATTTCACAAGATTCTTGTTAATTTTCTCTGTTTGGATGATTATATCTCTTTTTTGTTTTCTTTAACTCTTATTTTTCTTATTGGTTATTACTCGTCTGTGCTTGTTCCCCTGTCTGTTGATAATATCGCCAGATGGTCAAAATTTTCTTCTTCAGATAATAATCTCCCGCGCTAGTTGATAATCCCCCCCTCCTCAGATAATCTCTCCTGTTGATAGATGTTTCCTCATGGAAACGCGAGCTTCACTTTGAATAAAAACTCTGGTGAAGATATTGAGGTGAAGCACCAAGAAGGTTGCCAGCCACTCATCAGACTTCAAAAGTTGGGCTTTCAGAAGAGTCCACGTTGATCTCAACTTTACTGTCCCACGTGAAGCAAACCTGAGACTGTTTTCAGCAGCACCACGAGGAGGAAGGATAGATGTTTCTAAACTGAGGTTGACTGACCGCATGGCTTCTACGGCGCGCCAGTAATTTCTTATTCACTGCACTGACGCTAAGACGCCTCCAACATAAGGGTAATAATCATGACTTTACTTCGTATCATGTGTTAATTTAATTGTTGTCTCTCTTTTGCTCAAGAAGTCATTTTTTTCTGTTGCAAATATTTTCAATCAATTTTTTAATTAAAAAAAAAATATTTTCCAGCAGCTCTTCTTGTATGCCTTCTTTGATGATGCCTTTTGCTGTAATGCATTTACTGTAGTGAGATGACAGACACGAGACGGAGCACGCGATGTGAAGAGAAAATAAACTGTTAGAACTGAGTGAGAAGACAGCCTCCTACGGAAGAGCGAGAAACAGACTGCATCACGACTAGAGTACCAACGTGTGGAGGAAAACTGTCGCTTACTTTGATGTACATTGTTCTTTGGTGCTTTGATTTTAGTGCATGTATGTCATTTAGTGTCAGAGTTACACGCAACGTCACGAAACATCTCTGCTGTTATAACATCATCACATCGCAGGTAAATTTATTACATTTTAGTTACATTTATCGCAAACCAGGCAAACTTGTCTCATCTCAGATACATTTGTCAAATCCCAGGTAAACATAAACTCCAGATGTTTTATCACTCTGTGAAAATTGTAAGAGAAATGTGAACAGACAAAGTGAACAGACAAAGTGAACAGACAAAGTGAACAGACAAAGTGAACCAAGTAAAATTTGACGCCCCACTAGTCTCCTCCCCGTCCTGCTCCTTCGGCCCTCGAACAACCAGACCAAAAACTGGGTCACTTTGGCAATTAAAGCAACTTCAAAGAACAAGGTCAAGGACTTAGATGGATTTAAAATCAGGTTAAGAATGTCGCGTTTCAAAAACAATAGCAGTTACTTTCTTTAAAAAAAATATTCACTAGAGATAAAATGCTTATTTTTGTGCCAAATTTTGATTTCTTTTCTATGTTGTGTACCCCCAACCCCACCTACATAACCCCCACCCTCCTGTCACGCTGGTTCGCCACTAGATAGAAACTGAGCTGGTTATCAGACCATCAAAAACCTCAGTTTCCCCCACAAACTGGGCAGGAATGTCGTGCTGATATGTCAGCAGACTTCTCATTGTAACTGCTGATATGTCAGCAGACTTCTCATTGTAACTGCTGATATGTCAGCAGACTTCTCATTGTAACTGCTGATATGTCAGCAGACTTCTCGCTGAAACTGTTGATATATCAGCAATCTTCTGGCTGTAACTAATAATATATCAGTAATATTTTGGCTGTAACTAATGATATATCAGTAATATTTTGGCTGTAATTGCCAAAGTCAGGTTTTATAAATCTGATTCTTGACGTTTTTCAGAATCCTGTCAGTGACATTCAAGCAACTCTCATTTAAAGTATTAATTTAAAAGAGCCTAACACGTGCCTAACATTTACTTGCATTTGTTACTGACCCATATTTTTGTCGGTGATATTGCTCCATATTATGGTTACTGATCCATGTTACTGGTCATTGTTTTCTGTCAATGTTTGTCAATTTTTCCAGTGAGTGTCTGCTACTTTCAGAATAAACACTGCTGCTTTTGTTTCTCTTGAGAAGTGTTTCTTCTGTTTGTCAGTGTAGGTCAGTTTGTGTTGTACGAGAGAGAGAGGGGTACAGGAGGGGAGAGAGGCTTAGAGGGAGAGAGAGACCTTGGTTTGTTGGTTCCTGTAGAGAATGTTGTACAATTGTTGATGTTTTCTAAAATACTAAAAACAAAGGAAAATAATGTTGGACTGATATATAGCGGGCCGCATTTAATGTAATAAACAGTATGCGAGCTCGTGGGATAACGTTTTTATGCAGGAAATAATAACTTTAGTAGACACAGGAAGAAAGTTGATGAGGCCAACAGCGAAGATGTAGGCGTGCAATGTGTGAAGAATACAGCAAAGATCTAGGTAAACAATGTGTGAAGAATACAGCAAAGATCTAGGTAAACAATGTGTAAAGAATACAGCAAAGATCTAGATAAACAATGTGTGAAAAATACAGCAAAGATCTAGGTAAACAATGTGTGAAGAATACAGCAAAGATCTAAGTAAACAATGTGTGAAGAATTCAGCAAAGATCTAAGTAAACAATGTACGACAAATATATTGTACGAGTTCGGCACAAGTTAAACGTTTTCTTTTATTTTACAAAAATGGGAAGTGTAAACAATTTGTTTGTTGTCATTTTGTTGATTGTGCCCAACGAGGTGACAAAGAAGCGCCAAGGACAACTGAAAATGCACTTTTCTAGTTTTATTTCCACACTGACTACACATCAGACACACTCGACATTGTCAACATAACATCCCTGCGACATTTAACATTGTAAATATTACATCCCTGCTACACTTAACATTGTAAATATTACATCCCTGCTACACTTAACATTGTAAATATTACATCCCAGCTACATTTAACATTGTAAATATTACATCCCTGCTACACTTGACATTGTAAATATTACATCCCTGCTACACTTGACATTGTAAACATAACATCCCTTCTATACTTAACATTGTAAATATTACATCCCAGCTAAACTTAACATTGTCAATATTATATCCCTGTTAAACTTGACATTGTCAATACTACATCCCTGCTAAACTTAACATTGTAAATATTACATCCCTGCTAGACTTGACATTGTAAATATTACATCCCTGCTAGACTTGACATTGTCAATATTACATCCCTGTTACACCTGACAATGTCAACATTATGTATGTCCAACACTGACCACATAAACTTGACAGAGGAGATTGTCTGTGGCACACCTGGAACCACAGCAAAAGATCGATCATGTCGTGAAAGACTGACAGTGTTTTGTTTAGGAGTAAAAAAAAACAAAACATTTTTGAAATGAGTGAGCAAATGAAGCAAGTGTTTAAATGTTGGCAATGAATGAACAAATGTAGCAAGTGTTAACTATTGACAAGAAATGAATATGTGTAGCAAGTGTTAACTATTGACAATGAATGAACAAATGTAGTAAGTGTTAAATGTTGACAATGAATGAAGAAATGTAGTAAGTGTTAAATGTTGACAATGAATGAAGAAATGTAGTAAGTGTTAAATGTTGACAATGAATGAAGAAATGTAGTAAGTGTTAAATGTTGACAATGAATGAAGAAATGTAGTAAGTGTTAAATGTTGACAATGAATGAAGAAATGTAGGAAGTGTTAAATGTTGACAATGAATGAAGAAATGTAGCAAATGTTAACTACTGTCAATGAATGAAGAAATGTAGTAAGTGTTAACTACTGACAATGAATGAAGAAATTCATGAAGGAAAAATCGTAACATTGGAAGACAATAAAGACATTTTCTTTTGAGGGCGAATGCCTGTACTACGACATATGTGTTACTCGACAGGAACAATATAAGTCAATCAGAAAAGTGGCATAATCTTGTTATCAACTCATTCATTCATTCATTTGCATGTCCCTTGCGGAACTTTGCCTCCCAAACAGCACTCCTGTAGGCCTCTCGGTTGTGAGCAAGATGACCTGCTGCTGTTGCATCCATTTCCAGATCGTCAACGATGTCTTGCAGCCATCTTCGTCTTGGTCTTCCTCTTTTTCTTTTTCCCATTATGTATCCTTCCAATACGGTCTTCTCTAAATTATCATGACGTTTAATGTGTCCAAAATATTTCAGTTTTCTCTCTTTAATCCTCTTCACTAGCCAGCCTTCTTCAATATTAAGCTCTTGTAGTATAGATATATTTGTTATCAACTGATTTGATTAAATTAAATGTGACAATGTTATACCTGACAGAGTTGTAGCTCCTCGGGTAAAGTTTGACTAGGTAAACCCACGAGGTAATCCGCAGGTGAGAAGTACCATAGTCTGCAGGTGAGGCGTCCAACCCACAGATGAGGAGTTCAACAACCCGCATGTAAAGCGCACAACAACCCGCAGGTAACCCGCAGGTGAGGCGTACAACAACCCGCAGGTGAGGCGTACAACAACCCGCAGGTAACCCGCAGGTGAGGCGTACAACAACCCGCAGGTGCGGCGTACAACAACCCGCAGGTGAGGCGTGCAAACTGAAAATTTATAGGGTATCCATTTTGTCTGGCAAAAAATGAAAACTAGGCCCGGCAAGATAGATGGATGGATGGATGGATGGATGGATGGATGGAACTGAGCCCCAGGATGTTTGGGGCCCATGGCTGCTGTTTTTCACCTATTTTCTTATTACAGACAAAACTGAGGAAACAAAAAAAAAACCTTTTGAATATTTTAGACCCGATAATAATTTACTCCGAGGCCAGCAGTCTACGGCCCTGCTCCAAACAGGGAGGCCCGGGTCTATTGATGTAATCACGTTTTCCAACAGCTGTGTGCGTGCTGGTCTAGGTACTTCTTAAAGTCAGGGGAGAAAACTCAGAGAAACACACGCGCCCATGAAAGGGAGATTATTTTTTCATATGGACATGGGCTGGCACTGCGAAATAAAATGTACACAAAATTTAAATAATTTAAGATTGGAAATTCCCCTCCTTCCACAGCCCAGACTGGTAAACACATTCTCCAAAATCGCACCAGCTTTGATACACTAAGACGTACTTGCTGACCCAGTTAAAATATCCAAGAAACTAAGCTTTGTTCTATACACAACGTACACTAAAACGGTCCACTTTATCCAGAAGAGAGAAGCTAAGTTCTAAACAGAAAGTACACTAAAATAGTCCAATTTATTTAGGACAAAGAAGCCAAGCTCTGTTGTTCTGTACAGAAAATACACTAAAATGATCCAGTTTATCTAGGAGACAGAAGCCAAGCTCTGTTGTTCTATACAGAAAGTACACTGAAACAGTCTAGTTTATCTAGGAGACGGAGGCCAAGCTCTGTTGTTCTATACAGAAAGTACACTAAAACGGTCCAATTTATGCAAGAGCCAGAAGAAGCATGAAGGAACTGGGGGGTGATGCAAGGAGAGGGCAGGGCTTACTCCATCTCTGTGGACGGAAGCGACGAACCCACGAACAAGGAGAGACTGGGACAGTCAGTACACACACACAGTGCAATGGTTGGTGGGACTGGCGGCGGATCTGGTATGGGAATGTACTGAATGTTATCTCTGCGATAAATCAATCATCATCGTGATCCAGCGTGCACATCTCACGCCATGAACGCAAGTAGTAAGGAAAGCTGTCCACACTGGGACACTTGTATTCAGAAAACTGAAAATCGTAGTACAGTTTTCTTCAGATTGTTTTCTGTTTTGATAGTGTTTACAACTAAACAGGAACAGCGGATTCAGTCATTAGCATGCCCCTTCCGTAACTTTGCCTCCCAAACAGCACTCCTGTAGGCCTCTCGGTTGTAAGCAAGATGGCCTGTTGCTGATGCATCCATTTGCAGATTATCAACGATGTCTTGCAGTCATTTTCGCCTTGGTCTTCCTCTCTTTCTTCTTCCCATTATATACCGTTTCAAGACGGTCTTACAATGAATTACGCGATTGATTTTAGTACCACGATTTAGTGAGGCCCAGATTTGTGTTAGGTACGTAGTCCATGTGGAAAAAAAAAAGCTCCCAAACAGAGCCCCAGAAGTCACTCCAGCAACCAATGAAACGATGACTCGTGACGTCACAAGAAGCCCATCGCGCGAGAGAAGAGAAAACCGTATTGTTCCACAAAAACAGCACCAGCACGTTTTGTCCCGTATTGTTGTGTCCTGTCCTTCTCCACACAAACGTTTGTGTTTGCCTGTGGTGGTTTATTCTAGACATGGCCTCACATCGGGCAGCAAAAAGTGGGATAGCATTAGAGGCACAACAGAAGGTAAGCCGGCATGTTTTGTTTCAGCAAACACCTAACAGAAACTACGCTAAAACGGTCCAGTTTATCTATGAGACAGAAGCCAAGCTCTGTTGTTCTATAAGGAAAGTACATTAAAATGGTCCAGTTTATCTAGGAGACAGAAGCCAAGCTCTGTTGTTCTATAAAGAAAGTACATTAAAATGGTCCAGTTTATCTAGGAGACAGAAGCCAAGCTCTGTTGTTCTATACAGAAAGTACATTAAAACGGTCCAGTTTATTTAGGAGACAAGTCAAGCTCTGTTGTTCTATACAGAAAGTACACTGAAACGGTCCAGTTTATGCAAGAGACAGAAGCATGAAGGAACTGGGGGGGGGGGGGGGTATGCAAGGAGAAGGTAGGGCTTACTCCATCTCTGTGGACGGTCCATGTTCTTTCCAGCAGGTGATGTCCTAATACTCATCAATTTTTATCATAAATTAAGTCTCAGCTTCGCTGTTGGATCGTGCATGTCTGTCCGTTTAAAAACAAAATCATTTTCAAGATGTGGAAATAAAATCTAATTCATTTGTTGGCCTGGATGTAAAAATCTGTGACATAATTACCCGTTCAGGATGGCACATTTACATAAACCGGCTTGGCCCCCACTCTCCCCTGTCCCCCCACACTTTTAACCGACCCACACACAAAATCCACACACAACCCACCCACAAACCCCGCCCACCGTGAAAGTCAAGATTGCAACAAAACATGAACGAAAGACGAACAAAAGTACAAAACAAACAAAACCACAAGACAGACAAAACCACAAGACAGACAAAAGTACAAGACAGACAAAACCATAAGACAGACAAAAGTACAGGACAGACAAACGTACAAGATAGACACAAAGTTGCTAAAATAAATTCTTTATGACCAAATCGGTATCGTGCACTTTGACCTTTGAACTTTTTCAAGGGTGAATTTTCAAGGGTGACTGACCTCGAGGGCACACTCGTTTTGGAGAAAGGTTTTAAACCTGTGTCAGAAGTTCAGCTGTGGAAAGTTCAAACCCTGGTTAGCCTTTTCTGTAGCCTTGGATCAGCCTCACATGTTGGACAGCAAATAATGAGTGACATCAAAATAACAAGTCTTACAACTACAGCAGTGGGGCAGACCTATCATCATCATGTAACCAACAGTTACAGTAAGATGCTAAATCGGGCTGACCTGCCTTTGGGCAACAGAAAAGATACACGTGGCCTAACCAAAAGCAATCCAAGCCAAGCTGTATTTTCTTTCTTCTTGTGTCATTGTTTTTCTTGTGTTTGGCACCTGACGTCAACAAGGACTAAAATATAGGATCCTGTTAACGTTGATTTCCGTATACACCCCTGTAATCCTGTAATCAGCACAGTTTGTTGCTGTGTAATCAGTACAGTTTGCCGCTCTGTAATCAAGACAGTTTGTTGTTGTGTAATAAGGACAGATATTTGTTGCTGTGTAATCAGGACAGACAGTTTGTTGTTGTGTAATCAGGACAGACAGTTTGTTGTTGTGTAATCAGTACAGACAGTTTGTTGTGTAATCAGTACAGACATTTTGTCACTATGTAATCAGGACAGTTTGTCATTCTGCAACCAGGACAGTTTGTCGCCTTGTAATCAAGACAGTTTGTCACTCTGTAATCAGGGCAGAGACAGTTTGTTACTGTGTAATCAGTACAGACAGTTTGTCACTCTGTAATCAGGACAGTTTGTCACTCTGTAATCAGGGCAGTATGTCATTCTTTAATCAGGGCAGTTTGTCACTCTCTAATCAGGGCAGTTTGTCACTCTCTAATCAGGGCAGAAAGTTTGTTACTGTGTAATCAGTATAGACAGTTTGCAGCTCTCTAATCAGGACAGTTTGTCACTCTGTAATCAGGGCAGAGACCGTTTCTCACTCTATTATCAGGGCAGTTTGTTGCTCTGTAATCAGGGAAGTTTGGTGCTCTGTGATCAGGGAAATTTGGTGCTCTCTAATCTGGGAAGTTTGATGCTCTGTAACCAGGGCAGTTTGTCGCCCTGTAATCAGGACAGTTTGTCACTTTGTAATCAGAGCAGAGACAGTTTGTTACTGTGTAATCAGTACAGACAGTTTGTTGCTCTATAATCAGGGTAGTTTGTCACTCTGTAACCAGGGCACTATGTCATTCTTTAATCAGGGCAGTTTGTCACTCTCTAATTAGGACAGACAGTTTGTTACTGTGTAATCAGTATAGACAGTTTGTAACTCTGTAATAGGGGTAGTTTGTCTCTCTGTAATAAGGGTAGTTTGTCACTCTGTATTAAGGGTAATTTGTCACTCTGTAATCAGGCCAGAGACAGTTTGTCACTCTGTATTAAGGGTAGTTTGTCACTCTGTAATCAGGGCAGAGACAGTTTGTCACTCTGTAATCAGAGCGGTTTGTCACTGTGTAATCAGGGCAGTTTGTCACTCTGTAATTAGGGCAGTTTATCACTCTCTAACCAGGGCATTTTGTCACTGTGTAATCAGGGCAGTTTGTTACTCTGCAATCAGGGCATTTTGTTGCTCTGTAATCAGGACAGACAGTTTGTCACTCTATAATCAGGGCAGTTTGTAGATATGCAATCAGGGCAGTATGCCATTCTGTAACCAGGGCAGTTTGTCATTCTGTAAATAGGACAGTTTGTCGCTCTGTAATCAGGGAATTTTGTCGCTCTGTAATCAGGGCAGTGTGTCGCTCTGTAATCAGGGCAGTTTGTCGCTCTGTAATCAGGGCATTTTGTCGCTCTGTAAAGAGCTTCATTATCAACAGACGTTCACGCCATTTTGGGCTGTTAGTGACGTGTTACTTTGTGGTGGAACACAAGAAGAAATCTGCCTTCTACTTACACGCCATCTCCCCCACATACTGGCAGTCAATAAGCGTTGAAGAAACAGAACATTGCGACGTAGATAAGCAGAACATTGTGATATAGAGAAACAGAACATTGTGACGTAGATAAGCAGAACATTGTGATATAGAGAAACAGAACATTGTGACGTAGAGAAACAGGACATTGTGATATAGAGAAACAGAACATTGTTACATAGAGAAGCAATACATTGTGATACAGAGAAACAGAACATTGTGACATAGAGAAGCAGGACATTGTGATATAGAGAAACAGAACATTGTGACATAGAGAAGCAGGACATTGTGATATAGAGAAACAGAACATTGCAACGTAGAAAAGCAGGACATTGTGATATAGAGAAACAGAACATTGTGACATAGAGAAACAGAACATTGTGACTTAGAGAAGCAGAACATTGTGATATAGAGAAAGAGAATATTGTGATATAGAGACATAACAGTATGACAGATAAACAGAACATTGTGATATAGAGAAGCAGAATATTATAGTATGAAATATTATCCAGTCAAAAAGTTATATAAAAACAGCTTTATTATACTCACTCTCTCTCTCAAGGGCAGAATGTCAGACGGGCCTGCGTGCCCAATTCTTAACCCTTTTGAAATAAAGATCAATCAATCAATCAATCTCTCTCCCTCCCTCCCTCCCTCTCTCTCTCTCTGTCTCTCTGTCTCTGTCTCTCTCTCTCTAATGCAACACATAATCAAAGAGAGGAAGGAAAGAAAAACAAAGGAAAGATGTATGCATTTGTTACAGTGGTCTAATCTACGTGTCATGCTACCTGGCCTAGGCGATCATTTCTCTCCATAATTCCCTGTCTTTTCTGCCTTGATTATGAGATACACCGATGACACTGCGTATAAGAATTTCTTGACCTTCTGTAGTTTTATCTTCTAATTAGAACTCTGGACAGTGATGTCTTTCTGTAGTTTTATCTTCTAATTAGAACGCTGGACAATGATGTCTTTCTGTAGTTTTATCTTCTAATTAGAACGCTGGACAGTGATGTCTTTCTGTAGTTTTATCTTCTAATTAGAACGCTGGACAATGATGTCTTTCTGTAGTTTTATCTTCTAATTAGAACGCTGGACAGTGATGTCTTTCTGTAGTTTTATCTTCTAATTAGAACGCTGGACAGTGATGTCTTTCTGTAGTTTTATCTTCTAATTAGAACGCTGGACAATGATGTCTTTCTGTAGTTTTATCTTCTAATTAGAACGCTGGACAGTGATATCTTTCTGTAGTTTTATCTTCTAATTAGAACGCTGGACAGTGATGTCTTTCTGTAGTTTTATCTTCTAATTAGAACGCTGGACAGTGATGTCTTTCTGTAGTTTTATCTTCTAATTAGGACGCCGGACATAATCAAGGCAAAAGACAGGGAATTGTGGAGAGAAATGATGGCCTAGGCCAGGTAGCATGACACTTAGATTAGACCAGTGTAACAAATGCATACATCTTTCCTTTCTTCCTCTCCCTGATCACATGTTGCATGAGAGAGAGAGAGAGAGAGAGAGAGAGAGAGAGAGAGAGAGAGAGAGAGAGAGAGAGATACAATTAAGCTGTTTCTGCACAAACTTTTGTCTCAGTGGCTCAAGTTGTGACTTTTTCCAACCTTGTCCCATGTCTGTATGTAATTAGGTCAGTACCGTGTCTGGTTTCCAAGTCACGTGACGATCATCGACCTGGCCAGCCTGGAACGACTCACATGCCATTCTTTGTCTGTAATAACACATGTGTGTTGCCATAGTTACACTGTTTATTTGGGTCGAATGCCATGGTTACATCAATGTATAACTGGTTGCTTTGCGTGTAAACATAAAACGTGTGTCCAGCCTAGACGTGTGCTATAACCACATCAACGTGTGCCCAGCCTAGACGTGTGCTGTAACCACATCAACGTGTGTCCAGCCTAGACGTGTGCTGTAACCATATCCACGTGTGTCCAGCCTAGACGTGTGCTGTAACCATATCCACGTGTGTCCAGCCTAGACGTGTGCTGTAACCATATCCACGTGTGTTTCTCTTCTAACAAAATTAGTTCTTCCTGACCACATAATTTAATCTTGACGTGAAATGTGTGCCTTTTTTCTTCATGTCTCGATAAAACGAGGGAGAGAGAGAGAGAGAGAGAGAGGAGAGAGAGAGAGAGAGAGATGGGAAGAGAATGGCCCTTATGTTGTCTCTCATAAAGTTGTCTTACATCACACATTTGTAACTACATTACTGTAGCAAGCAAACATTTGTATCATAAATAATTTACTGTAGCTAACCACAAATCAGAAACTCTGTCAGTAATAAATAATTTACTGTAGCTAACCACAAATCAGAAACTCTGTCAGTAATAAATAATTTACTGTAGCTAACTACAAATCGGAGAGACTCCACCAGTAATAAATAATTTACTGTAGCTAACTACAAGTCGGAGAGACTCCACCAGTAATAAATAATTTACTGTAGCTAACTACAAATCGGAGAGACTCCACCAGTAATAAATAATTTACTGTAGCTAACTACAAATCAGAGACTCCACCAGTAATAAATAATTTACTGTAGCTAACTACAAATCAGAGACTCCACCAGTAATAAATAATTTACTGTGGCTAACTACAAATCAGAGACTCCACCAGTAATAAATAATTTACTGTAGCTAACTACAAATCGGAGAGACTCCACCAGTAATAAATAATTTACTGTAGCTAACTACAAATCGGAGAGACTCCACCAGTAATAAATAATTTACTGTAGCTAACTACAAATCAGAGACTCCACCAGTAATAAATAATTTACTGTCGCTAACTAAAATCAGAGACTCCACCAGTAATAAATAATTTACTGTAGCAAACTACGAGAAACGTTCTTGCTTTATTTACTTGTGTAAAAATGTAATATAACTAACTAGAATGCCTTAAGCCTGATATTGTGCTAAAATTTATGCCACTGTTGGTGTCAGCATCTGTGCCAGTCTTAGTGCCAGAAAACAGAGAAACTAAACATAAACAACATGATAGAGGGACTGCGGTTTGTTGCAGTCCCAGCATGCTCTGGGCTCGTTGTTGTTTCATATTTCGTAAAATTATGACTGTTACACGGCTGATAGGGGCCCTTGTTTTGTCTCCTAACTTAACGATGTGTTAGCTGATAGGGGCCCTTGTTTTGTCTCCTAACTTAACGATGTGTTAGCTGATAGCGGCCCTTGTTTTGTCCTAACGTAACGATGTGTTAGCTGATAGCGGCCCTTGTTTTGTCTCCTAACTTAACGATGTGTTAGCTGATAGCGGCCCTTGTTTTGTCTCCTAACTTAACGATGTGCTAGCTGATAGCGGCCCTTGTTTTGTCTCCTAACTTAACGATGTGTTAGCTGATAGCGGCCCTTGTTTTGTCTCCTAACTTAACGATGTGTTAGCTGATAGCGGCCCTTGTTTTGTCTCCTAACTTAACGATGTGTTAGCTGATAGCGGCCCTTGTTTTGTCTCCTAACTTAACGATGTGTTAGCTGATAGCGGCCCTTGTTTTGTCTCCTAACTTAACGATGTGTTAGCTGATAGCGGCCCTTGTTTTGTCCTATCGTAACGATGTGTTAGCTGATAGCGGCCCTTGTTTTGTCTCCTAACTTAACGATGTGTTAGCTGATAGCGGCCCTTGTTTTGTCTCCTAACTTAACGATGTGTTAGCTGATAGCGGCCCTTGTTTTGTCTCCTAACTTAACGAGTGGTAAGATCTTTGGACGGTTTAACATTTACTAACCTGGACTGGACGGTTTTTTATAAGGCACTGGAAAAAAGGGGGCGGGGGTGAGGGAGAGAGAGAGAGAGAGAGAGAGAGAGAGAGAGAGAGAGAGAGAGAGAGGATAAGAAGAACAGAAAGAAAGGAACACGACTCTTTTTACCGTATGAAACAATTCTTTAAACGACGTATTGTAATATGGAGACATGTTGTAATGTGCTGTATTGTCTGGTTATATGTCTGTGCAGACATTTTGGTGTGTATTGATTGTATTGCATACTTTATGTCTGTGCTTATATTTTGTAGTGTGTATTGTGTTACCTGTCTCATGGGTGATCAGGAAAAGAAGATGGACATATATCGGTCATATAATAAGAAGAAACAATCAGAGAATCTCAAAACAAGCTATCAAGTGGAGCACAACAGGCCAAAGAAAAAGTGGTCGACCACGTGAAACTCTAAAGAGGACATTGTTAAGAGAAGCCAATTCAGTGTTCATAACATCCCTTGATGAGATTGAAAAACTCGCCGAAGACAGGAAATCTTGGCGAACTACCTTGCGAGCCCTGTGTGACGTTTAGCGGCACGGGAAGGATGTAAGATGCAAGATTCTATTGGCTGCTTTATGTCTGTGCAGACATTTTGAAGTGTATATTGTATTGGCTGCTTTATGTCTGTGCAGACATTTTGAAGTGTATATTGTACTGGCTGCTTTATGTCTGTGCAGACATTTTGAAGTGTATATTGTATTGTCTGCTTTATGTCTGTGCAGACATTTTGAAGTGTATATTGTATTGGCTGCTTTATGTCTGTGCAGACATTTTGAAGTGTATATTGTATTGTCTGCTTTATGTCTGTGCAGACATGTATTTGTATAGTTTAGTTCCGTGCTTCCCAAACAGAGATTCTGGAAGGATCACGTGGGTTTCCTCAAAACAGTTCCAGATTATACGGGATAGAGGTTTAGTGTCACTTATATGTGGCACCAGAAATGTTCCAGATTATGTGGGATAGAAGTTTAGTAGAAATGTTTCAGATTTTGGAATATTTGCATATACATAATAGACTGTTGTGATGAGACCTAAGTCTGAACACCAAGTTCATTTATGTTTCATGTACACCTTGTACACATCGCCTGAAGGTAATGTACATTATTATTACTTAAAAAAAATAATCGTGTGCTTGAAACGATGTGTGTGTACATTAAGCCAACAGAAAGTAAAGGTGCCACAATCTCAGGGAGCCATGTGGACAGTCTGTGGTTGTGTGGCTCAAATATGCCAACTATGTGGACAGTCTGTGGTTGTGTGGCACAATCTTAGCCAGCTATATGGACAGTCTGTGGTTGTGTGGCTCAATCTTAGCCAGCTATGTGGACAGTCTGTGGTTGTGTGGCTCAATCTTAGCCAGCTATGTGGACAGTCTGTGGTTGTGTGGCTCAATCTTAGCCAGCTATGTGGAAAGTCTGTGGTTGTGTGCCTCCATCTTAGCCAGCTATATGGACAGTCTGTGGTTGTGTGGCTCAATCTTAGCCAGCTATATGGACAGTCTGTGGTTGTGTGCCTCATTCTTAGCCAGCTATGTGGACAGTCTGTGGTTGTGTGGCTCAATCTTAGCCAGCTATGTGGACAGTCTGTGGTTGTGTGGCACAATCTCAGCCAGCCAAGTGGACAGTGTGTGGTACAATCTCAGCCAGCCAAATGGACAGTCTGTGGTTGTGTGGCATCATCATCATCGTTCCTGACTGTGGAGTTTAGATGCTGTTAAATAATCATTTTCTTACACATTTGTTGAGGCAGAAATACTTGGCAGTAAAAATATATTGTAGCTGGAGGAGCTTTCTTCTGTTAGCAGCCACACACTGGCTAGGTAGCAGCCACACACTGGCTAGGTAGTAGCCACACACTGGCTAGGTAGTAGCCACACACTGGCTAGGTCGTAGCCACACACTGGCTAGGTCATAGCCACACACTGGCTAGGTAGCAGCCACACACTGGCTAGGTCATAGTGTCTGAGTGTTTGTGTATGTGTATATGCGTGGGCTCAGTGATGCTAAAAATAAACTTGTGTCGCTGTGACCCGCCACATAATCTGGCCTGTTGTCAGCGAACATCCCAGATGAGGGATGCCCAGGCTGCACTAGAACTAGATGATTAAGGCTGCACTAGAACCAGATGATTAAGGCTGCACTAGAACTAGATGATAAAACGTTGAATATTCTCCCTGCATTGCTTCATCATGTCGGCCATCTCAGCGGATAATAAGATGGATATTGTCAGATCGCAGGCCGGTTTGATCTAATATTTGATCTTCCACTAGCACTAGCAGGATCATACGTGTGGATCTAACTATCCATCTGTCTACACCATCATCATCACATCAATCATCATCATCATGTGCCTTCTCCAGAACAAAGGTTGGGGGTAATGAATCTCTAGTTTCCCCGCCTTGATGGTGAACTCAGCCAGGCTGTGTCCTGTCTGTTCCCATGTTATCTTCCCATCTATATCTCTGTCTTCCTCTTGCTCTTAGTGTCACTTATACGGGATATGTTGCACCAGCAATGTTTCAGATTTTGATACGGCCAAAATATTTTATCTATCTATCTATCAGTCAGTCAGTATGTCTGTCTCTTATCTACCCGCCCCTCCCCCCTTCCGTCCGTCCATCCGTCTGACTATTTGGCTTCCTGTCTGTATGTCACCTGCCTGCACCCATGCCCGCCTGTATGCCTGTCTACCGACCTGCCTGCCTGCCTCCCTGTCTGCCTGTCTGCCGACTTGCCTGTCTCTCTGCCTGCTTGTCTATCGACCTGTCTGCCTCCCTGTCTGTCTGCCTGTCTGTCTGTCTGTCTACTGACCTGTCTGCCTCCCTGTCTGTCTGCCTGTCTGTCTGTCTGTCTACTGACCTGTCTGCCTCCCTGTCTGTCTGTCTACTGACCTGTCTGCCTCCCTGTCTGTCTGTCTACTGACCTGTCTGCCTCCCTGTCTGTCTGTCTACTGACCTGTCTGCCTCCCTGTCTGTCTGTCTACTGACCTGTCTGCCTCCCTGTCTGTCTGCCTCCCTGTCTGTCTGCCTCCCTGTCTGTCTGTCTACTGACTGTCTGCCTCCCTGTCTGTCTGCCTCCCTGTCTGTCTGCCTACTGACCTGTCTGCCTCCCTGTCTGTCTGTCTGTCTGCCTCCTGTCTGTCTGCCTCCCTGTCTGTCTGTCTACTGACCTGTCTGCCTCCCTGTCTGTCTGCTCCCTGTCTGTCTGTCTACTGACCTGTCTGCCTCCCTGTCTGTCTGCCTCCCTGTCTGTCTGCCTACTGACCTGTCTGCCTCCCTGTCTGTCTGCCTCCCTGTCTGTCTGTCTGTCTGCCTCCCTGTCTGTCTGCCTCCCTGTCTGTCTGCCTCCCTGTCTGTCTGTCTGTCTGCCTCCCTGTCTGTCTGTCTGCCTCCCTGTCTGTCTGTCTGTCTGCCTCCCTGTCTGTCTGTCTGTCTGCCTCCCTGTCTGTCTGTCTGCCTCCCTGTCTGTCTGTCTGTCT
The DNA here is from genome assembly GCA_009760885.1 of Achatina immaculata. Lineage (NCBI taxonomy): Eukaryota > Metazoa > Mollusca > Gastropoda > Stylommatophora > Achatinidae > Lissachatina > Lissachatina immaculata. The sequence goes on along the minus strand of CM019692.1, from coordinate 29,724,919 downwards.
GCCTCCCTGTCTGTCTGTCTGTCTGCCTCCCTGTCTGTCTGTCTGTCTGCCTCCCTGTCTGTCTGTCTGCCTCCCTGTCTGTCTGTCTGTCTGCCTCCCTGTCTGTCTGTCTGTCTGCCTCCCTGTCTGTCTGTCTGTCTGCCTCCCTCTGTCTGTCTGCCTCCCTGTCTGTCTGTCTGTCTGCCTCCCTGTCTGTCTGTCTGTCTGCCTCCCTGTCTGTCTGTCTGCCTCCCTGTCTGTCTGTCTGTCTGCCTCCCTGTCTGTCTGTCTGTCTGCCTCCCTGTCTGTCTGCCTCCCTGTCTGTCTGTCTGTCTGCCTCCCTGTCTGTCTGTCTGCCTCCCTGTCCTGTCTGTCTGCCTGCCTCCCTGTCTGTCTGTCTGCCTCCTGTCTGTCTGCTCCCTGTCTGTCTGCCTCCCTGTCTGTCTGTCTGCCTGTCTGCCTCCTGTCTGTCTACCGACCTGTCTGCCTCCCTGTCTGTCTGTCTGCCTCCCTGTCTGTCTGTCTGTCTGCCTCCCTGTCTGTCGTCTGCCTCCCTGTCTGTCTGCCTGTCTGCCTCCCTGTCTGTCTACTGACCTGTCTGCCTCCCTGTCTGTCTGTCTGTCTGCCTCCCTGTCTGCCTGTCTGCCTCCCTGTCTGTCTGTCTGTCTGCCTGTCTGCCTCCCTGTCTGTCTGCCTGTCTGCCTCCCTGTCTGTCTGCCTCCCTGTCTGTCTGCCTCCCTGTCTGTCTGCCTCCCTGTCTGTCTGCCTGTCTGCCTCCCTGTCTGTCTGCCTGTCTGCCTCCCTGTCTGTCTGCCTCCCTGTCTGTCTGTCTGCCTGTCTGCCTCCTTGTCTGTCTGCCTCCCTGTCTGTCTGCCTGTCTGCCTCCCTGCCTGTCTGCCTGTCTGCCTCCCTGTCTGTCTGCCTCCCTGTCTGTCTGCCTCCCTGTCTTTCTACTGACCTGTCTGCCTCCCTGCCTGTCTGCCTCCTTGTCTGTCTGTCTGCCTGCCTCCCTGTCTGTCCTGCCTCCTTGTCTGTCTGTCTGCCTCCCTGTCTGTCTGTCTGCTCCCTGTCTGTCTGCCTCCTTGTCTGTCTGCCTCCCTGTCTGTCTGCCTCCCTGTCTGTCTGCCTCCTTGTCTGTCTGCCTCCTTGTCTGTCTGCCTCCCTGTCTGTCTGCCTCCCTGTCTGTCTGCCTCCCTGTCTGTCTGTCTGTCTGCCTCCCTGTCTGTCTGTCTGTCTGCCTCCCTGTCTGTCTGCTCCCTGTCCTGTCTGCCTCCTTGTCTGTCTGCCTCCCTGCTGTCTGCCTGTCTGCCTCCCTGTCTGTCTACTGACCTGTCTGCCTCCTTGTCTGTCTGTCTGTCTGCCTCCCTGTCTGTCTGTCTACTGACCTGTCCTGCCTCCCTGTCTGTCTGCCTGTCTGCCTCCCTGCCTGTCTGCCTGTCTGCCTCCCTGTCTACTGACCTGTCTGCCTCCCTGTGTCTGTCTGCCTCCCTGTCTGTCTGCCTGTCTGTCTGTCTGTCTGCCTCCCTGTCTGTCTGCCTGTCTGCCTCCCTGTCTGTCTACTGACCTGTCTGCCTCCCTGTCTGTCTGCCTGTCTGCCTCCCTGTCTGTCTGCCTCCCTGTCTGTCTGTCTGTCTGCCTCCCTGTCTGTCTGCCTGTCTCCTCCCTGTCTGTCTATCTGTCTGCCTCCCTGTCTATCTATCTGTCTGCCTCCCTGTCTATCTACCTGTCTGCCTCCCTGTCTGTCTGTCTGTCTGCCTCCCTGTCTGTCTGTCTGTCTGCCTCCCTGTCTGTCTGCCTCCCTGTCTGTCTGCCTCCTTGTCTGTCTGCCTCCCTGTCTGTCTGCCTGTCTGCCTCCCTGTCTGTCTACTGACCTGTCTGCCTCCTTGTGTCTGTCTGTCTGCCTCCCTGTCTGTCTGTCTACTGACCTGTCTGCCTCCCTGTCTGTCTGCCTGTCTGCCTCCCTGCCTGTCTGCCTGTCTGCCTCCCTGTCTACTGACCTGTCTGCCTCCCTGTGTCTGTCTGCCTCCCTGTCTGTCTGCCTGTCTGTCTGTCTGTCTGCCTCCCTGTCTGTCTGCCTGTCTGCCTCCCTGTCTGTCTACTGACCTGTCTGCCTCCCTGTCTGTCTGCCTGTCTGCCTCCCTGTCTGTCTGCCTCCCTGTCTGTCTGTCTGTCTGCCTCCCTGTCTGTCTGCCTGTCTGCCTCCCTGTCTGTCTGCCTGTCTGCCTCCCTGTCTGTCTACTGACCTGTCTGCCTCCCTGTCTGTCTGCCTGTCTGCCTCCCTGTCTGTCTGCCTGTCTGCCTCCCTGTCTGTCTACTGACCTGTCTGCCTCCCTGTCTGTCTGCCTGTCTGCCGACTTGCCTGTCTCCCTGCCTGCTTGTCTACTGACCTGCCTGCCTCCCTGTCTGTCTGTCTATCAACCAGTCTGCCTGCCTCTCTGCCTCCCCATCTGCCTGTCTACTGACCTGTCTGCCTCCCTATTTACCTGTCTACTGACCTGTCTGCCTCCCTGCCTGTCTGTCTACCTACTTGTCTATCAACCTGCCTACCTGCCTGTCTGTTAATCTTTAAATATATTTCTTTTTTGACTGTGGACCTCCTTTTCCGGTCAGAGACCAACTGTGGACCCTCTTTTCCAGGCAGAGAATAAATGTGGACCCCTTTTTCCAGGCAGAGAACAACTGTGGACCCCCTTTTCCAGGTAGAGAACAAATGAGGTCCCCTTTTTCCAGGTAGAGAACAACTGTGGACCCCCTTTTCCAGGTAGAGAACAAATGTGGACCCCCTTTTACAGACAGAGAACAAATGTGGACCCCCTTTTACAGACAGAGAACAAATGTGGACCCCCTTTTCCAGCCAGAGAACAAATGTGGATCCCCTTTTTGGCTTGAGAACACCCGTGGACCCCCTTTTTTGCCCAGAGAACAACTATGGACCCCCTTTTCCAACCAGAGAACAACTGTGGACCCCCTTTTTTGCCCAGAGAACAACTATGGACCCCCTTTTCCAACCAGAGAACAACTGTGAACCTCATTTTTGGCCTGAGAACAACTGTGGACCTCCTTTTTTGGCCTGAAAACAACTGTGGACCCCCTTTTCCAGCCAGAGAACAACTGTGGACCCCCTTTTTTGGCCTGAGAATAACTGTGGACCCCTCATTAAAAATCATCATCATGTGCCATCTTCAATACAAAGATTGGCAGTAATGAATCTCCATTTTCCTTGCTCCCTTGCCTTGATGGTGCACTCAGCTATGCAGCATCATGTCCACTTTCATTTTATCTTCCAATCCACATCTCTCTATCTACCTTGTATGTTATCTTTTCATCTGCATATATATCTACCTTGTATGTTATCTTTCCATCTGCATCTCTATCTACCTTGTATGTTATCTTCCCTATGCACATCTTTGTCTATCTCATATGTTTCTTCCCATCTACTTCTCTCTCTACCTTGTATGTTATCTTCTCATCTGCATCTCTCTCTCTACCTTGTATGTTATCTTCTCATCTGCATCTCTGTTACCTTGTATGTTATCTTCTCATCTGCATCTCTGTCTGCCTTGTATGTTATCTTTCCATCTGCATCTCTATCTACCTTGTATGTTATCTTCTCATCTGCATCTCTATCTACCTTGTATGTTATCTTCTCATCTGCATCTCTATCTACCTTGTATGTTCTCATCTACATCTCTCTCTACCTTGTATGTTATCTTCTCATCTGCATCTATCTACCTTGTATGTTATCTTCTCATCTGCATCTCTATCTACTTTGTATATTATCTTCTCATCTGCATCTCTATCTACCTTGTATGTTATCCTCCCCATGTACATCTCTGTCTACCTTGTATGTTGTCTTCCCATCTACATCTCCTTCTACATAGTGTGTTGTCTTCCCATCTACATCTCCTTCTACATAGTGTGTTGTCTTCCCATCTACATCTCTGTCTACATAGTGTGTTGTCTTCCCATCTACATCTCTTGTCTACATCGTGTGTTGTCTTCCCATCTACATCTCTGTCTACCTCATGTGTTATCTTCCCATCTGTATCTCTGTCTACCTCATGTGTTTATCTTCCCATCTACATCTCTGTCTACCTCATATGTTAACTTCCCGTCTACATCTCCATCTGTCTATATGTTATCTTCCCATCGACATATTTGTCTACCTCATATGTTATTTTCCCATTGACATATCTGTCTACCTCATATGTTATCTTCCTATCTACATCTATGTCTACCTCATATGTTATCTTCCTATCTACATCTATGTCTACCTCATATGTTATCTTCCTATCTACATCTATGTCTACCTCTTGTTCTTTTTCCTTCTACTAGTCTTGCCTTCAGTATATTTAAGTACATTAAAAATTACATGTAAAGTTGATGATTTTAAGACTTGTTTAGGTTCAATTTGCTCATCTGTGGGCCCCCATCCCCAAAAATTCTTACATGGACCCCATGGGGGAGGTCTGTAGACCCCGGGTTAAAAACAGCTGTCCTAAGGTCTGTCTTATCTGTTGTCCTAAGGTCTGTCTTATCTGTTGTCCTAAGGTCTGTCTTATCTGTTGTCCTAAGGTCTGTCTTATCTGTTGTCCTAAGGTCTGTCTTATCTGTTGTCCTAAGGTCTGTCTTATCTGTTGTCCTAAGGTCTGTCTTATCTGTTGTCCTAAGGTCTGTCTTATCTGTTGTCCTAAGATCTGTCTGTCTTATCTGTTGTCCTAAGGCCTGTCTTATCTGTTGTCCTAAGGTCTGTCTGTCTTATCTGTTGTCCTAAGATCTGTCTTATCTGTTGTCCTAAGGTCTGTCTGTCTTATCTGTTGTCCTAAGGTCTGTCTGTCTTATCTGTTGTCCTAAGGTCTGTCTGTCTTATCTGTTGTCCTAAGGTCTGTCTGTTTTATCTGTTGTCCTAAGGTCTGTATGTCTTATCTGTTGTCCTAAGGTCTGTCTTATCTGTTGTCCTAAGGTCTGTCTGTCTTATCTGTTGTCCTAAGGTCTGTCTGTTTTATCTGTTGTCCTAAGGTCTGTATGTCTTATCTGTTGTCCTAAGGTCTGTCATATCTGTTGTACTAAGGTCTGTCTGTCTTATCTGTTGTCCTAAGGTCTGTCTTATCTGTTGTCCTAAGGCCTGTCTGTCTTATCTGGTGTCCTAAGGTCTGTCTGTCTTATCTGTTGTCCTAAGGTCTGTCATATCTGTTGTCCTAAGGTCTGTCTGTCTTATCTGTTGAGTTACATGATAAAGATCCTGACCCAAGTGAGATGAGATGGAGGGGAGCACTTTGGTGATGAACCCACACTAAATCCCAGGTCCAAGTCAAGACTCAGCAGGCCCTAGCATATGTGAAAACTATCATCTGAGGTGGAGAACAATAACATCTCCTGATGTGGCTCCACCAACTGGCAGCTGAGGTTCATGCTAAACATGGCAGGAGCAGAGGGCAGTACCTCAGACGGGGGGGGGGAGGTGGGGAGAGAAGAGAGGAAATCATACCTCCTCCCCCCCATCCTGTTTTCTATCATATTTGTATCATATCTTCATGTCTCACAACAGATATTTGTATCATATCTTCATGTCTCACAACAGATATTTGTATCATATCTTCATGTCTCACAACAGATATTTGTATCATATCTTCATGTCTCACAACAGATATTTGTATCATATCTTCATGTCTCACAACAGATATTTGTATCATATCTTCATGTCTCACAACAGATATTTGTATCATATCTTCATGTCTCACAACAGATATTTGTATCATATCTTCATGTCTCACAACAGATATTTGTATCATATCTTCATGTCTCACAACAGATATTTGTATCATATCTTCATGTCTCACAACAGATATTTGTATCATATCTTCATGTCTCACAACAGATATTTGTATCATGTCTTCATGTCTCATAACAGATATTTGTATCATATCTTCATGTCTCACAACAGATATTTGTATCATATCTTCATGTCTCACAACAGATATTTGTATCATATCTTCATGTCTCACAACAGATATTTGTATCATATCTTCATGTCTCACAACAGATATTTGTATCATGTCTTCATGTCTCACAACAGATATTTGTATCATGTCTTCATGTCTCACAACAGATATTTGTATCATATCTTCATGTCTCACAACAGATATTTGTATCATATCTTCATGTCTCATAACAGATATTGGTATCATGTCTCACAACAGATATTTGTATCATATCTTCATGTCTAACAACAGATATTTGTATCATATCTTCATGTCTCATAACAGATATTGGTATCATGTCTCACAACAGATATTTGTATCATATCATCATGTTTCACAAGAGATATTGGTATCATCATTGGCATCATTGCACTAAGTTAGTTTCTAGTTGCTTCCATGGCATTTTTGCACTAAATTAGTTTCTAGTTGCTTCCATGGCATCATTGCACTAAGTTAGTTTCTTGTTGCTTGCATGGCATCATTGCACTAAGTTAATTTCTAGTTGCTTCCATGGCATCATTGCACTAAGTTAGTTTCTAGTTGCTTGCATGGCATCATTGCACTAAGTTAGTTTCTAGTTGCTTCCATGGCATCATTGCACTAAGTTAGTTTCTAGTTGCTTGCATGGCATCATTGCACTAAGTTAGTTTCCAGTTGCTTCCATGGCATCATTGCACTAAATTAGTATTTGGCTGTCTGTACAAAGTGATTATAAAATGTTCTGTCTCCTTGTCTGTTTAACTTGTTGATGGGACATAGACTTGTATGATGGGCTGTCCTCTGTCTCCTTGCCTGTTTAACTTGTTGATGGGACATAGACATGTATGAGGGGCTGTCCTCTGTCTCCTTGCCTGTTTGACTTGTTGCTAGGACATAGACCTGTATGAGGGGCTATCTACTTCCTCCTTGCCTGTTTGACTTGTTGCTAGGACATAGACCTGTGGGCTGTCTACTACCTCCTTGCCTGTTTGATGTTTTGCTAGGACATAGACCTGTATGAGGGGCTATCTACTTCCTCCTTGCCTGTTTGACTTGTTGCTAGGACATAGACATGTATGAGGGGCTATCTACTTCCTCCTTGCCTGTTTGATGTTTTGCTAGGACATAGACCTGTGGGCTGTCTACTACCTCCTTGCCTGTTTGACTTGTTGCTAGGACATAGACCTGTATGATGGGCTGTCTACTTCCTCCTTGCCTTTTTAACTTGCTGCTAGGACATGACCTATATGATAGTCTGTCCTCTGTCTCCTTGCCTGTTTGACTTGTTGCTAGGACATAGACATGTATGATGGGCTATCTACTTCCTCCTTGCCTTTTTAACTTGTTGATGGGACATAGACCTATATAATGGGCTGTCTACTACCTCCTTGCCTGTTTGACTTTTTGTTAGGACATAGACCTATATGATGGGCTGTCTACTACCTCCTTGCTTGTTTGACTTTTTGCTAGGACATAGACCTATACGATGGGCTGTTTACTGCCACCTTGGCTCTATATCTTATTGCTAGGACATAGACCTATATGATGGGCTGTCTGCCGCCACCTTGGCTCTATATCTTGTTGCTGGGAAACAGCATGGGCTATTGTATACAGCAGCTAGTATAAACCCATCTGATATTGTATAATATTTGAAATTTTATAGTTAGTGATACCATAAATTTGTAGTTTAGTTGCTTATGTTGTGTGATATGTGTGAGTAAAAATTGGTTGTTTATGTTGTGTGATGTTTATGAGTTAATATTGGTTGTTTATGTTGTGTGATATTTATGAGTTAATATTGGTTGTTTATGTTGTGTGATATTTATGAGTTAATATTGGTTGTTTATGTTGTGTGATATTTATGAGTTAATATTGGTTGTTTATATTGTGTGATATTTGTGAGTAAATATTGTCTCATTACAGGTGGCCTCTAAGTGGGACCCTGATCGTGCACAGGTTGCTGTTGGGTGGGTGGGACAAAGAATTGGAGAAAAACTTTCCACAGATGGGACAATGAGGGATGTTCACAGACTTCTCAAAGATGGCCTCATTTTAGCAAGGTCAGTGAAGACATTTTTTTGGTCTCATTTGTCATTTATCATTTGTCATTTCTTAATTGTTCATTACTTGTTCAAAAGCTGTTCATTAATTGTTCATTACTTGTTTAAAAGTTGTTCATTAATTGTTCCAAAAGTTGTTCTGTAATTGTTCAGAAGTTGTTGAAGCAGACAGAAAGAGAAAATGCTGGACAGACTAACAAGATGGCAGACAGAGAGAAAATCCTGGACAGACTAACAAGATGGCAGACAGAAAGAGAAAATGCTGGACAGAATATTGAGATGGCAGACAGAGAGAAAATCCTGGACAGACTAACAAGATGGCAGACAGAAAGAGAAAATGCTGGACAGAATATTGAGATGGCAGACAGAGAATGCCATCAGTTTAAACTCGGCACTCAGAGTAGAGAATTGTGGGAAAGCGTGATTGCCAATGCCATTCACAAACACACCCACCCATCCGCTGAATGGCACCGTTTGTGTTGTAACAGCTTGTTGAAGTTAGAGATTTGACTGTTTTGTAGATTGTTTTGTTTTGTAGACCGAGGTTATGATTATATCTAAGAAACAGAATCCACCAGCATGCAGTATAAAATCAAACGGAACTATTCTAAAGCAGGTGCAGAAATTCAAATACCTTGGAGCAGTAATAACTTCAGATGGGAAATGCAGAACAGAAATTAGGAACAGAATAGGCCAAGCAAAGACTGCATTTCAGAGAATGAGAAACATATTAACCAACACATCTTTATCAATGAATGTTAGAAAACGAGTCATAAAATGCTATATTGAACCTATCTTGTTATATGGAAGTGAATCATGGACAATGGGCAAGTCTGCACAAAAATCATTGGAAGCAGCAGAAATGTGGTTTATTAGAAGAATGTTGCGAATCCCCTGAACAGCAAAAATAACTAATGAAGAATGTATGAGAAGAGATGGAGAGACAAAAAATTTTGTCAAAAAAAATAAGAGAGAGACAATGTACTTTCATAAGACATGCAATGAGAAGAGGGGGCATTGAAAATACTATAACAACAGGAAAAATAGAAGGAAGAAGATATGAGGAAGACCAAGAGAAATGATACTGGACAGTCTGACGGGATGGTGTGAGAAGAGATCACCAACTGAACTGATGGCCTGCATGAGGGATCATGTACTCTGGAGAAGCATAATAGCCAACGCCAGTCGGCACAGCACCTGATGATGATTATGATGTAGATTGGTTAAAAAAAAAGTTTGGTTGATCAAATACTGTAGTAAATATGATCAAGCTAGTTATTGTCTGTAATCTTGTGCTTCTTTTGCCCTATTTACCTGCTGTGGCCTGGGAGCTGTGGGTTGTGACCTAGTTCATGGTTATGAGATCAGGTTACATTGTGTTCTGTTTTATCTTAATGAAATCAGTCCAAGTGTGCTGTAATCCAGTACACCTCACCCTCCATGCATATGTTCTCAGTTTTAAGAAGCCATTTTGCCCCATCACTATTTTTTTAAGATGACGAAAACAACAGGCAGTGACCCGGTGGTACTGCAAGCCGGGTCCACCCATAATGAGATGTGGACCATACTCCAGCACTCAATGTGCAAGGCGGGCTTCGAGCATCTCGTTTAGTTAAAAAATCTACAGACACTTTGATCTCATCCCTTTGATCTTAGCCAAAAGGCCGAGAAGTTCATCATCTTATATTATCTACAATCTTTTCATGAGGATATGCTACACTATCTTCACAGTTTATGTCCCCTTTGTATTACCAAATGTTGTAAGACTTATATCCCTTTGTTTTACCAGATGTTGTAAGACTTATGCCCTCTTTGTATTACCAAATGTTGTAAGACTTATATCCCTTTGTTTTACCAGATGTTGTAAGACTTATGTCCCCTTTGTATTACCAAATGTTGTAAGACTTATATCCCTTTGTTTTACCAGATGTTGTAAGACTTATGTTCCCTTTATTTTATAAAATGTAAAACGTGTGTTCCTTTTGTATTACCAAATGTAAGACTTATATTCCCTTTGTATTACCAAATGTAAGACTTATGTTCCCTTTGTATTTCCAAATGTTGTAAGACATTATGACATTCATTATTGTATAATATTTATGGTTATGCTCACATCTTCTGAGCATGTGTTACATGTCATGCATTTTATTGTTGTTCATAGACTGGCTAACTGGGTACGACCTGGTTACATACCCGCAAACAAGCTGAGCAAGCCGCCATCACTGGTTTTCAAACAAATGGAGCTGATTGCCTTGTTCTTGGCTTGTCTGGATGAAGCTAATGGTGGACCAGTCAAGAAGACGGAACTGTTTCAGACAGTCGACCTGTATGAAGAGATGAATATGGTACAGGTTATCTTGACATTAGAAGCCTTAGGTCGAGCAGTAAGTCATCATATGTGGTCTACTATTGCGCATGTGATCATATGTGGTCAGGTGTAGTGTGTGTGTTATGTGGTCAGGTGTAGTGTGTGCTATAATATATAGTCAGGTGTAGTGTGTGTTATAATAAGTGGTCAGATGTAGTGTGTGTTATAATATATGGTCAGATGTAGTGTGTGTTATAATATGTGGTCAGATGTAGTGTGCATTATAATATGTGGTCAGGTGTAACGTGCATTATAATATGTGGTCAGGTGTAGTGTGTGTTATAATATGTGGTCAGGTGTAAGTGTGTGTTATAATATGTGGTCAGGTGTAGTGTGTGTTATAATATGTGGTCAGGTGTAGTGTGCATTATAATATGTGGTCAAGTGTAACGTGCATTATAATATGTGGTCAAGTGTAGTGTGTGTTATAATATGTGGTCAAGTGTAGTGTGTGTTATAATATGTGATCAGGTGTAGTGTGTGTTATAATATGTGGTCAGGTGTAGTGTGCATTATAATATGTGGTCAGGTGTAACGTGCATTATAATATGTGGTCAGGTGTAACGTGCATTATAATATGTGGTCAGGTGTAGTGTGCATTATAATATGTGGTCAAGTGTAGTGTGTGTTATATGTGGTCAGGTGTAGCATGTGTTATAATATGTGGTCAGGTGTAGTGTGTGTTATAATATGTGGTCGGGTGTAGTGTGCATTATAATATGTGGTCAAGTGTAGTGTGTGTTATAATATGTGGTCAGGTGTAGTGTGTGTTATATGTGATCAGGTGTAGTGTGTGTTATAATATATGGTCAGGTGTAGTGTGTGTTATAATATGTGGTCAGGTGTAGTGTGTGTTATAATATGTGGTCAGGTGTAGTGTGTGTTATAATATGTGGTCAGGTGTAGTGTGTGTTATATGTGGTCAGGTGTAGTGTGTGTTATAATATGTGGTCAAGTGTAGTGTGTGTTATAATATGGGTCTAGTGTGTGATGATATGTGGTCTAATGTGTGATTCTTCTTCTTCTCTTGCGTTCAAGGTGTTGGTCACATCAGATCCTGATCCCTGTCAACATAGCAAAGTCCGCAGTCCTCTCCAGATCCTAATAGAAGCCCCAAAGCTTTTGCCCCAAGCTTGTGTCCTCTGGCCATGTCTCATGCTTCAGGTCTGCATGGTTTGGGCAATCATGAAGGATATGTTCTGGAGTCTGGACTCCACTGCCACATGAACACTCATCTGTGTAAGACATTTTAAATCGATAAAGGTGGCTTAGTAGTCTGCAGTGGCCTGTCCTTAGGCGAAAGAGGATGGTTTGCTGATGTCTTTGTAGTTGGTGTATTGGATCTGGTTCATTGTTACATTTCAGTTGCTTTTTTCATTCAGATCTGCACTGGTTACAGATCATAGTTTTCAGTTCTTGGTAGTTTACTGGATGACTGATTTGATCTTGACTGCTACCAGCTTTGGATAGGCTGTCAGCTATTTTATTGCCAGCTATTCCACAGTGGGATGGTACCCATTGTAGGGCCACGGTTGTTGACAGTGTAAAGTGCTTCAGTTCTGTTGTGATTTCCTGTATGTTTGCCTGTGGGTTCTTTGTTTTTAGAGATTCCAGAAGTGCCCTACAGTCCATGAAGAAGGCTGTTTTGTGTGGTGGCTGCTGGTTTTCTGTTTTAAGTGTTCTGAGGGCTTCAAGGAAGGCTGTTGTTTCTGCCTTGTGATTGGAGGAAATCTTTCCCATAGCAAAGGCCTTTTGGTTTGTCTCCCATCTGTGTATCTTATGTAAACGCCCCCACCTCCATTTTTTACTGCTTTTTCTGCAGACCCATCTGTGTACACATGTGTCCATTTAGCTGGGTTGTATTTGCTGTCAATCAGCTCCTAGGTCAGTGTCTTCATATGAAGTGTTGTTAGGTAGTTCTTTTTTGTGTATGCCTTGTATCTCTGTGAGGACTGTTATCTTTTCACAGTGACTGTGCTCCTCCACAGTTTAGAGTGGTTCAGTTTCTTCATGAGAGATGGGAAGGAGGTCTTTATAGTGTTGTTGCAACAGTGTTGTCAGATGGTTGAAGCTGGTTCTTTTCAGTCTTTTTTTGTGGACTTCTGAATTCTTTTGTTCACAGGGTGGGTTGTCAGGCGTATTAACTTTTGTTTGTGGATCATTAGTTTTTCTTTGCACCTGACCTCAAGAGATTGAATTTGCATGTATGTCATCTGTTACTTCCCCCTAGTTGTGTGTTGATTGTTCTGTAAGTCCATGTATGTTGTCTGTTACTTCCCCCTAGTTGTATGTTGACTGTTCTGACTGTAAGTTGATGTATGTCATCTGTTACTTCCCCCTAGTTGTGTTTGATTGTTCTGTAAGTCCATGTGTGTTATATGTGGTCAGGTGTAGTGTGTGTTATAATATGTGGTCAAGTGTAGTGTGTGTTATAATATGGGTCTAGTGTGTGATGATATGTGGTCTAATGTGTGATTCTTCTTCTTCTCTTGCGTTCAAGGTGTTGGTCACATCAGATCCTGATCCCTGTCAACATAGCAAAGTCCGCAGTCCTCTCCAGATCCTAATAGAAGCCCCAAAGCTTTTGCCCCAAGCTTGTGTCCTCTGGCCATGTCTCATGCTTCAGGTCTGCATGGTTTGGGCAATCATGAAGGATATGTTCTGGAGTCTGGACTCCACTGCCACATGAACACTCATCTGTGTAAGACATTTTAAATCGATAAAGGTGGCTTAGTAGTCTGCAGTGGCCTGTCCTTAGGCGAAAGAAGATGGTTTGCTGATGTCTTTGTAGTTGGTGTATTGGATCTGGTTCATTGTTACATTTCAGTTGCTTTTTTCATTCAGATCTGCACTGGTTACAGATCATAGTTTTCAGTTCTTGGTAGTTTACTGGATGACTGATTTGATCTTGACTGCTACCAGCTTTGGATAGGCTGTCAGCTATTTTATTGCCAGCTATTCCACAGTGGGATGGTACCCATTGTAGGGCCACGGTTGTTGACAGTGTAAAGTGCTTCAGTTCTGTTGTGATTTCCTGTATGTTTGCCTGTGGGTTCTTTGTTTTTAGAGATTCCAGAAGTGCCCTACAGTCCATGAAGAAGGCTGTTTTGTGTGGTGGCTGCTGGTTTTCTGTTTTAAGTGTTCTGAAGGCTTCAAGGAGGGCTGTTGTTTCTGCCTTGTGATTGGAGGAAATCTTTCCCATAGCAAAGGCCTTTTGGTTTGTCTCCCATCTGTGTATCTTATGTAAATGCCCCCATCTCCATTTTTTATTGCTTTTTCTGCAGACCCATCTGTGTACACATGTGTCCATTTAGCTGGGTTGTATTTGCTGTCAATCAGCTCCTAGGTCAGTGTCTTCATCTGAAGTGTTGTTAGGTAGTCCTTTTTAAAGTGTATGCCTTGTATCTCTGTGAGGACTGTTATCTTTTCACAGTGACTGTGCTCCTCCACAATTTGGAGTGGTTCAGTTTCTTCATGAGAGATGGGAAGGAGGTCTTTATAGTGTTGTTGCAACTGTGTTGTCAGATGGTTGAAGCTGGTTCTTTTCAGTCTTTTTTTGTGGACTTCTGAATTCTTTTGTTCACAGGGTGGGTTGTCAGGCGTATTAACTTTTGTTTGTGGATCATTAGTTTTTCTTTGCACCTGACATCAAGAGATTGAATTTGCATGTATGTCATCTGTTACTTCCCCCTAGTTGTGTTTTGATTGTTCTGTAAGTCCATGTATGTTGTCTGTTACTTCCCCCTAGTTGTGTGTTGACTGTTCTGTAAGTCCATGTATGTCATCTGTTACTTCCCCCTAGTTGTGTTTTGATTGTTCTGTAAGTCCATGTATGTCATCTGTTACTTCCCCCTAGTTGTGTTTTGATTGTTCTGTAAGTCCATGTATGTCATCTGTTACTTCCCCCTAGTTGTGTTTTGATTGTTCTGTAAGTCCATGTATGTCATCTGTTACTTCCCCCTAGTTGTGTGTTGACTGTTCTGTAAGTCCATGTATGTCGTCTGTTACTTCCCCCTGGTTGTGTGTTGACTGTTCTGTAAGTCCATGTATGTCATCTGTTACTTCCCCCTAGTTGTGTGTTGACTGTTCTGTAAGTCCATGTATGTTGTCTGTTACTTCCCCCTAGTTGTGTGTTGACTGTTCTGTAAGTCTATGTATGTTGTCTGTTACTTCCCCCTAGTTGTGTGTTGACTGTTCTGACTGTAAGTCTATGTATGTCACCTGTTACTTCCCCCAGTTGTGTATTGACTGTTCTGACTGTAAGTCTATGTATGTCACCTGTTACTTCCCCCTAGTTGTGTATTGACTGTTCTGACTGTAAGTCTATGTATGTCACCTGTTACTTCCCCCTAGTTGTGTATTGACTGTTCTGACTGTAAGTCTATGTATGTCACCTGTTACTTCCCCCTAGTTGTGTATTGACTGTTCTGAAAGTCTATGTATGTCACCTGTTACTTCCCCCTAGTTGTGTATTGACTGTTCTGAATGTCTATGTATGTCACCTGTTACTTCCCCCTAGTTGTGTGTTGACTGTTCTGACTGTAGGTCCATGTATGTTGTCTGTTACTTCCCCCTAGTTGTGTGTTGACTGTTCTGACTGTAGGTCCATGTATGTTGTCTGTTACTTCCCCCTAGTTGTGTGTTGACTGTTCTGACTGTAAGTCCATGTATGTTGTCTGTTACTTCCCCCTAGTTGTGTATTGACTGTTCTGAATGTCTATGTATGTCACCTGTTACTTCCCCCTAGTTGTGTGTTGACTGTTCTGACTGTAAGTCTATGTATGTTGTCTGTTACTTCCCCCTAGTTGTGTGTTGACTGTTCTGACTGTAAGTCAATGTATGTTGTTTGTTACTTCCCCCTAGTTGTGTGTTGACTGTTCTGACTGTAAGTCTATGTATGTTGTCTGTTACTTCCCCCTAGTTGTGTGTTGACTGTTCAGTAAATTGATGTATGTCATCTGTTACTTCCCTCTAATTGTGTATTGACTGTTCTGTAAGTTGATGTATGTCATCTGTTACTTCTCCCTAGTTGTGTGTTGACTGCTGTGTAAGTTGGTGTATGTCATCTGTTATTTCTCCCTAGTTGTGTGTTGACTGTTCTGTAAGTTGATGTATGTCATCTCTTACTTCCCACTAGTTTTGTTTTGGCTGTTCTATAAGTTGATGTATGTCGTCTGTTACTTCCCCCTAGTTGTATGCTGACTGTTCTGACTGTAAGTCTATGTATGTCATCTGTTACTTCCCCCTAGTTGTATGTTGACTGTTCTGACTGTAAGTCTATGTATGTCATCTGTTACTTCCCCCTAGTTGTGTGCTGACTGTTCTGACTGTAAGCCTATATATGTAATCTTTTACTTCCCCCTAATTGTGTATTGACTGTTCTGTAAGTCCATGTATGTTGTATGTTACTTCCCCCTAGTTGTTTGTTGACTGTTCTGACTGTAAGTCGATGTATATCATCTGTTACTTCCCCCTAGTTGTGTGTTGACTGTTCTGACTGTAAGTCCATGTATGTTGTCTGTTACTTCCCCCTAGTTGTGTGTTGACTGTTCTGACTGTAAGTCCATGTATGTTGTCTGTTACTTCCCCCTAGTTGTGTGTTGACTGTTCTGACTGTAAGTCTATGTATGTTGTCTGTTACTTCCCCCTAGTTGTGTGTGTTGACTGTTCAGTAAATTGATGTATGTCATCTGTTACTTCCCTCTAATTGTGTATTGACTGTTCTGTAAGTTGATGTATGTCATCTGTTACTTCTCCCTAGTTGTGTGTTGACTGCTGTGTAAGTTGGTGTATGTCATCTGTTATTTCTCCCTAGTTGTGTGTTGACTGTTCTGTAAGTTGATGTATGTCATCTCTTACTTCCCACTAGTTTTGTTTTGGCTGTTCTATAAGTTGATGTATGTCGTCTGTTACTTCCCCCTAGTTGTATGCTGACTGTTCTGACTGTAAGTCTATGTATGTCATCTGTTACTTCCCACTAGTTGTATGTTGACTGTTCTGACTGTAAGTCTATGTATGTCATCTGTTACTTCCCCCTAGTTGTGTGCTGACTGTTCTGACTGTAAGCCTATATATGTAATCTTTTACTTCCCCCTAATTGTGTATTGACTGTTCTGTAAGTCCATGTATGTTGCATTTTACTTCACCTTAGTTGTTTGTTGACTGTTCTGACTGTAAGTCGATGTATATCATCTGCTACTTCCCCCTAGTTGTGTGTTGACTAATATGACTGTAAGTCCATGTATGTTGTCTATTACTTCCCCCTAGTTGTGTGTTGACTATTCTGACTGTAAGTCGATGTATATCATCTGTTACTTCCCTCTAGTTGCATGTTGGCTGTTCTGACTGTAAGCCAATGTATGTCATCTGTTACTTCCCCCTAGTTGTGTGTTGACTGTTCTATAAGTTGATGTATGTCATCTGTTACTTCCCTCTAGTTGTGTGTTGACTGTTCTATAAGTTGATGTATGTCGTCTGTTACTTCCCTCTAGTTGTGTGTTGACTGTTCTATAAGTTGATGTATGTCATCTGTTACTTCCCTCTAGTTGTGTGTTGACTGTTCTATAAGTTGATGTATGTCATCTGTTACTTCCCTCTAGTTGTGTGTTGACTGTTCTGACTGTAAGTCCATGTATGTTGTCTGTTACTTCCCCCTAGTTGTGTGTTGACTGCTCTGTAAGTTGATGTATGTCATCTGTTACTTCCTCCAGTTGTATGTTAACTATTCTGACTGTAAGTTGATGTATGTCATCTGTTACTTTCCTCTAGTTGTGTGTTGACTGTTCTGACTGTAAGTCTATGTATGTCATCTGTTACTTCCCCCAGTTGTGTGGTTACTGTTCTGACTGTAAGCCAATATATGTCATCTGTTACTTTCCCCTAGTTGTGTGGTTACTGTTCTGACTGTAAGTCTATGTATGTCATCTGTTACTTTCCTCTAGTTGTGTGTTGACTGTTCTGACTGTAAGTCTATGTATGTCATCTGTTACTTTCCCCTAGTTGTGTGGTTACTGTTCTGACTGTAAGTCTATGTATGTCATCTGTTACTTTCCTCTAGTTGTGTGTTGACTGTTCTGACTGTAAGTCTATGTATGTCATCTGTTACTTTCCCCTAGTTGTGTGGTTACTGTTCTGACTGTAAGCCAATGTATGTTGTCTGTTACTTCTCCCTAGTTTTCTGTTGACTGTTCTGACTGTAAGTTAATGTATGTTGTCTGTTACTTCCCCCTAGTTGTCTGTTGACTGTTCTGACTGTAAGCCAATATATGTCATCTGTTACTTCCCCATAGTTGTGTGTTGACTGTTCTGACTGTAAGTTAATGTATGTTGTCTGTTACTTCCCCCTAGTTGTCTGTTGACTGTTCTGACTGTAAGTTAATGTATGTTGTCTGTTACTTCCCCCTAGTTGTCTGTTGACTGTTCTGACTGTAAGTCAATGTATGTTGTCTGTTGCTGCAACGAGGTCAGGTGCGCCTGATTTTTTCCACGCCCGGGAATAGAAGGTTGGTTTGTCTTCTGGTTGGTTAATGATGGTTAGTTTGTTGTCTGTCATCCAGTTCTTCTCTGTGGTTCAGTGTCTCATAGCCCCAGCTTGGAGTGTGGCTGTTGAAGTCCCCAACAACAAGGTGTTTTATGCTTTCGACTTTTATTTTGTGAAGCTGTAGGGCTGTAGTAGGAGGGCTGTAGCAGTTTGTAATGTGTATGTCTCCACTGGTTATGAGGAGCTTCACTGTTAGGTGTTCCAGCTTGCCTTCTGTGGATCTGCTTGTTTCTACAGCTGGGATGGATGTTATTATTGGTGTCATTCCACCTTTTGGTCTGTTCGGCCTGTCTTGTCGAAAGCACTCGTAGCCTCGTATGGAAAACCTGAGTGTCTCGCTTAGATGTGTTTCTTGAATGCAGAGGACGTCTGTGCCGTTTGTTTTTAGAAAATCTTACACTTCAATTTCTTGTCTCGCACTCCCTCTGCGTTCCATTGAACCACAGTGAGTACTGGACTGTTGAGTTTGCTGGCTCTGGTCTGTCACTGTGAGTACTGGACTGTTGAGTGTGCTAGCTCTGGTCTGTCACTGTGAGTACTGTACTGTTGAGTTTGCTGGCTCTGGTCTGCCACTGTGAGTACTTAACTGTAGAGTTTGCTAGCTCTGGTCTGTCACTGTGAGTACTGGACTGTTGAGTTTGCTAGCTCTGGTCTGTCACTGTGAGTACTGGACTGTAGAGTTTGCTGGCTCTGGCCTGCCACTGTGAGTACTGGACTGTAGAGTTTGCTAGCTCTGGTCTGTCACTGTGAGTACTGGACTGTAGAGTTTGCTAGCTCTGGTCTGTCACTGTGAGTACTGGACTGTAGAGTTTGCTGGCTCTGGCCTGTCACTGTGAGTACTGGACTGTAGAGTTTGCTGGCTCTGGCCTGCCACAGTGAGTACTGGACTGTTGAGTTTGCTGGCTCTGGTCTGTCACTGTGAGTACTGGACTGTTGAGTTTGCTAGCTCTGGTCTGTCACTGTGAGTACTGTACTGTTGAGTTTGCTGGCTCTGGTCTGCCACTGTGAGTACTTAACTGTAGAGTTTGCTAGCTCTGGTCTGTCACTGTGAGTACTGGACTGTTGAGTTTGCTAGCTCTGGTCTGTCACTGTGAGTACTGGACTGTAGAGTTTGCTGGCTCTGGCCTGCCACTGTGAGTACTGGACTGTAGAGTTTGCTAGCTCTGGTCTGTCACTGTGAGTACTGGACTGTAGAGTTTGCTAGCTCTGGTCTGTCACTGTGAGTACTGGACTGTAGAGTTTGCTGGCTCTGGCCTGTCACTGTGAGTACTGGACTGTAGAGTTTGCTGGCTCTGGCCTGCCACTGTGAGTACTGGACTGTAGAGTTTGCTAGCTCTGGTCTGTCACTGTGAGTACTGGACTGTAGAGTTTGCTAGCTCTGGTCTGTCACTGTGAGTACTGGACTGTAGAGTTTGCTAGCTCTGGCCTGCCACTGTGAGTACTGGACTGTAGAGTTTGCTAGCTCTGGTCTGTCACTGTGAGTACTGGACTGTAGAGTTTGCTAGCTCTGGTCTGTCACTGTGAGTACTGGACTGTAGAGTTTGCTAGCTCTGGTCTGTCACTGTGAGTACTGGACTGTAGAGTTTGCTAGCTCTGGCCGGGTTTTCTGATCCTTTCAGGCCGTCGTGGGGGGTTGTTCTCTTGGTTTGTTTTGAGGAGTGGGATTCATTCCTTTTCCTTCCCGCTGGAGTAGGGCCGTAACGAAGCCATGCTGTGAGATTGGATTGTATCAAGACCATTCTTAACCTCATAGGTTTTACCCGGGTACTGCGCCACAGCCAACACCCTCTGTCTTCAGCAGACCGGGGGGGGGGGGGAGGGTCCCAGACAAGAGGGCTACATCATACACGTGCTCGCACTTCCGGCGGTCGACATTAGGTTACCCTCTGTTTAACAGCGCCACAGCTTCGAGTTATCCGTTAAACCAGATTAGAATTTCACCACAAGAGTATATGTTAGCGAGGTTCTGTCAGTCGTGTCTCTATAATGTCACTAGATTATAGTCCGTGTCCGAATTAAGTCTGAAATATAAAGAATTGCGTAGTACGCTGGTCGCCATCTTGACTGGAAGTCCTAGTGTGTGATGATGTGTGGTCTAGTGTGTGATGATATGTGGTCTAGTATGTGATATGTGGTCTAATGTTTGATGATATGTGGTCTAGTGTGTCATGATATGTGGTCTAGTGTGTGATTATATGTGGTCTAGTGTTTGATGATATGTGGTCTAGTGTTTGATGATATGTGGTCTAGTGTTTGATGATATGTGGTCTAGTGTTTGATGATATGTGGTCTAGTGTTTGATGATATGTGGTCTAGTGTTTGATGATATGTGGTCTAGTGTAATGTGTGATGATATGTGGTCTAGTGTAGTGTGTGATGATATGTGGTCTAGTGTTTGATGATATGTGGTCTAGTGTAGTGTGTGATGATATGTGGTCTAGTGTGTGATGATATGTGGTCTAGTGTTTGATGTTATGTGGTCTAGTGTTTGATGATATGTGGTCTAGTGTTTGATGATATGTGGTCTAGTGTTTGATGATATGTGGTCTAGTGTAATGTGTGATCATATGTGGTCTGGTGTAATGTGTGATCATATGTGGTCTGGTGTTTGATGATATGTAGTCTAGTGTAGTGTGTGATCATATGTGGTCTAGTGTAGTGTGTGATGATATGTGGTCTAGTGTAGTGTGTGATCATATGTGGTCTGGTGTAGTGTGTGATCATATGTGGTCTAGTGTGTGATATGTGGTGTAGTGTAGTGTGTGATCATATAAGGTCTGATGTGTGATATGTGGTGTAGTGTAATGTGTGATCATATGTGGTCTAGTATGTGATGATATGTTGTGTAGTGTGTGATCATATATGGTCCAGTGTGTGATATGTGGTCTAGTGTAGTGTGTGATCATATGTGGTGTAGTATGTGATGATATGTGATCTAGTATGTGTGGTCATATGTGGTCTAGTGTGTGATCATATGTGATCTAGTGTGATATGTGGTCTAGTGTAGTGTGTGATCATATATGGTGTAGTATGTGATAATATGTTATCTAGTGTGTGTGATCATATATGGTCTAGTGTGTGATGATAAGTGAGACTAGTGTAGTGTGTGTGGCCTAGTGTAGTGTGTTATGATATGTGGTCTAGTGTTTGATGATATGTGGTCTAGTGTTTGATGATATGTGGTCTAGTGTAATGTGTGATCATATGTGGTCTGGTGTAATGTGTGATCATATGTGGTCTGGTGTTTGATGATATGTAGTCTAGTGTAGTGTGATGATATGT
Organism: Achatina immaculata; assembly: GCA_009760885.1. Classification (NCBI taxonomy): domain Eukaryota; kingdom Metazoa; phylum Mollusca; class Gastropoda; order Stylommatophora; family Achatinidae; genus Lissachatina; species Lissachatina immaculata. The sequence goes on along the minus strand of CM019692.1, from coordinate 29,703,730 downwards.
GATCTAGTATGTGTGGTCATATGTGGTCTAGTGTAGTGTGTGATGATATGTGGTCTAGTGTAGTGTGTGATCATATGTGGTCTAGTGTAGTGTGTGATCATATGTGGTCTAGTGTGTGATATGTGGTGTAGTGTAGTGTGTGATCATATAAGGTCTGATGTGTGATATGTGGTGTAGTGTAATGTGTGATCATATGTGGTCTAGTATGTGATGATATGTTGTGTAGTGTGTGATCATATATGGTCCAGTGTGTGATATGTGGTCTAGTGTAGTGTGTGATCATATGTGGTGTAGTATGTGATGATATGTGATCTAGTATGTGTGGTCATATGTGGTCTAGTGTGTGATCATATGTGATCTAGTGTGATATGTGGTCTAGTGTAGTGTGTGATCATATATGGTGTAGTATGTGATAATATGTTATCTAGTGTGTGTGATCATATATGGTCTAGTGTGTGATGATAAGTGAGACTAGTGTAGTGTGTGTGTGGCCTAGTGTAGTGTGTTATCATATGTTGTCTAGTGTGTGATCATATGTGGTCTAATGTGTGATGATATGTGATCTAGTGTAGTGTGTGGCCTAGTGTGTGTGTGATCATGTGGTCTGGTGTAGTGTGTGATCATGTGATCTAGTATAGTGTGTGATCATGTGATCTAGTGTAGTGTGATGATATGTGGTCTAGTGTAGTGTGTAATTATATGTGTAGTATGTGATATGTGATCTAGTGTGTGTGTAATCATATGTGGTCTAGTGTGTGTGTGGCAAAAATCATGTGCGTAAATGGCTGAGAGAGAGCTTCCAAGATGCCACAGTTAGGGAGCATGACCGCTATGAAAATGGCTTAATCATGGTGTGGGGAGGTTTTGCAATGAACTGCAGAACACCGCTGCTTCATGTTGAGGGGAACCTGACAGGCATTAGCTATAGAGACTATATCATTCAGCCTCTTGTACTCCCAGCACTTCAGGCTATTGGGCAAGGTGCTGTGCTCCAAGATGGCAGCACTCATCCCCACAAAGCTCATGTTGTTAAAGACTTCCAGGAGCACCATGTCACCAGGATAAACACCGGCGCTCTCACCTGATCTCAACCATATTGAGCATCTCTGGGACATTTTCAGGTGATCAGCAAGATTCAGCCATCTGGCAACCTGAACTGATTGTTTCAAAACCTGCAGCAGGAGTAGCAGTTGATTCCCCAGGAGATTGATTTTATCCATGAAGCAACAATGCCTGGCTTGTGTCAGCTTGATTTTATCCATGAAGCAACAATGCCTGGCTTGTGTCAGTGCTTGTGGTGATCACACACATTACTGACTGTCTTTATTTCAACTCCCAGTATATTTGAATTTCAGAAACAAGGGTGTGTCCAAATAACCAGCAGTTACTCCTATGAAAAGGTTAGGTAAAGGTGACCCTGTCATGCCTTAAGGGCACATAGGGTTATGGGATTAGTGCCCATATTTTCCTTGACCTGTCAGCACACAGGAGGTTGATATGGTCAGTATGATGCCAGGCCACCTTTCCTTCCTCAACTCCAAAAATAGTCAGGTACCCATTCTACAGTAGGGTGACTGGGGCGCCTCAAGCCAGATTCAAAACCCTGACCTTCATCATGAGAGACTAGTCCACTAACAACTTCACCATGAGAGACTAGTCCACTAACAACTTCACCATGAGAGACTAGTCCACTAACAACTTCACCATGAGAGACTAGTGGACTAACAACTTCACCATGAGAGACTAGTGGACTAACTACTTCACCATGAGAGACTAGTCCACTAACAACTTCACCATGAGAGAATAGTAGACTAACTGCTTCACCATGAGAGAATAGTAGACTAACTACTTCACCATGAGAGAATAGTGGACTAACTACTTCACCATGAGAGAATAGTAGACTAACTACTTCACCATGAGAGAATAGTAGACTAACTACTTCACCATGAGAGAATAGTGGACTAACTGCTTCACCATGAGAGAATAGTAGACTAACTACTTCACCATGAGAGAATAGTGGACTAACTGCTTCACCATGAGAGAATAGTAGACTAACTACTTCACCATGAGAGAATAGTGGACTAACTGCTTCACCATGAGAGAATAGTAGACTAACTACTTCACCATGAGAGAATAGTGGACTAACTACTTCACCATGAGAGAATAGTAGACTAACTACTTCACCATGAGAGAATAGTAGACTAACTACTTCACCATGAGAGAATAGTAGACTAACTACTTCACCATGAGAGAATAGTAGACTAACTACTTCACCATGAGAGAATAGTAGACTAACTACTTCACCATGAGAGAATAGTAGACTAACTACTTCACCATGAGGGAATAGTAGACTAACTACTTCACCATGAGGGAATAGTAGACTAACTACTTCACCATGAGAGAATAGTAGACTAACTACTTCACCATGAGAGAATAGTGGACTAACTGCTTCACCATGAGAGAATAGTGGACTAACTACTTCACCATGAGAGAATAGTAGACTAACTACTTCACCATGAGAGAATAGTGGACTAACTACTTCACCATGAGAGAATAGTAGACTAACTACTTCACCATGAGAGAATAGTAGACTAACTACTTCACCATGAGAGAATAGTAGACTAACTACTTCACCATGAGAGAATAGTAGACTAACTACTTCACCATGAGAGAATAGTAGACTAACTACTTCACCATGAGAGAATAGTAGACTAACTACTTCACCATGAGAGAATAGTAGACTAACTGCTTCACCATGAGAGAATAGTAGACTAACTACTTCACCATGAGAGAATAGTAGACTAACTGCTTCACCATGAGAGAATAGTAGACTAACTACTTCACCATGAGAGAATAGTGGACTAACTGCTTCACCATGAGAGAATAGTAGACTAACTACTTCACCATGAGAATAGTGGACTAACTGCTTCACCATGAGAGAATAGTAGACTAACTACTTCACCATGAGAGAATAGTGGACTAACTGCTTCACCATGAGAGAATAGTAGACTAACTACTTCACCATGAGAGAATAGTAGACTAACTACTTCACCATGAGAGAATAGTAGACTAACTACTTCACCATGAGAGAATAGTAGACTAACTACTTCACCATGAGAGAATAGTAGACTAACTACTTCACCATGAGAGAATAGTAGACTAACTACTTCACCATGAGAGAATAGTAGACTAACTACTTCACCATGAGAGAATAGTAGACTAACTACTTCACCATGAGAGAATAGTAGACTAACTACTTCACCATGAGAGAATAGTAGACTAACTACTTCACCATGAGAGAATAGTAGACTAACTACTTCACCATGAGAGAATAGTAGACTAACTACTTCACCATGAGAGAATAGTAGACTAACTACTTCACCATGAGAGAATAGTAGACTAACTACTTCACCATGAGAGAATAGTAGACTAACTACTTCACCATGAGAGAATAGTAGACTAACTACTTCACCATGAGAGAATAGTAGACTAACTACTTCACCATGAGAGAATAGTAGACTAACTACTTCACCATGAGAGAATAGTGGACTAACTGCTTCACCACTCAGACAGCCAGTTACTCTCTAATGAGTTCATTGTTCTTCATGAAACTGTCACATTGAGATGTCCAAATGACAAATGACAATGTGATTAAACATCATTTATTTCTAATTTTTTGGTATTTTTAATATGCTAAGATTTGGTCAATGGCCCTTTGTAAGTACTATATAGGATAAAGAGAGAGAACTGAATTTCATCTCAGTGTTTTGTTTTCCATCAATATACTGATAGTTTTCACCATCATCATCATCTGATAAGCATGTACATTTCATAATTAGCCTGTATGTGGCATTTCATAATTAGCCTCTGTGTGGGATTTCATCATTAGCCTCTGTGTGGCATTTCTTAGTTTTAGACCAAATAGTTGCTGAGAGCTTGGTGATAATCCTTCCAGTTTGATGTAGCTAATTTGATGTAGTTAGTTTGATGTAGCTAATTTGATGTAGTTAGTTTGATGTAGCTAGTTTGATGTAGTTAGATAGATGTAGCTAATTTGATGTAGCTAGTTAGATGTAGCTAGTTCAGAACATCATATCATACAACATCAAGTGTGAGACAAATTTTCTAATCCATATACAACATTCAGCAAGAACACACCTGTCATACACAACATTCAGCAAGAACACACCTTCCATACATAACATTCAACAAGAACACACTTGTCATATGCAGCATTCATCAAGAACAGTGTCATATACAACAATTAGCAAGAACACATCTGTCATATACAACATACAGCAATAACAGTGTTATATACAACATTCAGCAAGAACACACCTGTCTTGTACAACATTCAGCAATAATACACCTGTCATATACAACATTCAGCAAGAACAGTGTTATATACAACAGTTAGCAAGAACACACCTATCATATACAACATAGAGCAAGAACACACCTGTCATATACAACATGGAGCAAGAACACACCTGTCATATACAACATACATACAGCAAGAACACACCTGTCATATACAACATAGAGCAAGAACACACCTGTCATATACAACATACAGCAAGAACACACCTGTCATATACAACATACAGCAAGAACACACCTGTCATATACAGCATACATACAGCAAGAACACACCTGTCATATACAACATAGAGCAAGAACACACCTGTCATATACAACATAGAGCAAGAACACACCTGTCATATACAACATATGGAAGAACACACCTGTCATATACAACATAGAGCAAGAACACACCAGTCATATACAACATAGAGCAAGAACACACCTGTCATATACAACATACAGCAAGAACACACCTGTCATATACAACATATGGAAGAACACACCTGTCATATACAACATAGAGCAAGAACACACCAGTCATATACAACATAGAGCAAGAACACACCTGTCATATACAACATACAGCAAGAACACACCTGTCAGATCTTGAAGTGAAACTCTTTTGCATATAGTTACAGAAATTTTTAACTGATCAATTTATGCAAATTCCTAAAAATCATGTGTATCATTTCTTTGTCAACAACAAGGCTGTCATATAGTACTTCTTGATTGACCACTATGACAGCTGACTGGGACAGTCAATATGTATAAAATCTTTATGTTGTTACATACTGACTGTTTTGTTTTTTCAAACCATCAGATGCAGACTCAAGGTCGTGAAGGATTTGGTAAGGCAGAGTCCAAAGGTCAAGCTCACTACTGGACAGAAGAACAGCTGAAGGCTGGTTCTTGTATCATTGGGTTACAGATGGGGTCCAACAAAGGTGCCAATCAGTCGGGGCAAAACTTTGGTAAACAGAGAGATATTATGTAAAATAATTATCATCTTAGTCTTATCAATTTAACGGTAAATAATGTTTCTTGTGTCCATTAACACCAAGTTGTAGCTTTGTGACTTGTCATTCATCGTGTGCATCATTTATCAAACATCATTTATCTCAAAACATCATTTATCAAACATCATTTATCTCACAAAATCATTTATCATAAATTTCCAGGTGACACTGAATGCATATGAAAGTACAGAAATATTTGTTCTGATCATTGCTTTTTTCTTATCATGATTTGTTCTTATCATTGTTCTCTTATTTGTTATTCTCATGGTTTGTTCTTTTATTTGTTATTGTCATGGTTTGTTCTGATTATTGTTTGCATTGATCATTGTTTATTCTGATCATGGTTTGTTCAGATCATTGTTTGTTCTGATCATTGTTTGTTCATATCATGGCTTGTTCTAATCATGGCCTGTTCTGATCAGTTTGTTCTTATCATGGCTTGTTCTTATCATGGCTTGTTCATATCATGGTTTGTTCTTATCATGGCCTGTTCTGATCAGTTTGTTCTTATCACAGTTTGTTCATATTATGGCTTGTTCTGATCATGGCCTGTTCTGATCAGTTTGTTCTTATCATGGCCTGTTCTGATCAGTTTGTTCATATCATGGCTTGTTCTTATCATGGCCTGTTCTTATCATAGCTTGTTCTTATCATGGCTTGTTCTTATCATAGTTTATTCATATCATGGCTTGTTCTTATCATGGCTTGTTCATATCTTAGTTTGTTTTTATCATGGTTTGTTCTTATCATGGCTTGTTCTGATCATGGCCTGTTCTGAACAGTTTGCTCTTATCATGGCCTGCTCTTATCATGGTTTGTTCTTATCATGGCCTGCTCTTATCATGGTTTGTTCTGATCCATATTTGACTCGTGGGTACAGCTTTTTACCAGCCCCAGCTTTTTTTGTTTTTTTTTGCACTCCTACTTATTTTTTTGCACTCCTACTTATTTTATTGTATTCATATGAATTATCTCCTTTCCCTATTTCTTTGTCCTGTATTTTGTGTATGATATAAGTGTTAAACTGAAATGCCACAGCTGTGTGTTTGTTAATTAATAAAGCTGTTCCTACCTTTTTCCTTAAATAGTTTTATATTTTGTTATTACAACTTTACTGCAGTGACTTCATGTATATTTATATGCTTTGTTTCTTAGTTTTATATTTTGTTATTACAACTTTACTGCAGTGACTTCATGTATATGCTTTGTTTCTTAGTTTTATACACTTATTATTCATGTATTATTTGTTCTGATCATTGTTCTTATCATGCTTTGTTCTGATCATTGTTTGTTCTAATCATGTTTTGTTCTTACCATGGTTTGTTCTATCAATGTTTGTTCTTACCATGGTTTGTTTTATCAATGTTTGTTCTTACCATGGTTTGTTTTATCAATGTTTGTTCTTACCATGGTTTGTTCTATCAATGTTTGTTCTTACCATGGTTTGTTCTATAAATGTTTGTTCTTACCATGGTTTGTTTTATCAATGTTTGTTCTTACCATGGTTTGTTTTATCAATGTTTGTTCTTACCATGGTTTGTTCTATCAATGTTTGTTCTTACCATGGTTTGTTCTGAAGGAGGAGCACAGGACAGCAACAAAGTTTGAGAATTTTGGATTTGTAGATTATCTTTTCTATAAGTTGCAGATTTTTATTCACCTTTCTCTTTTGTTATCCTTGTGTATCCTGTCACATAACATGTCACATTGTATATTATATCCTGTCACATGGCATGTCACACTGTATCTTGTATCATGTCAAATGACATGTCACATTGTATCTGGTATCCTGCCATGTTCTTGAAGATCCTGTTACATAACGTCAAAGTATTATTATCTGGTTTCCTGTAATGTACTTGCAGATTCTGCCATATGATATTTAGTGCCATGATGTGGCATGTATATAGTTTCAGTCTTTAACATCCTGTCACATGTCATGTCACACAGTGGCAGATCTTGAATCAGTCACATGACATATCACACAGTGGTATATCTTGATGATCCAGTCATGTGACATGTCACACTCACACAGTGGCAGATCTTGAATATCCAGTCATGTGACACGTCACACATTGCCTGTATTTGCTCATTTCCTTGCTCTTCTTTTCATTAAAGTTACTGAATGCTTGTGGGTAGTTGTTACATCTTGCTGACTGTGGCTGACCATTGTATCAGAATCATGCTGACTGTGGCTAACCATTGTATCAGAATCATGCTGACTGTGGCTAACCATTGTATCAGAATCATGCTGACTGTGGCTGACCATTGTATCAGAATCATGCTGACTGTGGCTGACCATTGTATCAGAATCATGCTGACTGTGGCTGACCATTGTATCAGAATCATGCTGACTGTGGCTAACCATTGTATCAGAATCATGCTGACTGTGGCTAACCATTGTATCAGAATCATGCTGACTGTGGCTGACCATTGTATCAGAATCATGCTGACTGTGGCTAACCATTGTATCAGAATCATGCTGACTGTGGCTGACCATTGTATCAGAATCATGATGACTGTGGCTAACCATTGTATCAGAATCATGCTGACTGTGGCTGACCATTGAATCAGAATCATGCTGACTGTGGCTAACCATTGTATCAGAATCATGCTGACTGTGGCTAACCATTGTATCAGAATCATACTGACTGTGGCTAACCATTGTATCAGAATCATACTGACTGTGGCTAACCATTGTATCAGATTAACTCTTTGCTATAAAAAACTCGGCATCAAGTGGAACAAATTCAAGAACAATGCAGAGATAAGACAGATGACTGAACAACAACCAGTCTCATGGGTGATCAGGAAAAGGAGATGGACATATGTTGGTCACTTGATGAGAAAAAATGATCAGAGAATCCCAAAACAAGCTGTCAATTGGAACACAACAGGCCAAAGAAAAAGAGGCAGACCGCGTGAAACTCTGAAGAGGTCATTGTTAAGAGAAGCCATAATTAACAGGCATAAAATCCCTTGATGAGGTTGAAAGACTCGCCGAAGACAGGAAAATTGGCGAACTACTTTGCGAGCCCTATGTGACGTTTAACGGCACGGGAAGGATATAAGATATAAGATAAAAACTTGAATTTGCTGCAGAATAAAAGCCAGGTGATCTATAGGTTCGCTCATCACTTTTATGTTAGTTTGGTGTTATTTTTTTTCATCTTTTATTTTGCTTACAATATAATAACTATAATAATTATACTACATTAATTTAATGTGTAAACAGATAACAAATGTTCATGAAATATTTTTACCTGTATATATATTATAAAATGTAATTTTTATTTTCTCTGTAACTTCAAGCATGTAGTGATACTAGCACTAGTTTGTCTAAGAAATCTTTGACAACATGAAGAAATCCATAACAGCTTAAGGGATACCCACATTAGTTTGTCTGAGAAATCTATGACAGTTTAGGGGATACGAGCACTAGTTTGTCTGAGAAATCTATGACAGTTTAGGGGATACGAGCACTAGTTTGTCTGAGAAATCTATGACAGTTTAGGGGATACGAGCACTAGTTTGTCTGAGAAATCTGTAACAACTTAAGAAAATCAGTGACATTTCAAGGGATACCAGCTCTAGTTTGTTTAAGAAATCCTTCACAACTTAAAAAAAAAATTGTGATAACTTAGAGAATACCAGCACTAGTTTGTCTGAGAAATCTGTGACAATTTAAGGGGTACCAGCACTAGTTTGTCTAAGAAATCTGTGACAATTTAAGGGATCATGCATGGTCAATAAGTTATAAATCTGTACCTACTTTTTTTTCTAGTTTATACATTTTGTTATCACAGCTTTACTGCAGTGGCTTTGTGTATAGTTATATGCTTAGTTTTATATACTTTTAATTATATACTTAATTATATATGCTTATCATTATTAATTATATATGCTTATAATTATATACTTAGTTTTATATACTTATACACTAATTATTTGTGAGATAATTTAAGGGATACCTGCACCAGTTTGTCTAGAAATCTGTGACAATTTAAAAGAGGTACCAACAGTGCTTTGTCAAAAACTTCGAATAGTTCAAAGTTTGAAATAGAAATTGGTAAAAATATAATTGTCAGTTCTTTGGATGACTATTGGATATCAGATTTTATTTTCTGTGTTTTGTAAATTTCCACACACTTTTACTTTTAGAGAATTTTTATTTAAATGGCCTCAGATGTGACTTGATGGCCCTTCACTTTATCAAGGGGTTTTCTCCCTTTCTGTGGAATTTATTATAAGATTGTTCCCCTTTGCATGACATCTTAGCAGATGTCACACTTTTTGACACAGGTAGTCAGAGATCACAGCTTTTGACTGAGGTAATCAGAGATAACAGTTTTTGACTGAGGTAGCCAGTGATCACAGTTTTTGAATGAGGTAGTAAGAGATCACAGTTTTTAACTGAGGTAGTCAGATATCACAGTTTTTGACTGAGATAGCCAGATATAACAGTTTATAACTGAGATATCCAGAGATCACAGTTTTTGAGTGTGGTATTTAGAGATGGGGGCCGGCTAGCGTAGTGGTTAGAGCACTCGTCTAGCAACCAAATGGTCGAGGGTTCGAATCCCCAGCTGAGTGGGATTTTTTTTCTGACCAATACGGCCCCGAGGTCGACCCAGCCTCGTAAAATGGGTACCAGAGAAAATCTGGGAAGTAAAGGCAGCGAGGAAAGGAACTGGTCACCCTACCTCATACACTGATGACCCAGCATAATGAGGTCTCTAACGCTTCACCCCCTACGGCATTTGCTATGGGACTATCTTTACTTTTTACTTATTTAGAGATCAGTTTTTAACTCAGGTGGGCAGAGATCACAGTTTTTGACTGAGGTAGCCAGCGATCACAGTTTTTAATTGAGGTAGCGAGAGATCAGTTTTTAACTGAGGTAGCCAGAGATCACAATTTTTGGCTAAGGTAGCCAGCGATCACAGTTTTTGACTCAGGTAGCCAGTGATCAGTTTTTGAATGAGGTAGTCAGAGATCACATTTTTAACTGAGGTAAGCAGAGATCACAGTTTTTAGCCAGATATCATAGTTTTTAACTGAAGCAGCCAGAGATCACAGTTTTTGACTGAGGTAGCAAGGGATCACAGTTTTTTAACTGAGGTAGTCAGAGATCATAGTTTTTAACAGAGGTAGCCAGAGATCACAGTTTTTAACAGAGGTAAACAGAGATCACAGTTTTTTAACTGAGGTAGTTAGAGATCACAGTTTTTGACTGAGGCAGTTAGAGATCACAGTTTTTAACTGAGGCAGTTAGAGATCACAGTTTTTAACTGAGGTAGTTAGAGATCACAGTTTTTAACTGAGGTAGTTAGAGATCACAGTTTTTGACTGAGGTAGGTAGAGATCACAGTTTTTAACTGAGGTAGTTAGAGATCACAGTTTTTAGATGAAGTAGCCAGAGATCACAGTTTTTGGCTAAGGTAGCCAGTGATCACAGTTTTTGACTGAGGTAGCCAGATGTCACAGTTTTTGACTGAAGTAGTCAGAGATCGCATTTTTATCTGAGGTAGCCAGAGATTACAATTTTTGACTGAGGTAGCAAGAGATCACAGTTTTTAACTGAGGTATCCAGAGATCACAGATTTTGACTGAGATAGTCATGGGTCATATCATATGTTCTTGGAAGTAAAAATAAATTGTAGTTTCTTTCAAAACAAAATGTTCGTTCTTTCTTGAAGCTAATCATTTTATGAAACAGCTACGTCTTCTTTTTTTTTAAATGTATGACAATATTGCTAGTGTTTATGTTGAGAGAAGTCTGGTATGTTTGTTGTTGTTTGATGTCTCTGTTCTGTGTGTTATAAGTTGTTGTTTGATGTCTCTGTTCTGTGTGTTATAAGTTGTTGTTTGATGTCTCTGTTCTGTGTGTTATAAGTTGTTGTTTGATGTCTGTTCTGTGTGTTATAAGTTGTTGTTTGATGTCTCTGTTCTGTGTTATAAGTTGTTTGATGTCTCTTTTCTGTGTGTTATAAGTTGTTGTTTGATGTCTATGTTCTGTGTGTTATAAGTTGTTGTTTGATGTCTATGTTCTGTGTGTTATAAGTTGTTGTTTGATGTCTATGTTCTGTGTGTTATAAGTTGTTGTTTGATGTCTATGCTCTGTGTGTTATAAGTTGTTGTTTGATGTCTCTGTTCTGTGTTATAAGTTGTTTGATGTCTCTGTCTGTGTGTTATAAGTTGTTGTTTGATGTCTCTTTTCTGTGTGTTATAAGTTGTTTGATGTCTCTTTTCTGTGTGTTATAAGTTGTTTGATGTCTCTGTTCTGTGTGTTATAAGTTGTTGTTTGATGTCTATGTTCTGTGTGTTATAGTTAGTGTTATCATTGTTCTGTCTTACTCAAGATAAAAGTTTTTTTTTAAATCAACGACAACAATAGGCCATGACCGATCAGTAGTGCAATACCGGGTCTACCCGTAAATAGATGTGGACCATGCCTCCAGGTCTACCTATAACTAGATGTGGACCATGCCCCCATGTCTACCTATAACTAGATGTGGACCATGCCTCCAGGTCTACCTATAACTAGATGTGGACCATGCCCCCATGTCTACCTATAACTAGATGTGGACCATGCCTCCAGGTCTACCTATAACTAGATGTGGACCATGCCTCCAGGTCTACCTATAACTAGATGTGGACCATGCCTCCAGGTCTACCTATAACTAGATGTGGACCATGCCCCCATGTCTACCTATAACTAGATGTGGACCATGCCTCCAGGTCTACCTATAACTAGATGTGGACCATGCCCCCATGTCTACCTATAACTAGATGTGGACCATGCCTCCAGGTCTACCTATAACTAGATGTGGACCATGCCTGCAGGTCTACCTATAACTAGATGTGGACCATGCCTGCAGGTCTACCTATAACTAGATGTGGACCATTCCCCCGTGTCTACCTATAACTAGATGTGGACCATTCCCCTGTGTCTACCTATAACTAGATGTGGACCATGCCCCTTGCATTCAGTGTTGAAGTTTCATCACTTAAAAATAAAATTCATGCCTCGAAGTTTCATTTATGAGATGAGCAACGTTATTTCTGAAACAAAATCACGTGCGATTGCGTGCATGCGTGCGTGTGTGTGTCTGTGTGAGAGAAAGAGAGAGAGAGAGAGAAATTAACATGAGCTAATGTTGCCAGTCAATAACATCATAACCTATTTCATTTTGTGGCATATTTTATTGCTGGCAGTAATCTTACATGATATTAATTTATGTCTAGTTTGTCTTATTAATGGATGATGTTACCAGATTGATCCTAAATAAGATAAAATGTGATGGTTTTGTGGCATTGTTGAATAATTTAGATTTATATTCACATGGGAAGTAAAACCCCCACATATAACATATATAACAGCGTATGTCAGCAGTATGATGACATTTGATATCAGGTAGTTAGATAACATTTGATATCTGGTAGTTAGATGACATCTGATATCTGGTAGATAACATTTGATATCTGGCAACAAATCTGCAAGCTAAGACATTCAGTTTCATGTTTGGTGATAAATATCTGCTTTCATGTTTTTTCATAATATCTGATTTTGTGTTTGTTCATGTGTTGTTATTACCTGTGTTTGATGCATGCAAGTAATAAGTATTGTTATTTTTTGTTGCTGTCTTTTGCTACTGTTGTTTCTGTAAGCACTGTTCTCTTCCGTAAGGATATTGTTGATACTTTCCATGAGAATAATGTTGATCCTTTCCATGAAAATAATGTTGATACCTGCCTGACTTTGCCAGGATCATGTAGAATATGTACTAAACAGAAACTTGGCAGGTGATGTTCATTATGTTATGGGAAATCTTGTCATAAATAAAAGTTTGGAACACTTTGAATTAAAGACTGCAAGTTCTGCTGTACACAAAAATGTTTTATATAAATTGCATAGTGAATTGATTAAGATTTTACAGTTTGTTACTACAAGTTTGCTTTCAGAAGGTAAGCTTATTGTTGCATTTCATGCGTTGGTTGGTTGGTTGGCTGGCTGGCTGGCTGGCTGGCTGGTTGGTTGGTTGTCCAACTTTTTCTAGAGCAAACCTGAAGCAAACTTGTGATTTATCAAAAGTTTGATAGTGATAGATGTTCTGAAACAATGTTTTTTTTTAAGTTAAATTTTATTGCTGGCAGTAATCTTACATGATATTAATTTATGTCTAGTTTGTCTTATTAATGGATGATGTTACCAGATTGATCCTAAATAAGATAAAATGTGATGGTTTTGTGGCATTGTTGAATAATTTAGATTTATATTCACATGGGAAGTAAAACCCCCACATATAACATATATAACAGCGTATGTCAGCAGTATGATGACATTTGATATCAGGTAGTTAGATAACATTTGATATCTGGTAGTTAGATGACATCTGATATCTGGTAGATAACATTTGATATCTGGCAACAAATCTGCAAGCTAAGACATTCAGTTTCATGTTTGGTGATAAATATCTGCTTTCATGTTTTTTCATAATATCTGATTTTGTGTTTGTTCATGTGTTGTTATTACCTGTGTTTGATGCATGCAAGTAATAAGTATTGTTATTTTTTGTTGCTGTCTTTTGCTACTGTTGTTTCTGTAAGCACTGTTCTCTTCCGTAAGGATATTGTTGATACTTTCCATGAGAATAATGTTGATCCTTTCCATGAAAATAATGTTGATACCTGCCTGACTTTGCCAGGATCATGTAGAATATGTACTAAACAGAAACTTGGCAGGTGATGTTCATTATGTTATGGGAAATCTTGTCATAAATAAAAGTTTGGAACACTTTGAATTAAAGACTGCAAGTTCTGCTGTACACAAAAATGTTTTATATAAATTGCATAGTGAATTGATTAAGATTTTACAGTTTGTTACTACAAGTTTGCTTTCAGAAGGTAAGCTTATTGTTGCATTTCATGCGTTGGTTGGTTGGTTGGCTGGCTGGCTGGCTGGCTGGCTGGTTGGTTGGTTGTCCAACTTTTTCTAGAGCAAACCTGAAGCAAACTTGTGATTTATCAAAAGTTTGATAGTGATAGATGTTCTGAAACAATGTTTTTTTTTAAGTTAAATTTTAATGTTTGAAAATCTTTACATTGTTTTTATGGATAATGAAGTTGGGATGCTCATATTTTATCTTAATAATAGGGACAAGCTTACCTTATAAGTAATTTCTACATTGTCAAGACCAAACTATTAAAAAAAAGGTTGATGCAGGATGTAAAATTATGCAAGATTTTTTGCTGCTTGTTGTACATTTTTTATTAAATTTAATATTTTAAGGAATGTTGTTTGGCCTTTCAACAAAAAAATCTGGCTATCTCAGGAATTCTGGGAAAAATGCTTGGCTAGAATGTAATGGCAGAAAGTGCTGAGATCTGTGCACTGTTTATTTGTAAGTACCAGGGTCAAAATACATGAACATTTTCTGAAATCACAATTACTGTTCTTTTAGCCTTTATGTAGAATTTTCTTTCTTTTAGTTAAAATCTCAGAAATAAATAAATAATTTCCTGCATTTTTCTCCATTCTTTATTTCTCTTCTCTTCTCTCTCTCTCTGTTTTATCTCTTTTATGTTTGTTGTTATAGATAATGCATACAGAACTAAAACAGTGTGTCTTCTTTGTGTAGTAAAGTATATCCCACCATGTTATCATTAAAGCAACTGTAGAAGTTTCTACTGTTGTAAAGTTTATAACTGTAGAAGTTTCTACTGTTGTAAAGTTTATAACTGTAGAAGTTTCTACTGTTGTAAAGTTTATAACTGTAGAAGTTTCTACTGTTGTAAAGTTTATAACTGTAGAAGTTTCTACTGTTGTAAAGTTTATAACTGTAGAAGTTTCTACTGTTGTAAAGTTTATAACTGTAGAAGTTGCTGCTGTTGTATAGTTTATAACTGTAGAAGTTGCTGCTGTTGTATAGTTTATAACTATAGAAGTTTCTACTGTTGTAAAGTTTATAACTGTAGAAGTTGCTGTTGTGATAATGTTTGAAATGTTCTTGTGATAATGTAGAAATGTGATAAAGTAGAAATGTTCTTGTGATAAAGTAGAAATGTTCTTGTGATAAAGTAGAAATGTTCTTGTGATAAAGTAGAAATGTTCTTGTGTAATGTAGAAATGTTCTTATGATTGCTGCTCTTCCTTAAACATGTTCCCACGGGCTGCTAGTCTGGAATGCAACTGCTTTCTGTTCTTTTTGTAATCTCATAAAGGTTATATATTTTAAACAGTTGTTTTTCTTTTTAAAGTATAAACTGCTCTTTTTTAAAATTATGAATTGATTGAGCTGATTTATATGGTAAAAAAAAAAAATTATGTTGAGAGACTTGACAAGAACTGCTTCAGTTTTTGTTATTGACTGCCACAGTTTTTTGTCATGAATACAAACATGTAAAATCTGTTGGTTACAGCCAGTGTTTCAGGTCTGTTTACTTACATCTGGGTAAATGTAATCTATAATTTTCAGTCAACTGAGAAAAATATAAAATATACAGTAGTTGTGTCATAAAAAAGAACACAAAAAAGAGAATACACATAAAATATAGAAATAAAAAATAATACACAAAAAAAAAGAATGTACATAAAAGAGAATACATAGACATTATGGCAAAAGATGCAGAGAAAGCAGCAAAAGCAGGAGACAGCAAAACTCTATTTAACATACAGAAGAAGCTAACAGGTGCTATTACCTCCAGAGAAAGACCAGTCTTTACCAAAACTGGAACCCTATTAACATCAAGTAAGACCAAAAGCAAAGATGGGGTGAGCGCTTCCAAGAAATACCTAACTGACCACACCCAAAAGAACTGATAAACCTTGAAACTGACTTACAAATACCAAAACTAAATGTCAACCTAGATGAAATTACATTGAATGAAATTGAAACAGCAGTGAATCTTAGCTGGTAACAGAGGTGCAAGTGAAGATGAAATAAGTCAAAATGTTAAAAGCTATTAACATTAACATGAGCCAACTACAGAGAATGTTTAATAAAATTTGGAAAGAAGAAAAGGTCTAAATTGAAAAAAGGAATCATTGTTAAAATACCCAAAAAATATCAGCCTTAGCGACTGCAATAACTGGAGAGGAGTAACCTTACTATCAGTTGTGTCAAAAGTATTTTGCAAAGTTATTCTGAATAGAATTCAAGATATAGTGGATCTGCAATGAGAGAAGATCAGGCAGGATTTCAAAAAGGAAGAAGTTGTCTCGACCAGATCTTTATTCTAAGAATAATACTTAAAGAACACTGAAAAGCAGAAACCATTAATCCTGAACTTCATAGACTTTAAAAAAAGCATTTGATCGCATACACAGAGAATCATTATGGAGGATTTTAAGAATACATGGAATACTTTCTAAAGTTGTCAACATCATTAAGGACTTCTACAATGGATATGTTGTGCAGTCAAGACAGAAGAAGGGATGAGTGAATGGTCCCAGATTGAAACAGGCGTGAAACAAGGATGTATACTGTCTCCTTTGCTTTTTGGAATTACAATAGACTTCATAATGAAAAAATGCTGCACAGGTAACACAGGTATTGACTGGGTACATGGGACCCAACTAGAAGATCTTGATTTTGCAGATGACATAACTCTTATCAGTAACAATGTGAATCCATGCAAGAAAAAACAGATGGCCTGTCTTCACTGGCTAGCAAAATAGGACTTGAAATTAACAAGGAAAAAAACCACAATAATGAAACTTGCCATTAATCAAGAAGGAAAAATATACATAGAAAGAACAGCTGTTGATGAAGTACACACATTTGCATACCTCAGCAGCTACACAGACCAGGATGGTGACACCAGAAAGGAAGTTAGAATTGCAAAAGCAGCATTGACTTTCAAGAACCATGAGAACATATGGCACTCAAAAGTTATAAGCACAAAAACCAAGTTAAGATTATTCAATTCAAATGTAATATCCACCCTCATTTATGCATGCAAAAGCAAAAACAACTAAAGAAACAGACAACAAATTAGACACTTTTGAAAACAAATGCCTAAGGAAAATACTTGGTATAAAATGGAATGAATTCAAGAACAGCACAGAGATAAGACAGATGAGCAAACAACAACCTGTCTTATGTTATGGGATATCAAAGAAAAGAGATGGACATATGTTGGTCATGTGATGGAGAAGAAACAGAGAATCCCAAAGTAAGCTACCAAGTGGAACACAGCAGGCTGAAGAAAAAGAGGTCGACCACGTGAGACTCTAAAGACACTGTTAAGAAAGGCCAAATTAGTAGGCATAAAATCCCTCGATAAGGTTGAAAAACTTGCCGAAAACAGGAAAACTTCATGAACTACCATGCGAGCTCTATGTGATTTTTAACAGCACTGAAAGGATGTAAGATGTAAGTTGTATCATTCTAGGTTCTCTGGTTAAAATCTGTGAGCCAAATAACAACCTGTGAACCAGATAACCTGTGAACCAGATAATAACCTGTGAACCAGATAACAGTCTATGAACCAGATAGCAGTCTGTGAACCAGATAACAACCTGTGAACCAGATAATAACCTGTGAACCAGACAAGTCTGTGAGCCAGATAACAGTCTGTGAACCAGATAACAGTCTGTGAACCAGATAACAACCTGTGAACCATATAATCTGTGAACCAGATAACAACCTATGAACCAGAAAAAAATAAAATGTGTACCCAGAAATAAAACAGATCTTTATTTCATATCTTATGGCAAGTGAATATCTGCTAGAAAACTTAACACAGAAAGGTCATGACCTACTAACCTTGTGACCTTCTGTGTGAAAAAACAATGTGCAAAGTTCAACATTTGTAGTTCCATAGTGATCATAGTAAGAACAAAAAACTGTAATAAGTGTTTGTTAATAGTAGTAATGATAAGAAGGTGATGATGATAACAAAATATGATGTATAAAAGCAATATTAATTCTAATAGCAATAATAAAAGTAATATTTCCAGTAAGCAGATACACATAAAAAGTCATCTGTAAGCCAGTGATAATTTTCCAACCAAAAACTTTTACCTGACCAGATTTTGACAAATCTTGCTCAGCTGAGTGGCTAAACCAAAATTAGCTTACTGTATCTGAATCATCATCATCATCATGTGCCGTGCCGACTGGCGTTGGCTATTATGCTTCTCCAGAGTACCCGATCCTTCATGCAGGCCATCAGTTCAGTTGGTGATCTCCTCTCACACCATCCCGTCAGACTGTCCAGTATCATTTCTCTTGGTCTTCCTCTTGATCTTCTTCCTTCTATTTTTCCTGTTGTTATAATATTTTCAATGCCCCCTCTTCTCATTGCATGTCCTATGAAAGTACATTGTCTCTCTCTTATCTTTCTGACAAGGTTTTTTTGTCTCTCCAGCTCTTCTCATACATTCTTCATTAGTTATTTTTGCCGTCCAGGGGATTCGCAACATTCTTCTAATAAACCACATTTCCGCATGTATCTGAATGCATCTTGTTAATGTTGAATGATCAACTAAACTTGAATATATGTTCTTATTGTTGAATTATGAATTTTCTTATATAAAAGTACTATGTATATTTTTGCTATCACCATTCCTATTTCTTCTAGCAGTTGATTGGACCATGAAAACTACCACACAAGGGGAAAGAAATGGGATACAATGGACATTGTTGAACCAATTGGAAGATCTTGACTTTGCAGATGATGTGGCACTTCTGGCACACAGCCACACACACAAATGCAAGAGAAACTTCAGATCTTAACCAGCAATTCAGCTAAACTGGGACTATACATTAACAGACAAAAAACAAAAATAATGAAAAGTAATAGTGCAAGCAATAGCCTCATGGTAATCGAGGGAGTGCCAATTGAGGCAGCCTAGTAGATAAATACAGGGGAATGGTAAAGGATGTTAAAGCTAGAATAACCAAGGCCAGGACAGCATTTATCCAACTTAACAAAATATGTCTTCTAAGAACATCAAAACAAGAACCAAACTTAGGCTTTTCAATACAAATGTAAAGACTGTCCTGCTATATGGCTCCGAGAAATGGGTTATGGCCAAGACAATACAACAGAGGATACAAACATTCATGAACTTCTGCTTGATGATGATTTTAAACATTAAATGGAAGGACAAGATCAGGAATGAGGAAGTCTAGGAAAGGATAGGACAAGACTATGAACCTACAAATCATGTCTAGAAAATGGAGGTGGATTGGCCACACTCTGAGAAAACCTGACACCAACATAGCAAGACAGGCACTGACATGGGATCTTCAAGGAAACAGAAAATGAGGAAGACCTAAACTTACTTGGATAAGAGAAATTATGACAGTGCTCAGAGACAAGGGATACACATGGAAAGAAGCAGAGGATAATTCCAAGAACAGGGATGACTGGAGAACCTTTATCCATAGCCTATGCTCAAAGCTGCAAGTGAAGATGAAATAACAGTCGAAATGTTAAAAGCTATTGACAGTGACAACATGAGCCAACTACAGAGAATGTTTAATAACATTTGGAAAGAAGAAAAGGTCCCTTCTAAATGGAAAAAAAGGAATCGTTAAAATACCCAAAAAAGACAACCCCAGTGACTCCAATAACTGGAGGGTTGTAACCTTACTATCAATTATGTCAAAGGTGTTTTGTAAAGTGATTCTGAATAGAATTAAGGATGTACTGGATACTTGAATGAGAGAAGAACAGGCAGGATTTCAAACAGGGAGAAGCTGTCTCGACCAGATCTTTAAGAATAATACTTGAAGAACATATTGAGAAGCAGAAACCATTAATCCTGAACTTCATAGACTTTAAAAAGGCATTTGATTGCATACACAGAGATTCATTGTGGAGAATTTTAAGACTATATGAAATACCATTTAAAACTGTCAACATCATTAGAGATCTCTATAACGGATGTGTTTGTGCAGTCAAGACAAAAGAAGGAATGAGGGAATGGTTTCAGACTGAAATAGGTGTGAAACAAGGATGTATATTATCTTCCTTGCTTTTTGGAATTCCCATAGACTTTATGATGAAAAGATGCTGTACAGGTAAAATTGGCATTGACTGGGTACATGGGACTCAACTAGAAGATCTTGATTTTTGCAGATGACATAACTCTTATCAGTGACAATGTCTTCCTTGGCTGGCAAAATAGATCTTGAAATTAACAAAGACAAAACAAAAATAATGAAACTTCTCATTAATCAAGAAGGAAAAATATACTTAGAAGGAACAGCTGTTGATGAAGTAAACCATTTGCAATACCAGGATAGTGACACCAGGAAGGAAGTTAGAATTGCAAAAGCAGCTTTGTCCTTCAAAAAATCTTGAGAACATATGGAATTCAAAAGTTATAAGCACAAAAACCAAGTTAAGATTATTCAATTCTAATGTGATATCCACCCTCATTTATGCATGCAATGGTTCTGTTGTTATTTTCCCAGTTTTGTTTTTAAACTCATGGTGCATTTACTATCTTTTGTGGAAAAAAAAAAACAGCAAATGCTTCTTCGTGAGTTATTTTGAATCTCAAACAAACTTCCAACATTTGTGAGTGCATAAAAATGTATAGACTAAATAATTGTTTGTGCTTCTCTATAACTTCTATACTACACACTGTTTGTCTTTGTATACATATATGGACAATATCTCTGTGCTCATGTAAATATATAGACTAGATCATTGGTTCTGTTTGTATAAATATATTGACTAGATTATTGTTTATGTGTGTATAAATGTATAGATAAGATCACTGTGTTTGTATAAATATAAAGACTAGATTTATGTTTGTGTTTGTATAAATATATGGAGTAGATCTATGTTTGTGTTTGTATAAATGTTTAGACTACACCATTGTTTGTATATATTGATTAGAGATGCTGGGAAGGTAATTAATGTTACTTTTTCTATGTATTCAGTTTTATTACAAGCAAGAAGTGAATACTGGGTAAATAAAATGGTTGTGACATTATTAAGACAGCAAAATCTTAAATAATAATCAGTAAGTTGAGTTCATTACATTCTCCCCTACCCCTATATCTATATATCTGCCTGCCTGTCTGCTTGCCTACCTGCCTGCCTGCCTACCTGCCTGTCTGTCAGTCTGCCTGCCTACCTGCCTGTCTGCCTGCCTACCTGTCTGCCTGCCTACCTGCCTATCTGTCAGTCTGCCTGCCTACCTGCCTGTCTGCCTGCCTACCTGCCTGTCTGCCTGCCTGCCTGTCTGTCAGTCTGCCTGCCTACCTGCCTGTCTGTCAGTCTGCCTGCCTACCTGCCTATCTGTCAGTCTGCCTGCCTACCTGCCTGTCTGCCTGCCTGCCTACCTGCCTGTCTGCCTGCCTACCTGCCTGTCTGCCTGCCTGCCTGTCTGTCAGTCTGCCACTGTTCCATTATTTATTTCAGCTTATACTTAAACTGTAGCTTGGGGAACGTGTGTTCATGAGCTGTTTGTGAGGACTTAATTTGCTGAGAATTACTTTTTTGTCTGAATTCGTGCCAGACTTTACTTTGTGACTTCTTTTTAGCATTTGATATTCCCATGAGGGAATTCGAGAAGAGTCAAGACCACACTGTTTCTGTGCACAGACTGACATTCCAGTAATCTGTCTGATGAACCAGGAAAAATTTACAATATCATTTGCTAAATTGGAACATTTTTGGTCATTGTACATCTTCATATAGAAATCATTAGAACATTTTTGCTCACTATACACCTTCATGTAGAAACCATTTGAACATTTTTTCTCATTGTACATCAGTCAGTCATTTGCATGTCCCTTGCAGAACTTTGCTTCCCTAATAGCTCTCCTGTAGGCCTCTCGGTTGTAAGCAAAATTCCCTGCTGCAGATGCATCCATTTGCAGATTATCAATGATGTCTTGCAGCCATCTTTGCCTTGGTCTTCCTCTCTTTCTTCTTCCCATTATGCATCTTCCAAGATGGTCTTCTCTAAATTATCATGACGTTTAATGTGTCCAAAATATTTAAGTTTTCTCCATTTAATCCTCTTTACTAGCCAAACTTCTTTAATATTAAGTTCTTATAGTATGGATATATTTGTTCTTTTTTGTGTCCATGGTATTTGAAGAACTCTTCTGTAGTACTTAGATTCAAAGGCATTTATGTGTTTCTCAGCTGCTTTGTTATATGTCCAGGTCTCACGGGCATACGTTGTGATGGGAAAGATGCATGCTCTTCAAAATCTTAATTTTGTAGTTCTGTCTGTTTCTCTTGACAGCTTCTTTAGTTTTACTTTTTGAAGAGCGACAGATGTCCTCCTTTTAATTTTCCTCCTTGTATTTTCCATTATTATTTTGTAATAATCCAAGATATTAAAAACTCTCTACTTCTTCCAATTTTTCCTCACCGATACATGTATCAGCTGCCTTATTTGTTTTGTCAGTTGTCATCAATTTAGCTTTCTTTGCATTAAGATAGAGGTTTTGCTCTTCACTGTTCTTACAGACTGACATAATTAGTTTTTCCATTCCTTTTTGTGTTGTGGACAGTAATACTGTATCATTAGCATATCTAATCTATCTCTGGTATTTCATAAACTCCAATTGTTATGGCATCATAATATTCTTTGTCTACATCTTCTCTAACATTCCTCATTATATTTTCAGTATACAAGTTAAATAAGTAGGGTGACAATATGCACCCCTGACGGACCCCTTGTTTTATGTCAAACCAAGTTGTTCGTGGTGAGTGATGCACATTAATTTTGTTGTTATTGTTGCCAAGTATGCTTCCTCTCTCCCCTCCCCCCCCAAAAGAATAGTAAACCTCTACTCTGCGTGTTTGTTTATGATAGCATAAAATACGTACACAAATATGGCACATCCAGTACTGTCATGTCATACTGCATCAAATAGTTCACTGTGTTGCAGCAACAGGCAGTGGTAAAAGTGAACATTGTACAGCATTTCAGATCATCAGAGGAAACCACTTTCTTTTATTATTCAGCAAGAATTTGGTGCCCTTTCATCTCGTCTTTGGTTCTTTAGATTATTTACAGTAAACTACAAACATACAGTCCATCTATTCTACATGTCCGGATAATAAATGTCATACATACATTTCATCTGTTCTACATGTCCGGATAGTAAATGTCATACATACATTTCATCTGTTCTACACATCCAGACAGTAGATGTCATACATACAGTCCATCTATTCTACACACCAAGACAGTAGATGTCATACATACAGTCCATCTATTCTACACACCCAGACAGTAGATGTCATACATACAGTCCATCTATTCTACATGTCCAGAAAGTAGAGGTCATCACAGATGTCTTTGATGTGATGAAACTAGTTTCAGACATGCATGACTTACTGCATACACTGACTTATTACACAAAACAGCCTGTCTGACACAGACACAACAGCCTGTCTGACACAGCCAATACATATAAATATCATGAGACCCATACAAAATGTAAATACAAACTGACTGACAACATTCCTGGACAGAAACCGACAGAAAAGATATTTTGATTATGATATAAGTAACATCCTGTAGAGAACTATAAGTAACATCCTGTAGAGAACTATAAGTAACATCCTGTAGAGAACTATAAGTAACATCCTGTAGAGAACTATAAGTAACATCTTGTAGAGAACTATAAGTAACTTCTTGTAGAGAACTGTAAGTAACATCTTGTAGAGAACTATAAGTAACTTCTTGTAGAGAACTATAAGTAACATCTTGTAGAGAACTATAAGTAACTTCTTGTAGAGAACTATAAGTAACATCCTGTAGAGAACTATAAGTAACATCTTGTAGAGAACTATAAGTAACATCCTGTAGAGAACTATAAGTAACTTCTTGTAGAGAACTATAAGTAACTTCTTGTAGAGAACTATAAGTAACATCTTGTAGAGAACTATACAACGACTAGTCAAGTCTGGCCTGGAGCCATGAGCCTGCCAACAGATTCTGTCATAAGAAATCGCCGTGGAGAATGTTGCCAATCAGTTTTTCTATGGAAGACGTGGCCAAGAGTCCACGAAAAAAGACCCGCTCTACCATGTTTGTGCTGACCGTTTGAATCTTGGAGAGCATCATGAGAAGACGTCCAAACCTGACCATTTGTCTGGGGTAACTCAGCTGAATGTGTTTGTTGAGCATCAGCTGGGCCTGGTCTTGTACACACTGCACCTGACGTTTGTCTATCAGTCCTTGGATATCTGAAAACATGTCACACAAGTCATTTGTTTATATTATTATATTTTATACTAACACTATATATATATATATACTTCATATGTGAAGAGAGAACTATATCAAACTGAAAAAAGATGAAGACAAAGCCCTGGAACTTTCTTCTACCCACAAAGTTAGAAAAGCTCTGTTTTCAAGTATCAGAAAAACCGACTCAGTGACCTGACTAAAATCTGTGATCTCTCGTCGCCAGGGCTGTTCTGTTCATTATCAAAACCAGACATAACTAAAGATCATTAAGTAGCTTGAACGAGATTTCTGAACTGAAACAATCTGAATCTTCTTCAATTATCAAAGTTCAGAGGTTAGAAACTACATCATGTGACACGATAGCCAAAATCAGTTAGGGCAGGGTGAAGTAAGGTACAGAAAAACAATTTCTCCTTCTTTGTGACTGCCACAGTCTACAACTTGAAGACTCTTTGAAATATGACATGTACGAATAAACCTTATACAATGTCTTTTTAAATATAACACTAGCAAATCTTAGGAAAGTTATTTTCTAAATATAGCACTAGAAAATATTAGAGTTATCTGCCTAGATGTAGCACTATAACACCTTAGAGTTAACTGCCTAGATGTAGCATTAGAACACCTTAGAATTGCCTGCCTACATGTAGCACTACAAAATGTTTTTGTTTGTATGATTAAGGCTAGCACTGAAACGTCACAGCTTTGTGGTCGTTAAGTATATTTCAGAACGAACGCATTTTGAACTTAGCAATGGGCGCATTTCTAATCGTGTATTGGAAATGCTCATTTGAGTTTCAACTTGTGTTCTTCCAAGACTGAGCTAAGTGTTCATTCATTTCATTTATTTGTTATTTCTTTAATATAAGATTCATGTGAATCTGTACTTTATCTCCTATCTCTATTTCTTCATCATGTTTTGTCTGTATGATTACGGCTAACACTGAAAACCTTTTTGCTTTAATAAAGCTGTTCCTACTTTTTTCCCTAGTTTATACATGTAGCACTAGAACATCTTAGAGTTACCTTCCTAGATGTAGCACTAGAACATCTTAGAGTTACCTTCCTAGATGTAGCACTAGAACATCTTAGAGTTACCTTCCTAGATGTAGCACTAGAACATCTTAGAGTTACCTTCCTAGATGTAGCACTAGAACATCTTAGAGGTACCTGCTTACATGTAGTACTATGTATAAACTTTTCTACTTTTTTCCTGGTTCATACATTTTGTTATTACAGCTTTACTAAAAGTTACAGCAGGCAGCTTCCCCTGTACAGCCATCTAACTTCTGTATGTAGCAGCAGGCAGCTTCCCCTGTACAGCCATCTAACTTCTGCATGTAGCAGCAGGCAGCTTCCCCTGTACAGCCATCTAACTTCTGCATGTAGCAGCAGGCAGGTTTCCATTGTACAGCCATCTAACTTCTGTATGTAGCAGCAGGCAGGTTTCCCTTGTACAGCCATCTAACTTCTGTATGTAGCAGCAGGCAGGTTTCCATTGTACAGCCATCTAACTTCTGTATGTAGCAGCAGGCAGGTTTCCATTGTACAGCCATCTAACTTCTGCATGTAGCAGCAGCAGGCAGGTTTCCCTTGTACAGCCATCTAACTTCTGTATGTAGCAGCAGGCAGTTTTCCATTGTACAGCCATCTAACTTCTGCATGTAGCAGCAGGCAGGTTTCCCTTGTACAGCCATCTAACTTCTGCATGTAGCAGCAGGCAGGTTTCCCTTGTACAGCCATCTAACTTCTGCATGTAGTAGCATGCAGGTTTCCATTGTACAGCCATCTAACTTATGTATGTAGCAGCAGACAGTTTCCCTTGTACAGCCATCTAACTTTTGCATGTAGCAGCAGACATTTTCCCTTGTACAGCCATCTAACTTCTGTATGTAGCAGCAGACATTTTCCCTTGTACAGCCATCTAACTTCTGTATGTAGCAGCAGTTTCCCTTGTACAGCCATCTAACTTCTGTATGTAGCAGCAGACATTTTCCCTTGTACAGCCATCTAACTTTTGCATGTAGCAGCAGACAGTTTCCCTTGTACAGCCATCTAACTTCTGTATGTAGCAGCAGACAGTTTCCCTTGTACAGCCATCTAACTTCTGTATGTAGCACCAGACAGTTTCCCTTGTACAGCCATCTAACTTCTGTATGTAGCACCAGACAGTTTCCCTTGTACAGCCATCTAACTTACATATGTAGCAGCAAGCATTCAAAATCTCCCTCATTCTCACTACAGAGCTTTCTAAGAAGTTGAAAATTAAGAGCATGTGTTTTGATGCTATTAACTGCTGTCATAAAGGTACTTAATGATTTATGAGGCCAAGCACTTAGGTTTTTGTGGGAGAAGATGTTGTCTGTGGATGACACAGTGCACCATAAGCACATCAGGTGCAGCTCTCCTCAAGAAGGTAAGGAAGCCACGATGACATGTCACTGATGGGTGCCCCGTCCATTACACAAGTTAGTACACTGGACAATGGGATGTTTTTCTCTTTGAAAACATTCTCTACAACACGAAATATTGACGCCCCTTTTGCAAACAGCAACTCTTGAACCAAAGTTTCATCACTGGCACAGCATGAACAAGCAAGTTTCATTGTCTGGAACAGTGGACACATCTCTGCCTGCAAGCCAAATTTTCTTGGCCTCAGCATGCTGCACAAGGTATCTTCAGTATTGTCAGGCACTTCATAGATTCTTCTTTGAACAGAGTTACCACTGAGAGGAATAGCAGCAATAATTAGGTCCGGTGACTTGTGTGAAACTGTGTGCAGAACTTCTCTTACTGCTAGCAGAAATAAGTTGTTCTCCAGTTTTATGGCCGTCAGCAATAATATATTGTATGAGACTTACCAGATCTGGCAGTCAGCAATAATATATTGTATGAGGCTTACCAGATCTAGTAGTCAGCAATGATATATTGTATGAGACTTACCAGATCTGGCAGTCAGCAATGATATATTGTATGAGGCTTACCAGATCTGGCAGTCAGCAATAATATATTGTATGAGGCTTACCAGATCTGGCAGTCAGCAATGATATATTGTATGAGACTTATCAGATCTGATAGTCAGCAAGAATGATGTGTATGATGCTCACAATCAGTGGATTTTTGTAAATTGCTAGCAAACAAACTTCCTACATTTCCTGCTCATGAAAGATCTCTCCACGTGACTGAAAATAAGCTAAATTTTTGTCTAATTTATCGGAATGCATTTTCTTCAAATGTTCAAGCAGAAGGTTTCATGGCTTCGTGGGAGAAGATGTTGTCTGTGGATGACACAGTGCACCATAAGCACATCAGGTGCAGCTCTCCTCAAGAAGGTAAGGAAGCCACGATGATGACATGTCACTGATGGGTGCCCCGTCCATTACACAAGTTAGTACACTGGACAATGGGATGTTTTTCTCTTTGAAAACATTCTCTACAACACGAAATATGGACGCCCCTTTTGCAAACAGCAACTCTTGAACCAAAGTTTCATCACTGGCACAGCATGAACAAGCAAGTTTCATTGTCTGGAACAGTGGACACATCTCTGCCTGCAAGCCAAATTTTCTTGGCCTCAGCATGCTGCACAAGGTATCTTCAGTATTGTCAGGCACTTCATAGATTCTTCTTTGAACAGAGTTACCACTGAGAGGAATAGCAGCAATAATTAGGTCCGGTGACTTGTGTGAAACTGTGTGCAGAACTTCTCTTACTGCTAGCAGAAATAAGTTGTTCTCCAGTTTTATGGCCGTCAGCAATAATATATTGTATGAGACTTACCAGATCTGGCAGTCAGCAATATATATTGTATGAGGCTTACCAGATCTAGTAGTCAGCAATGATATTGTATGAGACTTACCAGATCTGGCAGTCAGCAATGATATATTGTATGAGGCTTACCAGATCTGGCAGTCAGCAATAATATATTGTATGAGGCTTACCAGATCTGGCAGTCAGCAATGATATATTGTATGAGACTTATCAGATCTGATAGTCAGCAAGAATGATGTGTATGATGCTCACAATCAGTGGATTTTTGTAAATTGCTAGCAAACAAACTTCCTACATTTCCTGCTCATGAAAGATCTCTCCACGTGACTGAAAATAAGCTAAATTTTTGTCTAATTTATCGGAATGCATTTTCTTCAAATGTTCAAGCAGAAGGTTTCATGGCTTCGTTTGAAAAGATTTTTTTCACACATTACATAGAATGGTTGCTGCTGGTTGTTTGATGCTGTTATAAATCCATATTTCACATATTCCACACTATATTGTCTGCACTATATTGTCTACATTTCCTTTTTTTGTTTCTTACGATGACATTTTAAAAAATTCTAGACTCTAGTCTTTCCGCAGCGCAGGAAGAAACGCGGACGTTCAGTTGGGTGCCGAAATAAAATCACGGGTCTTGATATGCTAGGGGGTATAATTGTAAAATAGAATGGGAAACAGTATTTCCGTGTACTTATTATGTTTCTAAGTATAACTATGAAAATTTCATAAATGCAGAGCTTTTTAGGAAAAAAGAAGTAATGTGATGTTTTTAGACAATGACTGTGCCCAGCTCACCATCGGCTAGGTCTAGATCTGCACTACTTACCATCTGAGATGTCTAGATTTACTTGTCGATCTCGTATTGTGATTCTATGTTGCATTCTCGCTAAATTAATGTCTGAAATAACCTCCTAACTACTTCTCCAGTCGTCTAATATGTCTAGATCTACTTGGGATACACTCAAGAGCAGTGAGGTGGTCACATACCCCTATCTACATCATCAAAAATTGAAAATTTTCCATGTTTCTCTTCCTTTTTCTAGATCGCCATCGCTCGTAACTAAGCACTCTTTCGCCATTTTGAAAAGTGTCACAGGAAACGCGGACGAAATATGTACAATCTAAATGTTACACCGGTTGTTTTATCGAAACACACCAGAGTCGCCATATCGACCCTACGAACAAATCAGGAAACCGGAAAGTTCGCTACAGCGACCCAAGGCGCTGAAAGAGCTCTAGAAACGATGTTCCACTAGTGATTTATACTTCGTCGTTATGGAAAAAAAAACACTGGCCAGCCTAGCTGTGGCAGTTAATAAACGTATCTTTACATCCGCTGTCGGCAGTTAATAAAAGTATCTTTAGATCCGATGTCGGCAGTTAATAAAAGTATCTTTACATCCGCTGTCGGCAGTTAATAAACGTATCTTTAGATCCGATGTCGGCAGTTAATAAAAATATCTGTGTAATAGCATATAGCCGAGATCAATAGTGATCGACATTTTATAATCGAAGGGAAGTAATAAACTTTAAAAGTAAGGGTAGTTGATTCAGTCCCTTATTGCAATATTGATTTTTTTTTTTTTTTAGTACTTTGCACGGGAAAAACAGTGTCGGCTCAGGGAATCTTGACTGGTAAAGTTGCACGGACTAGGTGATGCTAGGTTAGGGAAAAGTTTGAAGTGTCACCTTTGGAATGTTTGTTGTTGACACGACAGACTAAATTTAGTAATAGAGACTTAGTTTTTAGGAAATTGTTTAAGAAACTAAAGGTCATAAAAACATGATTATTCATGTGGAGTAAGCTTTTCTTCATGATAGAATTTTCGAGAATCATCGGAATAATTAGTATGGGATATTTAAGCTTGAGGAAGTTTTTGAGGGGATGATTTTTGAGTAATTTTGCTTAGTCATTTTTTCAGTAGAGGAGTTTCAAGAATGAATGAATAGATATTTATTTTTAAAGGATAAAGAACTAGGCACGCAGGCCCCTCTTATATTCTGCCCTTCATCACTCCATCTTTCATTCTTCTCACACATTACATAGAATGGTTGCTGCTGTTATAAATCCATATTTCAAATATTCCACACTATATTGTCTGCACTATATTGTCTACATTTTCTTTTTTTTTTTGTTTCTTACGATGACATTTAAAAAAATTCTAGACTCTAGTCTTTCCGCAGCGCAGGAAGAAACGCGGAAGTTCAGTTGGGTGCCGAAATAAAATCACGGGTCTTGATATGCTAGGGGGTATAATTGTAAAATAGAATGGGAAACAGTATTTCCGTGTAATTATTATGTTTCTAAGTATAACTATGAAAATTTCATAAATGCAGAGCTTTTTAGGAAAAAAGAAGTAATGTTATGTTTTTAGACAATGACTGTGCCCAGCTCACCATCGGCTAGGTCTAGATCTGCACTACTTACCATCTGAGATGTCTAGATCTACTTGTCGATCTCGTATTGTGATTCTATGTTGCATTCTCGCTAAATTAATGTCTGAAATAACCTACTAACTACTTCTCCAGTCGTCTAATATGTCTAGATCTACTTGGGATACATTCAAGAGCAGTGAAGTGGTCACATACCCCTATCTACATCATCAAAAACTGAAAATTTTCCATGTTTCTCTTCCTTTTTCTCGATCGTCATCGCTCGTAACTAAGCACTCTTTCGCCATTTTGAAAAGTGTCACCGGAAACGCGGACGAAATATGTACAATCTAAATGTTACACCGGTTGTTTATCGAAACACACCAGAGTCGCTATATCGACCCTACGAACAAATCGGGAAACCGGAAAGTTCGCTACAGCGACCCAAGGCGCTGAAAGAGCTCTAGAAAACGATGTTCCACTAGTGATTTATACTTCGTCGTTATGGAAAAAAAAAACACTGGCCAGCCTAGCTGTGGCAGTTAATAAACGTATCTTTACATCCGCTGTCGGCAGTTAATAAAAGTATCTTTAGATCCGATGTCGGCAGTTAATAAAAGTATCTTTACATCCGCTGTCGGCAGTTAATAAACGTATCTTTAGATCCGATGTCGGCAGTTAATAAAAATATCTGTGTAATAGCATATAGCCGAGATCAATAGTGATCGACATTTTATAATCGAAGGGAAGTAATAAACTTTAAAAGTAAGGGTAGTTGATTCAGTCCCTTATTGCAATATTGATTTTTTTTTTTTTAGTACTTTGCACGGGAAAAACAGTGTCGGCTCAGGGAATCTTGACTGGTAAAGTTGCACGGACTAGGTGATGCTAGGTTAGGGAAAAGTTTGAAGTGTCACCTTTGGAATGTTTGTTGTTGACACGACAGACTAAATTTAGTAATAGAGACTTAGTTTTTAGGAAATTGTTTAAGAAACTAAAGGTCATAAAAACATGATTATTCATGTGGAGTAAGCTTTTCTTCATGATAGAATTTTCGAGAATCATCGGAATAATTAGTATGGGATATTTAAGCTTGAGGAAGTTTTTGAGGGGATGATTTTTGAGTAATTTTGCTTAGTCATTTTTTCAGTAGAGGAGTTTCAAGAATGAATGAATAGATATTTATTTTTAAAGGATAAAGAACTAGGCACGCAGGCCCCTCTTATATTCTGCCCTTCATCACTCCATCTTTCATTCTTCTCACACACTTGATTTAATACAAGTAGTCAGTTCCAGTTACGCAGTAGACTTAGTTTCAGCATACTGTCCATTAGGACAAGTTTTCTTTGTCAGTGACATGTCAGCTGTTTAGTAGTGTTGTCCTTTTCATGACAGAACTGTGCTGTAATGATTTCTAACTTTTGGAAGATATACGAGTTCTGGATATGTTTTGGAAATTCACTATTTTGTAAGTAGTTGCTTGTAGTAGTTGCTTGTAGTAGTTATTAGTTGTCAGAAGTTTCTTCCCCATGGCGGTGACTACACGCCCGGGAAGTTCTTGTTGATTCAACCTGTCATGTTGGCAGCTCGTCCTCTTTCTCATCTCCGTTTTTCATCGTTCATATCTTCATTTAATAAATGTTTTGATGTGTATCCTTGTAGTTGCACTTGCTGTTAGTCCTGTCTAGTAAGTGGGAAGTCCTGTCAAAGTTTTCATACGTGACACTGTCGCTTTTGTTGTAGCAGCTGCGAACCTGGCATTGTTGTTGTGTTACTCAGGGTGTACCATAGTGACAAGTTTGCCTTTTTTGGTAGAGTTAGTGCTACCAACTCTCACAGGCAGCAACATGTAAGTGTATCAAGGTAAGTGACAGTCCACAAAAGTCTATCTCTTGATGCTTTGGACACGTCACAGAGTGTATCAAGGTAAGTGAAAGTCCACAAAAGTCTATCTCTTGATGCTTTGGACACGTCACAGAGTGTATCAAGGTAAGTGACAGTCCACAAAAGTCTATCTCTTGATGCTTTGGACACGTCACAGAGTGTATCAAGGTAAGTGAAAGTCCACAAAAGTCTATCTCTTGATGCTTTGGACACGTCACAGAGTGTATCAAGGTAAGTGACAGTCCACAAAAGTCTATCTCTTGATGCTTTGGACACGTCACAGAGTGTATCAAGGTAAGTGACAGTCCACAAAAGTCTATCTCTTGATGCTTTGGACACGTCACAGAGTGTATCAAGGTAAGTGACAGTCCACAAAAGTCTATCTCTTGATGCTTTGGACACGTCACAGAGTGTATCAAGGTAAGTGAAAGTCCACAAAAGTCTATCTCTTGATGCTGTGGACACGTCACAGATTTACAGTAAAGTTGCTGTAGTGACGCCCTGCTGGCACATCAGTGTTTGTCCCTGCTGGCACATCAGTGTTTGTCCCTGCTGGCACATCAGTGTTTGTCCCTGCTGGCACATCAGTGTTTGTCCCTGCTGGCACATCAGTGTTTGTCCCAAAGGCATACGCCTTTATCTTTACATCTGTTGTCGGCAGTTAATAAAAGTATCTTTACATCTGTTGTCGGCAGTTCATAAAAGTATCTTTACATCTGCTGTCGGCAGTTAATAAAAGTATCTTTACATCAGACGAAGTCCTTTCAAGCGCCTGCAGCCTTCAAACACTTTGGACTATCAGAGGAATTCATTATTCCCCCCCCCCCCCAGTCTGCTGTTTTGTTTTCTCCATAACACGCCCCCCTTCCCCCTGTTTGCTGTTTTGTTTTCTCCATAACACGCCCCCCTTCCCCCTGTTTGCTGTTTTGTTTTCTCCATAACACGCCCCCTTCCCCCTGTTTGCTGTTTTGTTTTCTCCATAACACGCCCCCTTCCCCCTGTTTGCTGTTTTGTTTTCTCCATAACACGCCCCCTTCCCCCTGTTTGCTGTTTTGTTTTCTCCATAACACGCCATCCCTTCCCCTGGTCTGCTGTTATGTTTTCTCCATAACCGCCCCTTTTCCCCCGGTCTGCTGTTTTGTTTTCTCCATAACACGCCCCTCTTCCCCCCTCCCCCCGTCTGCTGTTTTGTTTTCTCCATAACACGCCCCCTTCCCCCCTGTCTGCTGTTTTGTTTTCTCCATAACACGCCCCCTTCCCCCTGTCTGCTGTTTTGTTTTCTCCATAACACGCCCCCTTCCCCCCTGTCAGCTGTTTTGTTTTCTCC
Organism: Achatina immaculata; assembly: GCA_009760885.1. Taxonomy (NCBI): domain Eukaryota; kingdom Metazoa; phylum Mollusca; class Gastropoda; order Stylommatophora; family Achatinidae; genus Lissachatina; species Lissachatina immaculata. The sequence goes on along the minus strand of CM019692.1, from coordinate 29,669,808 downwards.
ATAACACGCCCCCTTCCCCCGTCTGCTGTTTTGTTTTATCCATAACACGCCCCCTTCCCCCGTCTGCTGTTTTGTTTTATCCATAACATGGCCCCTTCCCCCCTGTCTGCTGTTTTGTTTTCTCCATAACCATGGCCCCTTCCCCTGGTCTGCTGTTATGTTTTCTCCATAACCACCCCTTTCCCCTGGTCTGCTGTTTTGTTTTCTCCATAACATGGCCCCTTCCCCCCTGTCTGCTGTTTTGTTTTCTCCATAACGCGCCCCCCTTCCCCTGGTCTGCTGTTTTGTTTTCTCCATAACATGGCCCTTTCCCCCTGTCTGCTGTTTTGTTTTCTCCATAACGCGCCCCCCTTCCCACTGGTCTGCTGTTTTGTTTTCTCCATAACATGCCCCCCCCCCCCATTGTTCTCTTTTCTTCTAATCCCCCTCCCCTTCACAATGTCCTTTTTTCTTTCACCGCCCCTGTTCCTTTCAAACGCCCACGGTGGACGTTATCACCCATTTTGGAAAGCATTGTCCAGATGTGGCACTAGAATGATTTAGAGTTACCTGCCCAGATGTAGCACTAGAATGATTTAGAGTTACCTGCCCAGATGTAGCACTAGAATGATTTAGAGTTACCTGCCCAGATGTTGCACTAGAATGATTTAGAGTTACCTGCCCAGATGTAGCACTAGAACAATTTAGAGTTACCTGTCCAGATGTAGCACTAGAACAATTTAGAGTTACCTGCCCAGATATAGCACTAGAACAATTTAGAGTTACCTGCCCAGATGTAGCACTAGAACAATTTAGAGTTACCTGCCCAGATGTAGCACTAGAATGATTTAGAGTTACCTGCCCAGATGTAGCACTAGAATGATTTAGAGTTACCTGCCCAGATGTAGCACTAGAATGATTTAGAGTTACCTGTCCAGATGTTGCACTGTAATGATTTAGAGTTACCTGCCCAGATGTAGCACTAGAACAATTTAGAGTTACCTGTCCAGATGTAGCACTAGAACAATTTAGAGTTACCTGCCCAGATATAGCACTAGAACAATTTAGAGTTACCTGCCCAGATGTAGCACTAGATCAATTTAGAGTTACCTGCCTAGATGTAGCACTATAACAATTTAGAGTTACCTGCCCAGATGTTGCACTAGAATGGTTTAGAGTTACCTGCCCAGATGTAGCACTAGAACAATTTAGAGTTCCCTGCCCAGATGTAGCACTAGAACTATTTAGAGGTACCTGCCTAGATGTAGCACTAGAACAATTTAAAGTTACCTGCCCAGATGTTGCACTAGAAAGATTTAGAGTTACCTGCCCAGATGTTGCATTAGAATGATTTAGAGTTACCTACCTAGATGGAGCACTAGAACATTTTAATAAAGTTACTATAAATATGGCACTGGAATGTTTTAGAGAAAGTTAATGTTTAAATACAGCACTAGAACGTTTTATAGAAAGAAAGAAGTTGACATGTAAGTTTAGAGCTAAACAATAAAAACTAAACACATATATGATGAATCTGTGTGATACATAGTAGGCTTATTATCACATTTTAAAACAAACATGTGATAGTAACGGAACCTGGTTTGAAGAGTGCAATTGCTTTGACACAGGCAATCTCTGTGGCATCCATGGACATTTCTCTCAGCCTTGAGATCAGCTCATACACGTTGACGCTTTCCTCTAGGTCCGCGCTGGACGCTGCCACATCATCTCTTGGGCTCAGGTGCTCTACTGGCAGCCCCCACTGGACAATGCCCAGGAGGAAGAGTTCCTTCCACGCTGAAGCTATCAGCACAGTCTGGGGAGAGGATACGAGATTTCATGTTGTTGATGTTGAGTGCAGGAACAGAGGATACAAGATTTCGTGTTGTTGATGTTGAGTGCAGGAACAGAGGATACAAGATTTCGTGTTGTTGATGCTGAGTGCAGGAACAGAGGATACAAGATTTCGTGTTGTTGATGTTGAGTGCAGGAACAGAGGATACAAGATTTCGTGTTGTTGATGTTGAGTGCAGGAACAGAGGATACGAGATTTCATGTTGTTGGATAGTGGTGTTGAGACAAGAAGCAGGCACATGAAGAAATATTTGCACACACAGAGGAACTGAATACCAAGCACATGCGTGGGTGGATGGAACAACTGATGGATAGATGTATGCATGAATGGATGAATGATGGACTCTGACCTGGTCAGCTGCTGTGAGTGCAATAAATGCTGGGATATGTTTAACCCAAGTGACAACTGTAAACAGAAGCCGTGCCATGACCTCATGTAGAAGGTCTTGGTGAAATGAGGTCATCACAGGCGGAGCTATGGGGGCAGTAAACGCTGATGGACCTTGCTGAAATCAAGACAAAAAATGATTCCTCTCATAAAACGTTGTATTTCACATCTCACATCATCACACATCATCTCGCATCCATATCATCACACATCATCTTACATCATGACATCATCATCATCAGGTGCCGTGCCGACTGGCGTTGGCTATTATGCTTCTCCAGAGTACCCGATCCTTCATGCAGGCCATCAGTTCAGTTGGTGATCTCCTCTCACACCATCCCGTCAGACTGTCCAGTATCATTTCTCTTGGTCTTCCTCTTGATCTTCTTCCTTCTATTTTTCCTGTTGTTATAAAATTTTCAATGCCCCCTCTTCTCATTGCATGTCCTATGAAAGTACATTGTCTCTCTCTTATCTTTCTGACAAGGTTTTTTGTCTCTCCAGCTCTTCTCATACATTCTTCATTAGTTATTTTTGCTGTCCAGGGGATTCGCAACATTCTTCTAATAAACCACATTTCTGCTGCTTCCAGTGATTTTTGTGCAGACCTGCCTATTGTCCATGATTCACTTCCATATAACAAGATAGGTTCAATATAGCATTTTAGGACTCGTTTTCTAACATTCATTGATAAAGATGTGTTAGCTAATATGTTTCTCATTCTCTGAAATGCAGTCTTTGCTTGGCCTATTCTGTTCCTAATTTCTGTTCTGCATTTCCCATCTGAAGTTATTACTGCTCCAAGGTTTTTGAATTTCTGCACCTGCTTTAGAATGGTTCCGTTTAATTTTATACTGCATCATGACACGTACTAGAATTTGATGAATGAGTGAACAGTTACACAGCAATACTGGCCCTGACATTGCTCAGACAAATGGGAACTCAAAGAATACAAAAGTAGGCCAGGCTTGCAGATTACATCCTGTCAGTGATAAGAAGAAGAAGAAAGCTCATGTTTTGAAATGTTGGAAGTGTAACAAAACTGTAAGATAAAGCTATTGAAACTGGGAGACATGTCAGTGAATTTGATTGATGTAAGAAAAAGAGAATGGACATTCAAGCAAGGCCTTAACTGACGAAGAGGAATGGCATTTCAGGTTTAGCTGGACAGAATGGACATACATTTCCAGCACAACCACCTTTTCTTCTAGTCACAATAGGATCATCTATAAATTTAGGATCTTTTATAAGTTAGGATCTTCTATAAAGTTGGGACTTTCTATAAGTTAGGATATTCTATAAATTAAGATCTTCTATAAAGTTGGGATCTTCTATAAGTTAGGATCTTCTATAAAGTTGGGACTTTCTATAAGTTAGGATATTCTATAAATTAAGATCTTCTATAAAGTTGGGATCTTCTATAAGTTAGGATCTTCTATAAATTAGGATCTTCTATAAGTTAGGATCTTCTATAACTGAAGATCTTTTATAAATTTAGGATCTTCTATAAGTTAGGATCATCTATAAATTTAGGATCTTCTATAAGTGAAGATCTTTTATAAATTTAGGATCTTCTATAATTTAGGATATTTTATAAATTTATTATTTTCTGTACATTAGGATCATCTATAAATTTAGGATCTTCTATAAGTGAAGATCTTCTATAAATTAAGATCTTCTATAAGTTTGCCACAAACTCTGAATGTTTCAGTTCTTGAGGTAAATGTCCCAGACTGTATACATTATTATATTGTTGTTGTTGTTGTTGTTGCTGTTGTTGTTGCTAGTTGCACACTCTTTGGTGCTTTTCTCATTTCTCAACTAATGCCATCTAGTCTTGTTGCTTTATCTACTCTTATCTTGTGTATGGCTCTTCAACCTCTGCTGTCATTTTTGGTGGACCATCTATCTGCTGTCATTTTTGGTGGATCATCTACCTGTTGTCATTTTTGGTGGACCATCTATCTGCTGTCATTTTTAGTGGACCGTCTATCTGCTGTCATTTTTGGTGGATCATCTACCTGTTATCATTTCTGGTGGACCATCTATCTGCTGTCATTTCTGGTGGACCATCTATCTGCTGTCATTTTTGGTGGACCATCTATCTGCTGTCATTTTTGGTGGACCATCTATCTGCTGTCATTTTTTGGTGGACCATCTATCTACTGTTATTTTTGGTGGACCATCTATCTGTTGTTATTTTTGGTGGACCATCTATCTACTGTTATTTTTGGTGGACCATCTATCTGCTGTTATTTTTGGTGGACCATCTATCTGCTGTTATTTTTGGTGGACCATCTATCTGCTGTTATTTTTGGTGGACCATCTATCTGCTGTAATTTTTGGTAGACCGTCCATTTTCCCCAGAGCTGGCTTTTTACCATTGTTATCTTAAAACAAATCTAATAAATATTCTGCCTATCTTTTTTTCTCCTTCTTCCATTATTATCTGACCTCTTTGATTCAAGGAGGAGAGAGAGCAGATACATCAACATTCAAGGAAATGAGAGAGCAGATACATCAACATTCAGGGAAATTAGAGAGCAGATACATCAACACTCAAGGAAATTAGAGAGCAGATACATCAACACTCAAGGAAATGAGAGAGCAGATACATCAACATTCAGGGAAATGAGAGAGCAGATACATCAACATTCAAGGAAATTAGAGAGCAGATACATCAACATTCAAGGAAATGAGAGAGCAGATACATTAGCAAAAAAAAAAAAAGGGCGGGATAGGGAAGCAACCTAACGATCCAACTTCATTGCTAACAATAATTACCTCCCCTGATATTGTGAGTGTTATCAATTTCTTCTAAGGCAATACTTCTTCCCTGGTGCAGAGGACACATTAAAGAAAAAAAAAAGAGTTTGCACATTGTTCATATATTCAGGATGTGAATAGATTAGAAATGGTGTAATTTTTACCAAATAATTTAGAATGAAATGACTTAACAAGACAATGAAGCTACTGGCAAGTATGGACTAGATATCAGAAATACAAGAGGAGAGATGCTGATTGAGTGGGCAGAAAAGAATAAAATGATAATAGGAAATACTTGGTTTCAATAACACCCAAGGTGACTATGAACATGGAAAAGCCTAAATAATAACATACGTGACCAGATATATTACATTATGATCAACAGAAGATTCAGGAACTTACTAATATCTGTGAAAACAAGACCAAACGCAGACTGCAACAGTGACCACATCCCAGTTGTAGGAAAAGTGAGAATCAAGCTAAAGAGGTTAAAGGTAGCAGCTAAAACAGAGAACTAGATAGAGAGTTGTTATGGAAAGATAGACAATTCAAGAACAATATAGGATCATAGTACATAACAGGTACAATGCTATAGAGAAGATTTAAATGATTGATGAACAATGGAATATGCTTAACGACTCTATTCAGCAAACATCTATCGAAATTCTACCTCCAAAAAACAAGGGTGGACGACAGAATAAATTTTGCAACTAATTGATCGGAGAAGAAGTCTTAAGGAAGATAAAGATGAATATGACAAAACAAATAAAGAAATAAGACACAAATGCAATAAACCTAAAGAAGAGTGGCTAAATAAGAAATGTAATGAAATAGAGACACACCATCATGGAAACACAAGAGATATGTACAAACAAATAAAGAAGTTAACAAACTAAAGGGCATACCACAAGACTGGTTGCCTGAAGTCAAAGGAAGGGCATACAATAATGGACAGATATGAAATAATGGCAAGATGGAGCAAATACATTAGAGAACTCTGTGAGGACATTCATTCATTCATTCATTTGCATGTCCCTTGCGGAACTTTGCCTCCCAAACAGCACTCCTGTAGGCCTCTCGGTTGTGAGCAAGATGGCCTGCTGCTGTTGCATCCATTTCCAGATCGTCAACGATGTCTTGCAGCCATCTTCGTCTTGGTCTTCCTCTTTTTCTTTTTCCCATTATGTATCCTTCCAATACGGTCTTCTCTAAATTATCATGACGTTTAATGTGTCCAAAATATTTCAGTTTTCTCTCTTTAATCCTCTTCACTAGCCAGCCTTCTTCAATATTAAGCTCTTGTAGTATAGATATATTTGTTCTTTTTTGTGTCCACGATATTTGGAGAACTCTTCTGTAGCACTTACATTCAAAGGCATTTATGTGTTTCTCAGCTGTTTCGTTAAGTGTCCAGGTCTCACAGGCATATGTTGCGATGGGAAAGATGCATGCCCTTAAAAATCTTATTTTTGTGGTTCTGTCTGCTCCTCTCCACGGATTCTTTATTTGTTTTACTTTCTGAAGAGCGATAGATGTCATCCTTTTAATTTCCCGCATTGTATCTCCATTATTAGTTAGTAGTGATCCAAGATATTCAAAAACAGAGGCGAAATAGATATACGAAATAACAATGAAGGGCCTCCTATATTAAAAGCAGAAGTGGAAGAAGCCATCAAACACACGAAGAACAACAAAGCACCAGGACCAGATAAAATCACCAGAGAAGAATTACAAACATTAGGAGAGCTTGGCATAGAAATAATTACCAGATTGCTTAATGACAGCTATAAAAGTAACTATGTCTCATTAGACCTTTTGCAATCAGTTTTCATTGCCCTACCAAAGAAACAAGGTGCAGTTGAATGTGAAGACCATTGAACCATTAGTCTTATGAGCCATGTTACCAAAATCCCGCTTCGTATTGTCATGAGAAGAGTCAGGGGCAAAATAAAACCAGAAATGGCTGAAGAACAGTGTGGCTTCGTAGAAGGAAAAGGCACAAATAATGCCATATATATATATTGAGATCATTGATGAAAGATCAATAGAAATAAAGATGGACCTATACTTATGCTTCATAGACTACTGTAAAGCATTCGATAAAGTGAGACACATAGAAATTATAAGAATGCTGGAAGACATCAACATAGATGGGAAAGATCTGAAACTCATCAAAAACATATACTGGCAGCAATCAGCAGCAATGAAGGTTGAGAACCAAATAGGAGCTTTCCAAGACATAAAATTGAGAGTGAGACAAGGATGTGTCTCATCTCCTGACCTCTTCTCCTTGTACTGTGAAAACATAATGAGAAATATAGAGAGCTTGACAGGAATATCAATTGGCAGGTACAACCTTAACAACTTAAGATATGCAGGCGACACAGTTCTGATTGCTAAAAGTGAAGAGGAGCTACAGGCTCTTCTGGACATCATGGTTCGTGAAAGTAAAAGTAAATATCTCAGCCTGAATAAAAAGAAGACTCAAGTGATGGTCGTCTCAAAGAAAAGAATACTACCAAAATGTAGCATTACCATTGATGGCACAGAACTGAACAAGTTGACAGATTCAAATACTTAGGAACAATTATAACAACTGATGGGAAATGTCACAACGAAATAAAAAGCAGACATGCTCAGGCCAAGTCAGCACTCCAGAAAATGAGAAACATCTTGTGTAACAGATCCATATCAATGGAAACAAGATTCCGAGTACTTAAATGTTACATCGTACCAATTTTGTTTTATGGATGTGAAGCATTGTCCATAAATAAGACAGAATGTATAAAACAGGAAAAAGTAGAAGCAGCTTTATTACTTAACGATTACACAGTTGTGACGTTTCGGCGTGAGTCTTAATCATACAAAAACATACAGGACGAAGAAGTAGAGAGGAGATAAAGTATAGATTCACATGAATACTATTAAAAAAATTTTTTTTTCTAAAGAGTACTTAGCTGTAAATTGTAAGGTGTGGCTTGTCCGGCGGTGTGTGTCAGGAATGGATTTAGTAGAACGTGGAGACTTTAAACAGAGACCTGTGACATGTGGTCGGTGGGTTGTAACTGGGGGTGGTGGATGGGGAACCGGGGAAGGGAGAGAGAGTGTGTGATGCAATATTGACCTAGCTAGGAGAAGTTGAAACAGATGATTGGGGAAGAAGTGTTGCAGAGTGATGCTGTGAGGAAGTTTGAAAAGTAAGAAGGGGTGGACCACAAAGCATCATTACTTACGTGTAATCTCATGATATCGGATTACTTACTTGTAATTTCATGATGTCGGATTACTTAAGTGTAGTCTCATGATATCGAATTACTTACGTGTAATCTCATGATGTCGTTAAAGCGATTGACGTAGCCCAGCATCAACATCTGAGTTTCTGGAAGAACGTGTTGGGTTGCCATGGCTACATTGTGTTGGTACTGTAAGGGCAGTAGACGGCAGTGAGCACCACCTACACTGACACTGAGATCTATGGGATGATCCTGTGAACTCTGACCTCTTGTGTCAACTAGAAGTGACCCCTGTAGGTCACCAGGTTTAGGTTTGGGTTTTCTGGGCCCTCTTTCGTGTTGTACAGCTGAAACAGGGAAGATTTCATGATTAAGATAAAGAAAGAAAAATGTGGATAGTTACTGTAATAAACTAACCAGGTGGTACCGGGTTCAGTCTCGGCACTGGGATTTTTTCTGGTACACACCAAAAAGTCCCCGGGGTTGACCCAGTCTCTAAAAATGGGTAGCAGAGAAATCTGGGAAGGTAAAGCGGCCAGACATGATACTGACCACATCAGACTTTCCTGTGCCGAAGGTCATGGAAAATACGGACCTAACACAGTATTCCCAATATGCCTTAGTGTCATGGAAACGGGAATTTTACTTTTACCTTTTACTATAATAAACAGGAAATATGTTATTATTAGTATAATAAACAGGAAAGATTTGATGATTAAGATAAGGAAAAGAAAATATTTGATGATTAAGATAATAAGCAGGAAAGATTTGATGGTTAAGATAAGAAACAGGAAATATGTAATATGAGATAAAACATCTATATTTTCGGAATAGTTTTGCACTAATATTCAACAAATTGTTTGGATAACATGAGAACTGCCCGGTTTATCGGTATGAGATGGGCTCTGTCAGATGTGGAAAGTTTTCTCTCTTCGAATTGTTGAAATCTGTTGTTTTCTTCGAATAAAAACGTAATATTCTTTACACATACGCCCACAATACAGTTTCCGTTGATACATTATCACGGGCACAACATAAGCTGTACTATCATAAAGCGATACACAACAAAGGTTATAGTGACACAACCTAACAACACAACAAAGATTGTAATGACAGAAGCTAACAGAAACAAGAAAGACTTTAGTGACACAAAGTGATATTCACCTTCTTTGTTCATATCGGCCTCGAAACATTTGTTTAGTCTGCAGGCTCGGCACTGATTTCTGTGAGTCTTGTCTACTGGACACCTGCCCTTGAGTGGACCCTGCGCCTTGCACGTGTAAGCTCGGTTTTTGTGGATACTTCGCTTGAAAAAACCCGAACATCCTATCACGAGAGACACAAAGTTTGTTAGTTACAATCAGAACATCCTAACATTAGAGACACAAAAGTTGTTAGTTACAATCAGAACATCCTAACATTAGAGACACAAAAGTTGTTAGTTACAATATGAACCAATGTGAAGGTAGGACATGATAACACTGTACATACTGATCAAATTGTATCAAAGGTAGGACAAGATAACACTGTACACACTGATGTAATTTTATCAAAGGTAGGACAAGATAACACTGTACACACTGATGTAATTGTATCAAAGGTAGGACAAGATAACACTGTACACACTGATGTAATTGTATCAAAGGTAGGACAAGATAACACTACACACTGATGTAATTTTATCAAAGGTAGGACAAGATAACACTACACACTGATGTAATTTTATCAAAGGTAGGACAAGATAACACTACACACTGATGTAATTTTATCAAAGGTAGGACAAGATAACACTGTACACACTGATGTAATTTTATCAAAGGTAGGAGAAGATAACACTACACACTGATGTAATTGTATTAAAGGTAGGACGAGATAAGGCTGTACATACTGATGTATTTGTTTCAAAGGTAGGACAAGATAACGGTGTACACACTGATGTAGCTGCATGAATAGAGGAAGGGTATCACCTACGAATCTGTCCCATGAATATGGGACAACATATTTGCCCACAGAGACTTAACAATTTAAGAGTTTGTCTCCCTTCCTCTCTGTCACTGATTGCTTGTGCCATGCCATAGGTGTAGGCAGTCAACTCTCTCCATCTCGCTCGATCCTCCGTGTCTAGAATCAATTCAGGTATATCAAGGTATAACTGTCTTCTTCTCACTCTCTGTCTATTGCCATTTACCTTTCCAGTCATGACCAATTATTGGAGACCTTCATGTCTGCTGATGTGTCTGAGAAACTTTGATTGTCTTTTTCTTATGTATGGACCGGTGCTTTAGCCTGCTGTAACATTTCTTCACTTGTCTTCCTGGCTGTCCATGGTATGCAAAGCATCCTTCTTAGGACCCACATTTCAGTAGCCTTTATTCTTTGTTCTAATTGTTTGTTCATGTTCTGTGTTTCACTAGCACAAAGTAGAATATGTTCTATATAGCATCTTAAAACTATCTTTCTTTTCTATATTGCATCTTAGAACTATCTTTTCTATACAGCATCTTAAAACTCTCTTTCTTTTCTATATTGCATCTTAGAACTATCTTTTCTATATAGCATCTTAAAACTCTCTTTCTTTTCATTATAGCATCTTAAAACTCTCTTTCTTTTCATTATAGCATCTTAGAACTCTCTTTCTTTTCATTATAGCATCTTAGAACTCTTCTTTATAACACCTTATAATTCTCTTATTTCCAATGCAAGTTTTTTATTTCTTAGTATGTTTTCTATACCTCTATGTATTTTTGTCCTTCTTCATTTCAGATTTCATTTGTTCTCATTATATAAATCATAACCGTCTCATTTTTACATTTTCTTTTTATCATCACAATCTATTTGACTATCATTTCTTGTGTAAATGATAGATTACATGATATATGTTTTATGCTAAATGATAGATTACATGATATATGTTTTCTGCTGATATTGTCACCACTGATGTTGTCACCAGTGATGTTGTCACTATTAATGTTATCACTATTAATGTTGTCACTATTGATATTGTCACCAATTATGCTGTCACTATTAATGTTTTCACTATTAATGGTGTCACTGTTAATGTTGGCATGACTGATGTTGTCACTATTAGTGTTGTCACTATTAATGTTGTCACTATTGATGTTGTCACCACTGATATTGTCACCATTGATGAATGCAGTATAAGGAAACATGAACTGCCAAACTGAAAGTCCCGTCTGTTTTGGAAATATGGCCGCAGCTGCTGCAGTAACATTAAACTTACAAAATAAGATGAATAAATGTTTCTTCTCTTGTAGTTCTCATCCAGATCTTCTCTTGTATATCATAGCTTCTTCTCTTGTACATCATTATCAAAACCTCTTCTCTTGCACACCAACATCCAAGATTCTTCTCTTGTACTTCATCATCAAAAACGTTTCTCTTGTACATCATCATCAAAATCTCTTCTCTTGTACATCATCATCAAAATATCTTCTCTTGTACATCATTAGAATCTCTTCTCTTGTACATCATCATCAAAATCTCTTCTCTTGTACATCATCATAAAAATCTCTTCTCTTGTACATCATCACTAAAATCTCTTCTCTTGAACATCGTCATCAAAGTCTATTCCATTGAACATCATCGTCAAAGTCTCTTCTCTTGAACATCATCATCTAAATCTCTTTTCTTGCACATCATCATCAAAATCTCTTCTCTTGTACATCATCATAAAAATCTCTTCTCTTGAATATCATCATGAAAGTCTCTTCTCTTAAACATCATCGTCAAAATCTCTTCTTTTGAACACCATGGTCAGAATCTCTTCTCTTGAACATCATGGTCAAAATCTCTTCTCTTGAATGTCATGATCAAAATCTTTTCTCTTGTACATCGTTGTCAACATGTTTTTGCTCACAGACCACTTGTCATAATTATATTACATTTATGTTCTTATTTTCAGTCTTTGAAACTTCTTTTCTAGAACTAAATCTACCTATACAGTGTGCTTCATAAAACAGCCATGAAACTCCATCACCAACATCATTAACGTTATCGTCGTCATCAACATCATGATGATAGAGCCAACAAAGTTAAACACAAAAAAACGAAACTCAACCGTCACAGCTATAAATCCCGTAGTGTTTTCCCGAGCTTCGATCCCCGCACACTTTGCATGGTATGTCCAGGAGTCTGTCACCTGCAAAGACAAGAATCAAAACTCAGAAATTTGCTGATGGAGAGTCAGTTATTTTAGGAGAGTTAGCTGGACTACAGGTGTTACAGATTTCAAATGTTAAAATTTTAACTTTTCAGTCGATTACAAACTCTAATAATGTTGGTTATGTTAATTTGGCACCACGACAAACAGCAAGATGTTCTATGTCTCACTTGTTCTCTGACACCACGACAAACAGCAAGATGTTCTATGTCTCGCTTGTTCTCTGACTCCACGACAAACAACAAGATGTTCTATGTCTCACTTGTTCTCTGACACCACGACAAACAGCAAGATGTTCTATGTCTCACTTGTTCTCTGACACCACGACAAACAACAAGATGTTCTATGTCTCACTTGTTCTGACACCACGACAAACAGCAAGATGTTCTATGTCTCACTTGTTCCTTGACACCACGACAAACGGCAAATGTTCTATGTCTCACTTGTTCCCTGACTCCACGATAAACAGCAAGATGTTCTATGTCTCACTTGTTCCCTGACTCCACGACAAACAGCAAGATGTTCTATGTCTCGCTTGTTCTCTGACACCACGACAAACAACAAGATGTTCTATGTCTCACTTGTTCTGACACCACGACAAACAGCAAGATGTTCTATGTCTCGCTTGTTCTCTGACACCACGACAAACAACAAGATGTTCTATGTCTCACTTGTTCTGACACCACGACAAACAGCAAGATGTTCTATGTCTCACTTGTTCCATGACACCACGACAAACAGCAAGATGTTCTATGTCTCACTTGTTCGCATTAATTAGAACATTTTTATCTGTGTTTTTGCGTGATGTATGTGCATGTGTATAGTGTGTGTGATGTATGTGAGGTGCGTGTATAGTGTTTGTATATGTGCGGTGTATAGTGTGTCTGTGCGTGTGTGATGTCTATGTGCACGCATGTATGTGGTGTGTGTGGACGTTTGTGTGGTGTTTGTGAGTATGTGTGCGTGTGTAGTATGTGTGTGCATGTGTGTGTCTGTGGTGTGTGAATGTGGTGTATGTGCGCGTGTGTTATGTGAGTGTTTGCGTGTGTGTGACTGTGGTGTATGTGAATGTACTGTGTGTGCGTGAGGTGTGTGTGGTGTTGTTGGATGATGATGGACTATGAATGTGTTCTTGTATGTCTTATGATGTTCACCAACAAATATGAATGTGTTCTTGTATGTCTTATGATGTTCACCAACAAATATGAATGTGTTCTTGTATGTCTTATGATGTTCACCAACAAATATGAATGTATTCTTGTATGTCTTATGATGTTCACCAACAAATATGAATGTGTTCTTGTATGTCTTATGATGTTCACCAACAAATATGAATGTGTTCTTGTATGTCTTATGATGTTCACCAACAAATATGAATGTGTTCTTGTATGTCTTATGATGTTCACCAACAAATATGAATGTGTTCTTGTATGTCTTATGATGTTCACCAACAAATATGAATGTATTCTTGTATGTCTTATGATGTTCACCAACAAATATGAATGTATTCTTGTATGTCTTATGATGTTCACCAACAAATATGAATGTGTTATTGTATGTCTTGTGATGTTCACCAACAAATATGAGTGTGTTCTATGTCTTGTGATGTTCACCAACAAATATGAATGTGTTCTATGTCTTGTGATGTTCACCAACAAATTGCCTTCTGTGTCTTATTATGTTCACCAACAAATATAAATGTGTTCTATGTCTTATGATGTTCACCAACAAATATGAATGTGTTCTATGTCTTGTGATGTTCATCAACAAATATTAATGTGCTCTATGTCTTATGATATTCACAAATAAATGTGAATGTGTTCTGTGTCTTATGATATTCACCAACAAGTGCAAGACCTGGAGAACCGAGTTGGTGACCCAGTTTCGTCAGGTTGCTCACGTGCACAACCTTGATAGTCGGGTTCCTCATTTGCATAATGTGACAGTCGGGTTCCTTATTTGCATAATTGTAATAGTGGGGTTTCTTATTTGGATAAAATGATGATAGTCAGGTTGCTCATTTGCATAACTTTGATAGTCAGGTTGCTCATTTGCATAACTTTGATAGTCGGGTTGCTCATTTGAATAAAAAAGGTAAGGTATAGGTAATCCTGTCATGCCTTAGAGGCACATAATATGGTGTTAGTGCACATATTTTCATTGACCTGTCAGCACACTAGAGGGTGATATGGTCAGTATCACGCCTGGCCGCCTTTCCTTCCCCAACTCCAGAAGAAGCCGGGTACCCATTTCTGCATGTGGCTGACTGGAGTATCTACATTATCAGATCATGTCATAGTGGTTGGAGCTTTATCACATACCTCAGTGGAATATCTACATTATCAGATCATGTCGTAGTGGTTGGAGCTTTATCACATACCTCAGTGGAATATCTACATTATCAGATCATGTCGTAGTGGTTGGAGCTTTATCACATACCTCAGTGGAATGGAACTTTTCATTGGCGCTCCCGTGCGCGCGCGCACACACACACACACACACACGCACGCACACACACACACACAGGAAAGAGCAGGTGTATACGACATGACAACTTGCAGCATGATGATGATAATCGCTAGTAGGACAGCAAATCCACCACCGCGCTGTCATGGTCATGGATGCACAGAGCATGCTCCCTAGGAAAGACGCAGGCATGCTTGTCAAGGGTCAGCCTTCTTGCACACTGTTAAGTTGCAGACCTCACATAGATCTACTGTCCCAGGCATGCAGGTACACAAGGTAATGAGCGGGTCAACCGACTGGCTGGAGATGCCCCCAGGCAAGATGTGCTGAAACTGGACAAGTCGGACATCTGAAAGCTTGTTACGGACAAATTCTGACAATTCGGACATCTGGAAGGTTGTTACGGACAAATTCTGACAAGTCGGACATCTGAAAGGTTGTTACGGACAAATTCTGACAAGTCGGACATCTGAAAGCTTGTTACGGACAAATTCTGACAAGTCGGACATCTGGAAGGTTGTTACGGACAAATTGTGACAAGTTGGACATCTGGAAGGTTGTTACGGACAAATTGTGACAAGTGGGACATCCGGAAGGTTGTCACAAACAGATCGTGGGGGAGGAGGAGCTGGAGTGGGAGAACAACCCCTATATCCGGAGAGTGAAGGAACAATTCAGATGAGAGAAGCAAGGCCTGGGAAAGATGAGCTTTCTGTGTTGACAGAAGTGGCAAAACCAGGGAAAGATTGAGCTTCCTGTGTTGACAGAAGTGGCAAAACCAGGAAAGATTGAGCTTCTTGTGTTGACAGAAGTGGCAAAACCAGGGAAAGATTGAGCTTTCTGTGTTGACAGAAGTGGCCAACCTATAAACAGCAAGCGGCAGGGACAGTCACTGCACGCCTCTTAGACTGGTTACGGAAGCGGGTGGTAGGGACAGTCACTGCACGCCTCTTAGACTGGTTACGGAAGCGGGTGGTAGGGACTTCACCAACAAATTGCCTTCTGTGTCTTATTATGTTCACCAACAAATATGAATGTGTTCTATGTCTTATGATGTTCACCAACAAATATGAATGTGTTCTATGTCTTGTGATGTTCATCAACAAATATTAATGTGCTCTATGTCTTATGATATTCACAAATAAATGTGAATGTGTTCTGTGTCTTATGATATTCACCAACAAGTGCAAGACCTGGAGAACCGAGTTGGTGACCCAGTTTCGTCAGGTTGCTCACGTGCACAACCTTGATAGTCGGGTTCCTCATTTGCATAATGTGACAGTCGGGTTCCTTATTTGCATAATTGTAATAGTGGGGTTTCTTATTTGGATAAAATGATGATAGTCAGGTTGCTCATTTGCATAACTTTGATAGTCAGGTTGCTCATTTGCATAACTTTGATAGTCGGGTTGCTCATTTGAATAAAAAAGGTAAGGTATAGGTAATCCTGTCATGCCTTAGAGGCACATAATATGGTGTTAGTGCACATATTTTCATTGACCTGTCAGCACACTAGAGGGTGATATGGTCAGTATCACGCCTGGCCGCCTTTCCTTCCCCAACTCCAGAAGAAGCCGGGTACCCATTTCTGCATGTGGCTGACTGGAGTATCTACATTATCAGATCATGTCATAGTGGTTGGAGCTTTATCACATACCTCAGTGGAATATCTACATTATCAGATCATGTCGTAGTGGTTGGAGCTTTATCACATACCTCAGTGGAATATCTACATTATCAGATCATGTCGTAGTGGTTGGAGCTTTATCACATACCTCAGTGGAATGGAACTTTTCATTGGCGCTCCCGTGCGCGCGCGCACACACACACACACACACGCACGCACACACACACACAGGAAAGAGCAGGTGTATACGACATGACAACTTGCAGCATGATGATGATAATCGCTAGTAGGACAGCAAATCCACCACCGCGCTGTCATGGTCATGGATGCACAGAGCATGCTCCCTAGGAAAGACGCAGGCATGCTTGTCAAGGGTCAGCCTTCTTGCACACTGTTAAGTTGCAGACCTCACATAGATCTACTGTCCCAGGCATGCAGGTACACAAGGTAATGAGCGGGTCAACCGACTGGCTGGAGATGCCCCCAGGCAAGATGTGCTGAAACTGGACAAGTCGGACATCTGAAAGCTTGTTACGGACAAATTCTGACAATTCGGACATCTGGAAGGTTGTTACGGACAAATTCTGACAAGTCGGACATCTGAAAGGTTGTTACGGACAAATTCTGACAAGTCGGACATCTGAAAGCTTGTTACGGACAAATTGTGACAAGTTGGACATCTGGAAGGTTGTTACGGACAAATTGTGACAAGTTGGACATCTGGAAGGTTGTTACGGACAAATTGTGACAAGTGGGACATCCGGAAGGTTGTCACAAACAGATCGTGGGGGAGGAGGAGCTGGAGTGGGAGAACAACCCCTATATCCGGAGAGTGAAGGAACAATTCAGATGAGAGAAGCAAGGCCTGGGAAAGATGAGCTTTCTGTGTTGACAGAAGTGGCAAAACCAGGGAAAGATTGAGCTTTCTGTGTTGACAGAAGTGGCAAAACCAGGGAAAGATTGAGCTTTCTGTGTTGACAGAAGTGGCAAAACCAGGGAAAGATTGAGCTTTCTGTGTTGACAGAAGTGGCAAAACCAGGGAAAGATTGAGCTTTCTGTGTTGACAGAAGTGGCAAAACCAGGGAAAGATTGAGCTTTCTGTATTGACAGAAGTGGCAAAACCAGGGAAAGATTGAGCTTTCTGTGTTGACAGAAGTGGCAAAACCAGGGAAAGATTGAGCTTTCTGTGTTGACAGAAGTGGCCAACCTATAAACAGCAAGCGGCAGGGACAGTCACTGCACGCCTCTTAGACTGGTTACGGAAGCGGTGGTAGGGACAGTCACTGCACACCTCTTAGACTGGTTACAGAAGCGGGTGGCAGGGACAGTCACTGCACACCTCTTAGACTGGTTACAGAAGCGGGTGGCAGGGACAGTCACTGCACACCTCTTAGACTGGTTACAGAAGCGGGTGGCAGGGACAGTCACTGCACACCTCTTAGACTGGTTACAGAAGCGGGTGGCAGGGACAGTCACTGCACGCCTCTTAGACTGGTTACGGAAGCGGGTGGCAGGGACAGTCACTGCACGCCTCTTATACTGGTTACGGAAGCGGGCGGCAGATCAGATATTGGAATGTCCTGACTGTAGTGACGTTACTTCTTAAAATCAATCAGTCAATCAGTCGGTCAGTCATAATGTTGAGCAGCTCCTGTCATGGCTGATTCTAGCAATGTTAGATTTGTACAGACGGCTACAGTAAACAGTAATTAGTGTTGTCACTATTAATGTTGTCACTATTAATGTTGTCACTATTGATATTGTCACCACTGATATTGTCACCATTGATGAATGCAGTATAAGGAACATGAACTGCCAAACTGAAAGTCCCGTCTGTTTTGGAAATATGGCCGTAGCTGCTGCAGTAACATTAAACTTACAAAATAAGATGAATAAATGTTTCTTCTCTTGTAGTTCTCATCCAGATCTTCTCTTGTATATCATAGCTTCTTCTCTTGTACAGCATTATCAAAACCTCTTCTCTTGCACACCAACATCCAAGATTCTTCTCTTGTACTTCATCATCAAAAACGTTTCTCTTGTACATCATCATCAAAATCTCTTCTCTTGTACATCATCATCAAAATCTCTTCTCTTGTACATCATTAGAATCTCTTCTCTTGTACATCATCATCAAAATCTCTTCTCTTGTACATCATCATAAACATCTCTTCTCTTATACATCATCACTAAAATCTCTTCTCTTGAACATCGTCATCAAAGTCTATTCCATTGAACATCATCGTCAAAGTCTCTTCTCTTGAACATCATCATCTAAATCTCTTTTCTTGCACATCATCATCAAAATCTCTTCTCTTGTACATCATCATAAAAATATCTTCTCTTGAATATCATCATGAAAGTCTCTTCTCTTAAACATCATCGTCAAAATCTCTTCTTTTGAACATCATGGTCAGAATCTCTTCTCTTGAACATCATGGTCAAAATCTCTTCTCTTGAATGTCATGATCAAAATCTTTTCTCTTGTACATCGTTGTCAACATGTTTTTGCTCACAGACCACTTGTCATAATTATATTACATTTATGTTCTTATTTTCAGTCTTTGAAACTTCTTTTCTAGAACTAAATCTACCTATACAGTGTGCTTCATAAAACAGCCATGAAACTCCATCACCAACATCATTAACGTTATCGTCGTCATCAACATCATGATGATAGAGCCAACAAAGTTAAACAAAACAAACGAAACTCAACCGTCACAGCTATAAATCCCGTAGTGTTTTCCCGAGCTTCGATCCCCGCACACTTTGCATGGTATGTCCAGGAGTCTGTCACCTGCAAAGACAAGAATCAAAACTCAGAAATTTGCTGATGGAGAGTCACTTATTTTAGGAGAGTTAGCTGGACTACAGGTGTTACAGATTTCAAATGTTAAAATTATAACTTTTCAGTCGATTACAAACTCTAATAATGTTGGTTATGTTAATTTGGCACCACGACAAACAGCAAAATGTTTTAGATCTCACTTGTTCTCTGACACCACGACAAACAACAAGATGTTCTATGTCTCACTTGTTCTCTGACACCACGACAAACAGCAAACTGTTTTAGATCTCACTTGTTCTCTGACACCACGACAAACAGCAAGATGTTCTATGTCTCGCTTGTTCTCTGACACCACGACAAACAGCAAGATGTTCTATGTCTCGCTTGTTCTCTGACACCACGACAAACAGCAAGATGTTCTATGTCTCGCTTGTTCTCTGACACCACGACAAACAACAAGATGTTCTATGTCTCGCTTGTTCTCTGATACCACGACAAACAGCAAGATGTTCTATGTCTCACTTGTTCTCTGACACCACGACAAACAGCAAGATGTTCTATGTCTCGCTTGTTCTCTGACACCACGACAAACAGCAAGATGTTCTATGTCTCACTTGTTCTGACACCACGACAAACAGCAAGATGTTCTATGTCTCGCTTGTTCTCTGACACCACGACAAACAACAAGATGTTCTATGTCTCACTTGTTCTGACACCACGACAAACAGCAAGATGTTCTATGTCTCACTTGTTCCATGACACCACGACAAACAGCAAGATGTTCTATGTCTCACTTGTTCGCATTAATTAGAACATTTTTATCTGTGTTTTTGCGTGATGTATGTGCATGTGTATAGTGTATGTGATGTGTGTGAGGTGCGTGTATAGTGTATGTATGTGTGCGGTGTATAGTGTGTCTGTGCGTGTGTGATGTCTATGTGCACGCATGTATGTGGTGTGTGTGGACGTTTGTGTGGTGTTTGTGAGTATGTGTGCGTGTGTAGTATGTGTGTGCGTGTGTGTGTCTGTGGTGTGTGAATGTGGTGTATGTGCGCGTGTGTTATGTGAGTGTTTGCGTGTGTGTGACTGTGGTGTATGTGAATGTACTGTGTGTGCGTGAGGTGTGTGTGGTGTTGTTGGATGATGATGGACTATGAATGTGTTCTTGTATGTCTTATTATGTTCACCAACAAATATGAATGTGTTCTATGTCTTATGATGTTCACCAATAAATATGAATGTGTTCTATGTCTTATGATGTTCACCAACAAATATGAATGTGTTCTATGTCTTGTGATGTTCACCAACAAATTGTCTTCTGTGTCTTATTATGTTCACCAACAAATATGAATGTGTTCTATGTCTTGTGATGTTCATCAACAAATATTAATGTGCTCTATGTCTTATGATATTCACAAATAAATGTGAATGTGTTCTGTGTCTTATGATATTCACCAACAAGTGCAAGACCTGGAGAACCGAGTTGGTGACCCAGTTTCGTCAGGTTGCTCACGTGCACAACCTTGATAGTCGGGTTCCTCATTTGCATAGTGTGACAGTCGGGTTCCTTATTTGCATAATTGTGATAGTGGGGTTTCTCATTTGGATAAAATGATGATAGTCAGGTTGCTCATTTGCATAACTTTGATAGTCAGGTTGCTCATTTGCATAACTTTGATAGTCGGGTTGCTCATTTGAATAAAAAAGGTAAGGTAAAGGTAATCCTGTCATGCCTTAGAGGCACATAATATGGTGTTAGTGCCCATATTTTCCTTGACCTGTCAGCACACTAGAAGGTGATATGGTCAGTATCACGCCTGGCCGCCTTTCCTTCCCCAACTCCAGAAGAAGCCGGGTACCCATTTCTGCATGTGGCTGACTGGAGTATCTACATTATCAGACCATGTCGTAGTGGTTGGAGTTTTATCACATACCTCAGTGGAATATCTACATTATCAGACCATGTCGTAGTGGTTGAAGCTTTATCACATACCTCAGTGGAATATCTACATTATCAGACCATGTCGTAGTGGTTGAAGCTTTATCACATACCTCAGTGGAATATCTACATTATCAGACCATGTCGTAGTGGTTGAAGCTTTATCACATACCTCAGTGGAATATCTACATTATCAGACCATGTCGTAGTGGTTGAAGCTTTATCACATACCTCAGTGGAATATCTACATTATCAGACCATGTCGTAGTGGTTGGAGCTTTATCACATACCTCAGTGGAATATCTACATTATCAGACCATGTCGTAGTGGTTGGAGCTTTATCACATACCTCAGTGGAATGGAACTTTTCATTGGCGCTCCCGTGCGCGCGCGCACACACACACACACACACAGACAGGAAAGAGCAGGTGTATACGACATGACAACTTGCAGCATGATGATGATAATAGCTAGTAGGACAGCAAATCCACCACCGCGCTGTCATGGTCATGGATGCACAGAGCATGCTCCCTAGGAAAGACGCAGGCATGCTTTTCAAGGGTCAGCCTTCTTGCACACTGTTAAGTTGCAGACCTCACATAGATCTACTGTCCCAGGCATGCAGGTACACAAGGTAATGAGCGGGTCAACCGACTGGCTGGAGATGCCCCCAGGCAAGATGTGCTGAAACTGGACAAGTCGGACATGTGAAAGGTTGTTACGGACAAATTCTGACAATTCGGACATCTGGAAGGTTGTTACGGACAAATTGTGACAAGTTGGACATCTGGAAGGTTGTTACGGACAAATTGTGACAAGTTGGACATCTGGAAGGTTGTTACGGACAAATTGTGACAAGTTGGACATCTGGAAGGTTGTTACGGACAAATTGTGACAAGTCGGACATCCGGAAGGTTGTCACAAACAGCTCGTGGGGGAGGAGGAACTGGAGTGGGAGAACAACCCCTATATCCGGAGAGTGAAGGAACAATTCAGATGAGAGAAGCAAGGCCAGGGAAAGATGAGCTTTCTGTGTTGACAGAAGTGGCAAAACCAGGGAAAGATTGAGCTTTCTGTGTTGACAGAAGTGGCAAAACCAGGGAAAGATTGAGCTTTCTGTGTTGACAGAAGTGGCAAAACCAGGGAAAGATTGAGCTTTCTGTGTTGACAGAAGTGGCAAAACCAGGGAAAGATTGAGCTTTCTGTGTTGACAGAAGTGGCAAAACCAGGGAAAGATTGAGCTTTCTGTATTGACAGAAGTGGCAAAACCAGGGAAAGATTGAGCTTTCTGTGTTGACAGAAGTGGCAAAACCAGGGAAAGATTGAGCTTTCTGTGTTGACAGAAGTGGCCAACCTATAAACAGCAAGCGGTAGGGACAGTCACTGCACGCCTCTTAGACTGGTTACAGAAGCGGGTGGCAGGGACAGTCACTGCACACCTCTTAGACTGGTTACAGAAGCGGGTGGCAGGGACAGTCACTGCACACCTCTTAGACTGGTTACAGAAGCGGGTGGCAGGGACAGTCACTGCACACCTCTTAGACTGGTTACAGAAGCGGGTGGCAGGGACAATCATTGCACACCTCTTAGACTGGTTACAGAAGCGGGTGGCAGGGACAGTCACTGCACGCATCTTAGACTGGTTACGGAAGCGGGTGGCAGATCAGATATTGGAATGTCCTGACTGTAGTGACGTTACTTCTTAAAATCAATCAGTCAATCAGTCGGTCAGCCATAATGTTGAGCAGCTCCTGTCATGGCTGATTCTAGCAATGTTATATTTGTACAGACGGCTACAGTAAACAGTAATTAGTGTTGAAATGTTCATTGCATCATCAAGACATATTTGTTTTAGAATAATACTCATCATGAACAAAGATTTAGTCAATTTTCAAAATGTTGAAAGATCATTTTAGATATTCTTTCTTCTATCATGTGTGTAATTCTGGTTTTCCTTCTAAAATCTGGGGCAGTGTTTCTGCAGAGAATAAGAGATTTGCAGGATGGTATGGCTGGCGTTGCTCTAGATCTGGAACAGTAAAGTTATGACTCATTCTAATTTTTGAGTCCTGTCACTCTAACTCTCTAATACAGGTTAATTCTAATTTTTGAATCCTGTCACTCTCTAACTCTCTAATACAGGTTAATTCTAATTTTTGAATCCTGTCACTCTCTAACTCTCTAATACAGGTTAATTCTAATTTTTGAGTCCTATCACTCTCTAACTCTCTAATACAGGTTAATTCTAATTTTTGAATCCTGTCATTCTCTAACGCTCCAACTCAGGTTAATTCTAATTTTTGAGTCCTGTCACTCTAACTCTCCAACTCAGGTTAATTCTAATTTTTGAGTCCTATCACTCTAACTCTTCAACTCAGGTTAATTCTAATTTTTGAGTCCTGTCACTCTAACCCTCTAATACAGGTTAATTCTAAATCTGAAGCATTGTTACCAAGATGAAGGCCAATCATGGTCTCGGTTTTGCTAGTGGTCACATGACTTTTGTTTCAGATAAAGGACTTGTCTCTGAGTTTTGTTCATTGTTCCATGACTTTTATTTCAGATATAAGACTTGCGTGTGAGTTTTGTTCATTGTTCCATGACTTTTATTTCAGATATAAGACTTGTGTGTGAGTTTTGTTCATTGTTCCATGACTTTTATTTCAGATATAAGACTTGTGTGTGAGTTTTGTTCATTGTTCCATGACTTTTATTTCAGATATAAGACTTTTGTGTGAGTTCTGTTCATTGTTCCATGACTTTTATTTCAGATAAAGGACTTGTCTCTGAGTTTTGTTCATTGTTCCATGACTTTTATTTCAGATATAAGACTTGTGTGTGAGTTTTGTTCATAGTTACATGACTTCTATTTCAGATTTAAGATTTATGTCTGAGTCCGCCTGTTAGTGCTGGACGAAAGGAGAGAACATGTTCTTGACTCTGTGTAAGAAAGAGAAAATGATCCTGACTCTGTTTAAGAAAGAAGAGGACGTGTTCTTTACTCTGCGTAAGCAAGAATAGAACATGTTATTTACTCTGCGTAAGCAAGAAGAGAACATATTCTTAACTCTGTGTAAGAAAAAAGAGAACATATTCTTAACTCTGTGTAAGAAAGAATAGAACATATTCTTAACTCTGTGTAAGAAAGAAGAGAACATATTGTTAACTCTGTGTAAGAAAGAAGAGAACATATTCTTAACTCTGTGTAAGAAAGAAGAGAACATATTGTTAACTCTGTGTAAGAAAGAAGAGAACATATTGTTAACTCTGTGTAAGAAAGAAGAGAACATATTCTTAACTCTGTGTAAGAAAAAAGAGAACATATTCTAAACTCTGCAAGCAAGAAGAGAACATATTCTTAACTCTGTGTAAGAAAGAAAAGAACATATTCTTAACTCTGTGTAAGAAAAAAGAGAACATATTCTAAACTCTGCAAGCAAGAAGAGAACATATTCTTGACTCTGTGTAAGAAAGAAAAGAACATATTCTTAACTCTGTGTAAGAAAGAAGAGAACATAATCCTAACTCTGTGTAAGAAAGAAGAGGACATGATCCTAACTCTGTGTAAGAAAGAAGAGAACATGATCCTAACTCTGTGCAAGAAAGAAGAGGACAGTTACCTTTGAATGTAAATGCTACAGAAGAGTTCTTCAGTTATCTTGGACATTAAAAAAAAAAAAGAACACATATTTCCATACTACAAGAACTTAATAGTGAAGAACGCTGGCTAGTAAAGAAGATTAAAGAGAAAAAACTAAAATATTTTTGACACATTAAACGTCATGATAATTTAGAGAAGACCGTCTTGGAAGGGTACATAATGGGAAAAAGAAAGAGAGGAAGACCAAGACGAAGATAGATGCAATACATCGTTGATGATCTGCAAATGGATGCATCAGGAATCTTGCTTACAACTAAGAGGCCTACATGAGTGCTGTTAGGGAGGCAAAGTTCCGCAAGGGACATGCAAATGAATGAATGAATATACCACCAACTCTACATCTTTCAATAACGAAAAACACTACTCTAAAAGACTATAGATTAATACTCTGGTATAACATAACATTTTGCTTAATTTTCATGCAGTTACAAAATAACATTTTTATAACATAACATTTTGCTTAATTTTCATGCAGTTACAAAATAACATTTTGCTTCATTTTTATACTATTAAAACCTAACATTTTGGTTAATTAATGTTATGCCTCTAAAACTGTAACACTTTTCCTGCTCTGATCTGACTGTCTCCGCCTCTGCTATCTTCTTCATCTTGAAGTTGTAATTGGAGCCTGGGATCGAACGAGAAGACAGGAAATCAAACAGATTAAACAAGATTTTACACTCGAAAACGCCGCCATGCTGCTTCATGTGTCAACAACGATGTATTCATCCGCCAAAGCTTGTCTCTCTTTATTTTTGTCACAATTTTATTCTCGCGAAAGCTCAGATGGGACGTCAATGTTTCTTCTGAGGCACTTGAAAAGTTATTAGGGCGGAAATGTCATTTCTCGTCTCACAGCTCAGGTTTGTGTCACATCTCACAGTTTTTGTCATATTTCGCAATTTTATGTCACATCTCATAGTTTTGTATTTCCTACTTCCCGTCTGTGGAAAATCTCAGTTTCAGTAAAGCTACTAGGATGTTAGCTGACGTTTTGTCACCCAGTTAAAACTATTTCAACAGTTAAATATAAAATAGCCACGGATTGTTTATTTAATAGTTTTTTATTATTATTTTGTAGCCAAGATCACTGACATCACAGAGTTAGAACCTCTAATTTGAGCTCAGTGATTTTCATGTGTATTGTGTACTTTGTATTGTATATGTGTATTATATGTTTTTGTGAAATGCAAAGATCATATATAGGTATATGATACCTACATTGCATAAATATATGATATCCACATTGTATAAATACGTACCCACACTGTATAAATATATTATACCCTCACTGTATAAATATATGATATCCACATTGTATAAATACGTACCCACACTGTATAAATATATTATACCCTCACTGTATAAATATATGATACCTACATTGTATAAATGTATGATACCCAAATTGAATAAATATAGCATACCTATACTGTCTAAATATAGCATACCCACGCTGTATAAATGTAACATACCCACACTGTATAAATATAGCATACCCACACTGTATAAATATATGATGCCCATATTGTATAAAATACATGATGCCAACATTATTACACAAACGATGCCCACATAGTGTAAATATATGATGCCCACATTGATTAAATATACGATGCCCACATTATATAAATATGTGATGCCCATATTGTATAAACGTATGATGCCCACATTGTATAAATATATGGTACACCCACAGTTACATAAAGGATGCCAATATTGTATAAATATATGATGCCTACGCTGTATAAATATAGTATACCAGCAATGAAGAATAAGACATGAAGTAACCCCTCCTGTATGTTACAGATCTCCGCCCATGACCCACTGGCGGGTGCTGTCCTTGCCCGAGGTGTCGCCAAGGATACAGATAATTATGTAACGATCTGCTCTAGCGAGACCCCTGACAAAGTTTCCACTTGAAAATGAAAGGAGAACTGCCAGCAAAACTTGCGCTCAAAACAGGCTACAACTTTTTAACTCGCTACGTCACAATGGACGAGGCGCTTTGGAGAGCCCGGACTAACGATTTATTGTCACGTATACGTGTTTTGTTTTTTATGCCGTGGTTTCACGGGATTTCTCTTTCCTGATTTTTCAATCTCCTAAAACAAGCTCCCGGGGACATTTATGTCGCCACAGCTTGGACATCAACGACCGATGTAAGGAGCGAGACTGCGGGAAGTTGAGTTTCTGTGAGCCGCGATGGAAAATGGCCCCTTAAAATGGGTAATTTTGTCATTTTCTGGTGGAGGCAGGGCTCAAGCTGGGCCCGAGAATGCAAGACACAGACAACTGGATGCTCACAAGTGGCTGAAGACATTGCCTCTGACACTTGCCGCCTTGTCCATCTTCCACAAAAAGCAGTTTTTCTGTTCTAATAGCTCCAGGACCGAAGAAGGACATAATTGAGGGATATTCAATAGGTCAGCGCTCTTGTTCTTTCTCTCATCGCATTCCATCGCTGTCTTTCAGGTGCGCATGGACATGCAGATGTTCATTTTTGTATTTTCTCTTCTTTTTTTTTTAAATTTCATCTTTTGATGTCGCTGACGTTGTCATTCGTTGTATTTCTCTTAAATCTCTCACGCTCTGTTTATCATGCGCAACGTTGATAGGACATACAGGTGCACAAATATATCTTATATTATCATTAACATGTATGGGATACACAAGTGCACGAATGTATTTTATTATATCACTAACATATATTAGGATACACAAGAGAACAAATGTATCTTATGATATCATTAACATTATTAGGATTCATAACTGCATACTTGTATCTTATTATATCATTAACACGTTTTAGGATACACAAGTGCAAAATTGTATGTTATTATATCAATAACATGTATTAGGATACACAAGTGCACAAAAGTATCTGATTCATTATTTAGTGTTGTATATCCACTGCACTTAGGTTTATTTTACTCTGTTCTAGGTTTGAAGAAGTCATGTTTTTCTTTTAGTGCAGTAATGTTTATGGTTTATGGTTTGGACCATCGTCATTGTACTCTGGACATGTACACAGGTCCTCTCCCTCCCTCCCCCCCTCAACATATCAATCAGTGTCCTGCGGCTGATAGCGCCTGTGCTAGTTTACAGGTCCCCTCACACGACCAGTATGTCCCTGGTTCTTGTCCCCTCACACGACCAGTATGTCTCTAGTTCCTGTCCCCTTACACGACCAGTATGTCTCTAGTTCCTGTCCCCTTACACGGCCAGTATGTCTCTAGTTCCTGTCCCCTTACACGGCCAGTATGTCTCTACTTCATGTCCCCTCACACGACCAGTATGTCTCTAGTTCTTGTCCCCTCACACGACCAGTATGTCTCTAGTTCTTGTCCCCTTACACGACCAATATGTCTCTAGTTCTTGTCCCCTCACACGACCAGTATGTCTCTAGTTCTTGTCCCCCACACGATCAGTATGTCTCTAGTTCTTGTCCCCTCACACGACCAATATGTCTCTATTTCTTGTCCCCTTACGCGACCAGTATGTCTCTATTTCTTGTCCCCTCACACGACCAGTATGTCCCTAGTTCTTGTCCCCTCACACGACCAGTATGTCTCTAGTTCTTGTCCCCTCACACGACCAGTATGTCTCTAGTTCTTGTCCCCTCACACGACCAGTATGTCTCTAGTTCTTGTCCCCTCACACGACCAGTATGTCCCTAGTTCTTGTCCCCTCACACGACCAGTATGTCTCTAGTTCTTGTCCCCTCACACGACCAGTATGTCCCTAGTTCTTGTCCCCTCACACGACCAGTATGTCTCTAGTTCTTGTCCCCCACACGATCAGTATGTCTCTAGTTCTTGTCCCCTCACACGACCAATATGTCTCTATTTCTTGTCCCCTTACGCGACCAGTATGTCTCTATTTCTTGTCCCCTCACACGACCAGTATGTCCCTAGTTCTTGTCCCCTCACACGACCAGTATGTCTCTAGTTCTTGTCCCCTCACACGACCAGTATGTCTCTAGTTCTTGTCCCCTCACACGACCAGTATGTCTCTAGTTCTTGTCCCCTCACCCGACCAGTATGTCCCTAGTTCTTGTCCCCTCACACGACCAGTATGTCTCTAGTTCTTGTCCCCTCACACGACCAGTATGTCCCTAGTTCTTGTCCCCTCACACGACCAGTATGTCTCTAGTTCTTGTCCCCTCACACGACCAGTATGTCTCTAGTTCCTTTCCCCTCACACGACCAGTATGTCTCTGGTTCTTGCCCGAACCAGTCTGTACTCCTAGTTCTCTCAGTCTAAGTAGTCATGTTATCTTCCTGAGTTCTTCAGTCAGTACTATCTTCACTCTGTGTTATCTTCATTCAGTGTTATCTTCACTTAGTGTTATCTTCATTCAGTGTTATCTTCACTTATAATTATCTTCATTCAGTGTTATCTTCATTCAGTGTTATCTCCACTTAGTGTTATCTTCATTCAGTTTTATCTTCATTCAGTTTTATCTTCATTCAGTGTTATCTTCACTTAGTGTTATCTTCACTTAGTGTTATCTTCATTCAATGTTATCTTCATTCAGTGTTATCTTCTCTTAGTGTTATCTTCACTCAGTGTTATCTTCTCTTAGTGTTATCTTCATTCAGTGTTATCTTCACTCAGTGTTATCTTCACGTGGTAGCTGATATCTACAAATTTGGTGGCGTTTCTTCTTTTATTTGCTGACGATGTAGCAGACACAAAAAGATGGTGAAAGAAAAGACAGTGAACCAGTAATGGAATCTTTTTTTTTAAATACAGAATGACAGCATTCAAAACATTATTTGATCGCTAAATAACAATTAACTTTTTACGTCCCCCACTCTCTCAATTTCTCATTCTCACATTCTTCCACTCTCGCATTCTCTCGCTCTCACATTCTTTCGCTTTTACATTCATCCACTCTCGCATTCTCTTACTCCCACATTCTTCCACTCTATCTCTCATTCTCACATTCTTCCACTCTCCCACTCTCCCATTCTCTCACTCTCACATTCTTCCACTCTCACATTCTCTCACTCTCACATTCTTCCACTCTATCTCTCATTCTCACATTTTTCCACTCTCGCATTCTCTCACTCTCACATTCTTTCGCATTTATATTCATCCACTCTCACATACTCCCACTCCCACATTCTTCCACTCTATCTCTCATTCTCACATTCTTCCACTCTCACATTCTCTCACTCTCACATTCTTCCACTCTCACATTATCACATTCTCTCACTCTCACATTCTTCCACTCTCACATTCTCTCACTCTCACATTCTTCCACTCTCACATTATCACATTCTCTCACTCTCACATTCTCCCACTCTCACATTCTCTCACTTTCACATTCTTCCACTCTCACATCCTCCCATTTTCACATTCTCTTACTCTCACATTCTTCCACTCTCACATTCTCTCACTCTCGCATTCTTCCACTCTCACATTCTCTCACTCTCACATCCTCCCATTCTCACATTCTCCCACTCTCACATTCTCTCACTCTCACATCCTCCCATTTTCACATTCTCCCACTCTCACATTCTCTCACTCTCACATCCTCCCATTTTCACATTCTCTCACTCTCACATTCTCTCACTCTCACATCCTCCCATTTTCACATTCTCCCACTCTCACATTCTTCCACTCTCACATTCTTCCACTCTCACATTCTTTCACTCTCACACTCTCACATTCTCTCACTCTCATATCCTCCCATTTTCACATTCTCCCTCTCTCACATTCTTTCACTCTCACGTTGTCTCACTCTCACATTCTCCCACTCTCACATTCTCATATTCTTGGCAATCTGACATCCCATCATAAACAAATTCCTAACAATCTGACAATCTACAATAAACAAATTCCCAACAATCTGACAATCTACAATAAACAGATTCCTTACTGTATGACATTTCAAGACAAATTCCTCAGTATCTGACATTCCACACTAAACCAATTCTTCACTGCACAACATTTTAAGATAAACAAATTTCTCACTGTATGACTTTCCCCAATAAACAAATTCCTCACAATCTGAAATTCCAGAATAAACAGATGAATTATTTTCTGATTTTTCCCTAATGAACCTATGTGAACCTATGTATCTTTTCTTTAAAATCACAGAATAGACACAATTAATCATATGTTTTTTCTGCTAGTCTCAGTCTGAAGTGCCAGGTATAAAATAGAAGAAAACTTAGAAAAGTTATTGCAGAAATGATGGAAATCTCTGTTTATCTTGTCCTGTCTGTTCTAGAAGAAAGGAAAACAGGAAAAGATATACTCTTTTATTTCGTTCTGAGACTAAACATAACATGAGAAAGGAACTATGTGAGGTTGCAGTTATAACTCGGGGAGAATGTGGAGAAGTAGTTATAACACAGAGAGGATGTGGAGATGTAGTTATAACACAGAGAGGATGTGGAGAAGTAGTTATAACACAGAGAGGATGTGAAGATGTAGTTATAACACAGAGACGATGTGGAGAAGTAGTTATAACACAGAGAGGATGTGAAGATGTAGTTATAACACAGAGACGATGTGGAGAAGTAGTTATAACACAGAGAGGATGTGAAGATGTAGTTATAACACAGAGAGGATGTGGAGAAGTAGTTATAACACAGAGAGGATGTGAAGAAGTAGTTATAACACAGAGAGGATGTGGAGATGTAGTTATAACACAGAGACGATGTGGATAAGTAGTTATAACATAGAGAGGATGTGGAGAAGTCAGTACTATCTTCACTCAGTGTTATCTTCATTCAGTGTTATCTTCACTTAGTGTTATCTTCATTCAGTGTTATCTTCACTTATAATTATCTTCATTCAGTGTTATCTTCATTCAGTGTTATCTCCACTTAGTGTTATCTTCATTCAATGTTATCTTCACTCAGTGTTATCTTCTCTTAGTGTTATCTTCACTCAGTGTTATCTTCACTCAGTGTTATCTTCATTCAATGTTATCTTCACTCAGTGTTATCTTCACTCAGTGTTATCTTCATTCAGTGTTATCTTCACTCAGTGTTATCTTCACGTGGTAGCTGATATCTACAAATTTGGTGGCGTTTCTTCTCTTATTTGCTGACGATGTAGCAGACACAAAAAGATGGTGAAAGAAAAGACAGTGAACCAGTAATGGAATCTTTTTTTTTTTAAATACAGAATGACAGCATTCAAAACATTATTTGATCGCTAAATAACAATTAACTTTTTACGTCCCCCACTCTCTCAATTCCTCATTCTCACATTCTTCCACTCTCGCATTCTCTCGCTCTCACATTCTTTCGCTTTTACATTCATCCACTCTCGCATTCTCTTACTCCCACATTCTTCCACTCTATCTCTCATTCTCACATTCTTCCACTCTCACATTCTCTCACTCTCACATTCTTCCACTCTCACATTATCACATTCTCTCACTCTCACATTCTCTCACTTTCACATTCTTCCACTCTCACATCCTCCCATTTTCACATTCTCTTACTCTCACATTCTTCCACTCTCACATTCTCTCACTCTCGCATTCTTCCACTCTCACATTCTCTCACTCTCACATCCTCCCATTTTCACATTATCCCACTCTCACATTCTCCCACTCTCACATTCTCCCATTCTCACATTCTCCCACTCTCACATTCTCTCACTCTCACATCCTCCCATTTTCACATTCTCTCACTCTCACATTCTCTCACTCTCACATCCTCCCATTTTCACATTCTCCCACTCTCACATTCTTCCACTCTCACATTCTTCCACTCTCACATTTTTTCACTCTCACACTCTCACATTCTCTCACTCTCATATCCTCCCATTTTCACATTCTCCCTCTCTCACATTCTTCCACTCTCACGTTGTCTCACTCTCACATTCTCCCACTCTCACATTCTCATATTCTTGGCAATCTGACATCCCATCATAAACAAATTCCTAACAATCTGACAATCTACAATAAACAAATTCCCAACAATCTGACAATCTACAATAAACAGATTCCTTACTGTATGACATTTCAAGACAAATTCCTCAGTATCTGACATTCCACACTAAACCAATTCCTCACTGCACAACATTTTAAGATAAACAAATTTCTCACTGTATGACTTTCCCCAATAAACAAATTCCTCACAATCTGAAATTCCAGAATAAACAGATGAATTATTTTCTGATTTTCCCTAATGAACCTATGTGAACCTATGTATGTTTTCTTTAAAATCACAGAATAGACACAATTAATCATATGTTTTTTCTGCTAGTCTCAGTCTGAAGTGCCAGGTATAAAATAGAAGAAAACTTAGAAAAGTTATTGCAGAAATGATGGAAATCTCTGTTTATCTTGTCCTGTCTGTTCTAGAAGAAAGGAAAACAGGAAAAGATATACTCTTTTATTTCGTTCTGAGACTAAACATAACATGAGAAAGGAACTATGTGAGGTTGCAGTTATAACTCGGGGAGAATGTGGAGAAGTAGTTATAACACAGAGAGGATGTGGAGATGTAGTTATAACACAGAGAGGACGTGGAGAAGTAGTTATAACACAGAGAGGATGTGAAGATGTAGTTATAACACAGAGGCGATGTGGAGAAGTAGTTATAACACAGAGAGAGGATGTGAAGATGTAGTTATAACACAGAGACGATGTGGATAAGTAGTTATAACACAGAGAGGATGTGAAGATGTAGTTATAACACAGAGAGGATGTGAAGATGTAGTTATAACACAGAGAGGATGTGAAGAAGTAGTTATAACACAGAGAGGATGTGGAGATGTAATTATAACACAGAGACGATGTGGATAAGTAGTTACAACATAGAGAGGACGTGGAGAAGTAGTTATAACACAGAGAGGATGTGGAGAAGTAGTTATAACACAGAGAGGATGTGGAGATGTAGTTATAACACAGAGACGATGTGGAGAAGTAGTTATAGAGGATGTGGTCAAGTAATGTTGTGATAAAGTGTTATAATACCTGTATCAAGCACTTGATGCTGTGATAAAGTGTTATAATACCTGTGTCAAGCACTTGATGCTGTGATAAAGTGTTATAATACCTGTATCAAGCACTTGATGCTGTGATAAAGTGTTATAATACCTGTGTCAAGCACTTAATGCTGTGATAAAGTGTTATAATACTTGTGTCAAGCACTTGATGCTGTGATAAAGTGTTATAATACCTGTGTCAAGCACTTGATGCTGTGATAAAGTGTTATGATACTTGTGTCAAGCACTTGATGCTGTGATAAAGTGTGAAGACAGCGAGCGTGAAGGTTACAATTTCTGACACAATAATAAACAGCTTTTTTACAGCTTTTTTCAAAGTACATGTATATAATGCGTATAAAGATACATCTGTCTCAGTATAGACACATCCAAATCGTTTTGCATTGCACGTGCAAAGAAAGTTGGAACAACAGACTCTGTCATCAATGGCGCGCAATTAGCTTAATGAAACATATCACAGAAGAGGTCTGGCCGAATAATCATTAACCAAGAGTACAAAATGTGATAAAGAATGAAAATGCAGAAGAATAATGTGGTTTTCTTAAAGGAAAAAAAACAAGGCATTTTTTTAAATATTAAGACTTACAACAGAACAATCTCTACAAGTAACCAAATATTTATACGTGTGCTTTATTGATTGCATGAAGTCTTGACAGAGGAAGGCATAAAGATACGATACAAATACTAGAGAAACTTGAGATATGAATATTACTAAGAATACGATGCATCATATGTCATCATCATCATCATCATCAGTTCCGACTGGCGTTGGCTAGTATGCTTCTCCAGAGTACACGATCCTTCATGCAGGCCATCAGCTCAGTTGGTGATCTCTCTCACACCATCCTGTCAGACTGTCCAGTATCATTTCTCTTGGTCTTCCTCTTGATCTTCTTCCTTCTATTTTTCCTGTTGTTATAAATTTTCTATGCCCCCTCTTCTCATTGCATGTCCTATGAAAGTACATTGTCTCTCTCCTACATTTTTTTACAAGACTTTTTCTGTCTCCAGCACTTCAAACATTCTCCATTCGTTATTTTTGCTGTCCAGGGGATTCGCAACATTCTTCTAATAAACCACATTTCTGCTGCTTCCAGTGATTTTTGTGCAGACCTGCCTATTGTCCATGATTCACTTCCATATAACAATATAGGTTCAGTGTAGCACTTTAAGACTCGTTTTCTAACATTCATTGATAAGTATGTGTTGGATAATATGTTTCTCATTCTCTGGAATGCAGTCTTTTGCTTGGCCTATTCTGTTCCTAATTTCTGTTTTGCATTTCTCATCTGAAGTTAATACTTCTCCAAGGTATTTGAATTTCTACGCCTGCTTTAGAATAGTTCCGTTTGATTTTATACTGCATGCTGGTGGATTCTGTTTGTTAGATATAACCATAGTCTCTGTCTTTTTGATGTTCAAAGTAAGGCCTTTCTGTTCACTTTCTTTGGCGACTTTATCCAAGAGATTTTGCAGGTCTTGTTGGTTCTCAGCTATCAGTACTGTGTCGTTAGCATATCGAAGGTTGTTAATATTGTATCCTCCAATTTTTATGCCTGGTTCTGTGATGATCGTTCTTAGAATATTCTCGCTGTACAGAGAAAAAAGGTCTGGAGATAGTACATATCCTTGTCGCACCCCTTGTTTTATAGGTTGATATTTTCCAGTTCTGTTTTGAACTCGAATTGCTGCTTCTTGCTGCCAGTATAGATGTTTTACAATCCTCAGGTCTTTGCCGTCTATATTTATGTCTTGAAGTATTTTAATAATCTCATCATGTTTCACCTTGTCGAATGTCATGGTGCAATTAATGAAGCATACTTCTGAAGCTCTTTCTGTTAGTGTTCGTAAAGCATAAATGGCATTGTGTGTTCCCTTTCCTTCAACAACAAACTGTTCATCTGCTATTTCCATTTTTATTTTTTTCCTTGTTCTTATAATAATTCTCGGAAGCATCATATGTACTGGAACCAAAAAGCTGCAATAAGAGTGAATAATGACATAGGTGGGTATCAGGATATAAAACCAAGCGTAAGACAGAGATGTGTAAGTTCGGCTGATCTATTCTCATTATACAGTCAAAACATCATGAGAGACACGTGAAAGGGATTAAGATAGAAGGCCATAATATCAACAACCAGAGACATGTAGATGATGCTGTTCTAACAGCAGAAAGTAAAAGCATTAATCAAGAAGGAAAAATACAGGTAGAAGGAACAGCTGTTGAAGAAGTAAACCATAGACAGCTACATAGACCAGAATGGTGACACCAGAAAGGAAGTTGGAATTGCAAAGCAGCATTGACCTTAAAAAATCTCGAGAATATATGGCACTCTAAAGTAATAAGCACAAAAATCAAGCTAAGATTATTCAACTGAAGTCTTGACAGAGGAAGGCATAAAGATACGATACAAATACTAGAGAAACTTGAGATATGAATATTACTAATAATACGATGCATCATATGTCATCATCATCATCATCATCATCATCAGTTCCGACTGGCGTTGGCTAGTATGCTTCTCCAGAGTACACGATCCTTCATGCAGGCCATCAGCTCAGTTGGTGATCTCTCTCACACCATCCTGTCAGACTGTCCAGTATCATTTCTCTTGGTCTTCCTCTTGATCTTCTTCCTTCTATTTTTCCTGTTGTTATAAATTTTCTATGCCCCCTCTTCTCATTGCATGTCCTATGAAAGTACATTGTCTCTCTCCTACATTTTTTTACAAGACTTTTTCTGTCTCCAGCACTTCAAACATTCTCCATTCGTTATTTTTGCTGTCCAGGGGATTCGCAACATTCTTCTAATAAACCACATTTCTGCTGCTTCCAGTGATTTTTGTGCAGACCTGCCTATTGTCCATGATTCACTTCCATATAACAATATAGGTTCAGTGTAGCACTTTAAGACTCGTTTTCTAACATTCATTGATAAGTATGTGTTGGATAATATGTTTCTCATTCTCTGGAATGCAGTCTTTTGCTTGGCCTATTCTGTTCCTAATTTCTGTTTTGCATTTCTCATCTGAAGTTAATACTTCTCCAAGGTATTTGAATTTCTACACCTGCTTTAGAATAGTTCGTTTGATTTTATACTGCATGCTGGTGGATTCTGTTTGTTAGATATAACCATAGTCTCTGTCTTTTTGATGTTCAATGTAAGGCCTTTCTGTTCACTTTCTTTGGCGACTTTATCCAAGAGATTTTGCAGGTCTTGTTGGTTCTTATCTATCAGTACTGTGTCGTTAGCAAATCGAAGGTTGTTAATATTGTATCCTCCAATTTTTATGCCTGGTTCTGTGATGATCGTTCTTAGAATATTCTCGCTGTACAGAGAAAAAAGGTCTGGAGATAGTACACATCCTTTTCGCACCCCTTGTTTTAGTGGTTGATATTTTCCAGTTCTGTTTTCAACTCGAATTGCTGCTTCTTGCTGCCAGTATAGATGTTTTACAATCCTCAGGTCTTTGCCGTCTATATTTATGTCTTGAAGCATTTTAATAATCTCATCATGTTTCACCTTGTCGAATGTCATGGTGCAATTAATGAAGCATACTTCTGAAGCTCTTTCTGTTAGTGTTCGTAAAGCATAAATGGCATTGTGTGTTCCCTTTCCTTCAACAACAAACTGTTCATCTGCTATTTCCATTTTTATTTTTTCCTTGTTCTTATAATAATTCTCGGAAGCATCATATGTACTGGAACCAAAAAGCTGCAATAAGAGTGAATAATGACATAGGTGGGTATCAGGATATAAAACCAAGCGTAAGACAGAGATGTGTAAGTTCGGCTGATCTATTCTCATTATACAGTCAAAACATCATGAGAGACACGTGAAAGGGATTAAGATAGAAGGCCATAATATCAACAACCAGAGACATGTAGATGATGCTGTTCTAACAGCAGAAAGTAAAAGCATTAATCAAGAAGGAAAAATACAGGTAGAAGGAACAGCTGTTGAAGAAGTAAACCATAGACAGCTACATAGACCAGAATGGTGACACCAGAAAGGAAGTTGGAATTGCAAAAGCAGCATTGACCTTAAAAAATCTCGAGAATATATGGCACTCTAAAGTAATAAGCACAAAAATCAAGCTAAGATTATTCAACTGAAATCTAATATCCACCCTCATTTATGCATGCAAAAGCTGGAAAACAACTAAGGAAATAGACAAAAAATTAAACTCTTTTGACAACAAATGCCTAAGGAAAAATATTCGGTATCAAGTGGAACGAATACGAGAACAACGCAGAGATAAGGCAGATGAGCAAACAACAACCTGTCTTATGGGTGATCAGGAACAGGAGATGGACATATGTCGCTCACGTGATGAGAAGAAACTGTCAGAGAATCCCAAAACAAGCTATCAAGTGGAACACAGCAGGCCGAAGAAAAAGAGGTCAACCACGTGAAACTCTAAAGAGGACATTGTTAAGAGAGGCCAAATTAGTAGGGATAAAATCCCTTGATGCGGATGAAAAGCTTGCCGAAAATAGGAAAATTGGCAAACTATAATGCGAGCCCTATGTGACGTTTAACGGCACAGGAAGGATTTAAGATATAAGATGTAAGAAAGCAGTTTGCATAAGCTTGTGAACAAGATAAGTGAAGAGAGCAACCAAAGAGACCCAGAGAATAACACCAACAAGACAGAAACGATGGTCATATCGAAAAGACTGAATATACAAAAGTACAACATCCTTTCAGACAGGAAGACACTGAAACATGTAAATAAATTCAATTACCTTAGAGCAACAATAACAGCTGATGGTAAGAGCACAAATGAAATAAAAACACTAGTAGGTTAGCAAAGATAGCTTTTTATGTCATGAAGAAGATACTAACAAATGTGACGTGGCTAAAAGTGAATAAAGTGTTGTACAAAGCCCCTGTTATTACATGGTTGTGAAACTTGGACAGCTAACAAAAAGATACCAAAGAAACGTGAATCAACAAAAGTGAGGTTTTTGTAAAAAAAGGTGCAATAAATATCTTAGACGGACAGAAACCAAATGAAGAAGTCCTCAATTTAGTTTCAAAGCAATGAAAATAGTTAACATTTTTGTTAAAAATAATCAAAACTTCTTGGTCGTGCTATGGGAAGACATATGTTAGAGAACTTGGACATGTCATGGGAAGACAGAAGTTAGAGAACTTGGAGATGACATGAGAAGACAAAATTTAGAGAACTTGGAGATGAATGAATGAATGAATAATCTTTATTTTTCAGGGGTAAAGAATTGGGCACGCAGGCCCGTCTTACATTCTGCCCTTCATCACTCCATCTTTCATTCTTCCCACACACTTGATTTAATACAAATATACAAATTAAATTAGGAAAAAACATATCAAAAGAGTGTAAGATTTAACTACTACATTCAAAGTAAAAGAGAAGAAGTAATTAACCTAATAAAATAGCACTCACGCACACATACATACGCAGACATATGCATAAACAAAAATACATTGTAAATACAGATCTTCTAACATATGTTTTTTAAACAGACTTTAAAATAATTTCTAACAATATCTAACAAGTTGCTTTTCTAACTATGTCATTTTAGTACTTGATGGTTGGCGAGTCACGTGTTGGGAGAGTGCTGGTTATTTTATGGAGGCATATAATTACAAGCAAGTAAATAATGAAACAGGTTTGAGTTAAAGGATGAAGTATTACCAATGGATTTTAAATTGTAGGGGAGGGTGTTCCAGAGCTGTACTGCAGAGTATGCAAGGCTTTTCTTGTACAGATCAATCCTGGGTTTAGGAAGAAGACAGCTTTTTAAACGCTGGCATGAGAAGACAGAAGTTAGAGAACTTGGACATGTCATGAGAAGACAGAGAACTTAGTAGTGACTTGAGAATTTAAGGGGAACGGAAGAGAGGAAACCTAAGAATAGACGGACTAAACTACATCGGAAGCGAACAGTTTTGTTTTATTGACTAGTCAAGCTAATTACCAAACAAGACAGAGAAACATGACGGCCAAAACTGTTCAGCATATTACATATACAGCCTGTCTAGAACAAGATAGAGAAACAAGATAGCTAACCCAGTGCTGTTCAGCAAATCATGTATCTGCACAGCTTGTGCCACCTGTCTGGTACGGATGGCTGAACGTAATGAGAAACACAGTTTGCACAATTCATGTTTTCATTTCTTCTCCCTTCACTGTGGCAGAATTGTAGGAGACCCGGAAGTAGACAGTAAACTAAATGACACAATAATCTGATGAATGTACTGAAACTGATAATGATGAAGCGTCATTGTATGATTATTTGATTATAAATATAAGAAAGACAACATAAAGACTATGTCTCTGTCTGTCTGTCTGTCTGTCTGTCTGTCTGTCTGTCTGTCTGTCTGTCTCTCTCTCTCTCTCTCTCTCTCTCTCTCTCTCTCTCTCCACAGTCTACACCAGTGACTACAATTGTATTAATCTAGAATCAGTCGAGCTATACAATTTAATTAGATGAAGCAAAAACAATGGCATGATTATAAATACAGATAAAATCAGTGCTCATAATAAGACGGAAACTATAAAACGCAACAAAAGCACTTCGGCTCTGCACGGAAACATCACAGATAGAAAACGTTAGCGAGCACAAAACAGTAGTTCATATTATTGACCAACATCTGACCTGGAACTCTCATGTGCAAGGTTTAACAAAACTCATCGCACAAAAAGTATACCAATTAGCTAAAATTAAGCTCTTCATCGATCAAGACACAAGGAAGATATATTACATATCACATATACAAATACATTTAGACTATTTGCTCAACAGTTTGGGATGGTTGCTCAGTGTTAAATATAAAGAGGCTTTGCTCACTCCAAAAGCGAGCAGTAAAGCTTATTAGTGACAAAGATCAAGCACAAACAACTAACCACCACAAACGTATCAAAATACTGCCTCTTAAGAACAGGTTCCTCTTCAACAAAGCCAAGTTAGTACATCAAATTCTTTCACGGCATGCCCCGCCTTATCTATGGAACCTGTTTAAATTTAGCCCAAAGTGCAGCCAATGCTTGAACAATATATGTCTTCCAAAACCTAGACTTGATCTTTACAAGAAAAGCTTTAGTTATTCTGCTGCTCATCTTTGGAATATCCTCCCATCCTATAAAAAAAATATAAATTATACTCCTTCCTACAACTACAAGCTTTCCCAATATCTATTTGATGTCGACTACATGCCTTCATGAATCATAAAACTTAAAAGTTAATTTAGACTGCTCTTACAGACACTGAATACAGTTAATTGTTTGTTCTGAATAGTCTCGAAATTTTTGTTTGGTAGACAGTCATTTATATATATATGTAGTTACTTCTGTACTGAGTGAATGGATAAGAGCGAAACGTAAATGTTATATTTTATTTTATGTCTCTCAGCTTCAATGTTAGTTATGTTTGTTACATGACAGCATATTTGTAGAATGTCTGGAATAGAGTGAAAGATGTATGATAAAGGGCAGAATGTCAGACGGGCCTGCGTGCCCAATTTTTAACCCTTTTGAAATAAAGATCAATCAATCAATCAATCAATCAATCAATCTCTGCCCCTATTTCTCGTTCTATTTCTCTGTCTATGTATCTCTCTGTCCTCTGTTTCTCTGTCTCTCTCTCTGCCTGTCTGTCTGTCTCTATCTCTCTGCCTGTCTCTGTCTCTCTTTGTCTCTCTCTCTCTCTGCCTGTCTCTGACTCTCTCTCTCTGTGTCTCTCTCTGACTTTATCTGTCACTGT
Organism: Achatina immaculata; assembly: GCA_009760885.1. Classification (NCBI taxonomy): domain Eukaryota; kingdom Metazoa; phylum Mollusca; class Gastropoda; order Stylommatophora; family Achatinidae; genus Lissachatina; species Lissachatina immaculata. The sequence continues at coordinate 29,628,193 of CM019692.1, read as the reverse complement.
CTCTCTTTCCCTGCCTCTCTGTGTGTCTCCCTCTGCCTGTGTCTGTCTGTGTATCTTTGCCTGTCTGTCTGTTTCTCTTTCTGCCAATCTCCGACTCTTGCTATGCGCCTCTGTCTCTCTCTATATGTGTGTCTTTCTATCTGTTCTCTCTCTGTCTCTCTCTATATGTCTGTCTTTCTATCTGTTCTCTTTCTGTCTCTTTCTATATGTCTGTCTTTCTACCTGTTCTCTCTCTGTCTCTGTATCTCTATATCTCTCTATCTCTGTGTCTCTATTTCTCTGTATCTGTGTCTCTATATCTCTCTGACTCTGTGTTTCTATATCTCTCTGTCTCTGTGTCTCTATGTCTCTCTGACTCTGTGTTTCTATATCTCTCTGTCTCTGTGTCTCTATATCTCTCTATCTCTATGTCTCTATATCTCTCTGTCTCTGTGTCTATATATATATATATCTGTGTCTCTCTCTATATATATATCTCTGTGTCTCTATATATCTCTCTGTCTCTGTGTCTCTATATCTCTGTATCTCTATATCTCTCTGTGTCTCTATCTCTCTATCTCTGTGTCTCTATATCTCTCTATTTCTGTATCTCTATATCTCTCTATATCTCTATCTCTCTATCTCTGTATCTCATATCTCTCGGTGTCTCTATCTCTCTGTCTCTGTCTCTATATCTATCTATCTCTGTGTCTCTATATCTCTCTATCTCTGTGTCTCTATATCTCTCTGTGTCTCTATATCTCTCTATCTCTGTGTCTCTATATATATCTCTGTGTGTCTCTTTCTCTTTTTTCGCCTCTGATTCTATCTGAATCTTGCTGTCTCTCTTTCTTTGCCTCTCTCTCTCTCTGTTGCTCTCTGGCTCTCTCTATCTTTGTCTCTCCGTATCTCTCCCCCTCTCTCTCTGTCTCCGTCACTGTTGGGGCAGAAATCATGCATTGATTCCTGAACGCCATTCTCTGTGTGTGAGACTACGACCATCAACTGAAAAAAAAAGAGGAAATCCCAGCCCTGGATGTTTTTATTTCTAGCTCCAAGAGGTGGCGCTTTGAAGTCGTGGGAAAGTGTCCCCGTGGCGCCACCTGGCCGGTTGTTTCTGCCAGAAATTGTCGATGTATTATGAAAGATGACTAGCGATTGATGTGAACATAGAGAGACATTTCTGACAGCAGGGACTCCAATTTCCCAGACAGCCCACCACTTCCTTGACTTTCTAGCACTGCGGGCGGTATCGATACATTTACAGACGGACCTTTTTTTTTAGCCGAAAAATTTTCAAAGTGGCTTATTTTACACACAAAAAAAAAAAAGTTAACATCGTAAATAGGAGAAGAATTATCTGAAAAATACAACATATCAGAAAAAAAGTTGTTTACACAATACAGCATGTCATAACAAATGTTTTACAATACAATATGTCAGGACACATTTGCGTGCAATACAACATGTCAGAGAAAAGTTTGAACGATACAACATATCAAAGGAATGTTTGAATGATACAACATATCACAGAAATATTGAGAAAATACAGCATTTCAGACAAATATTTAGACAATACACTATTTCAGACAAATATTTAGACGATACAGCGCTCAAGAGAAATATTTGAACAATGAAACTTATCAGGAAAAAATGACCACAAATCATATTTTACACAAAAAGACTACAAATGTTGTATGGATATTTGGGTGGAGCGTCTGACAAGACCGCTGGTATGAAGATTTTGCCATGTCTTGTCCTGTTTTGTCTTGTCTTGTTATGTCTTGTTTTGTTTCGTCTTGTCTTGTTTTGTCTTGTCTTGGCTTGAGTGACTTGTTGGGAGTGGGGAGAAAGTACAGGGGTGGAAGCGTGCCTAGGATAGACTGAATGTATTATCTTCTTTATCAATACATTTTAGCTTTTTCAATCATTCATCATCAGCATCATCGCCTTTCACTCTCTTGCGAGCACAGGCCACGGATAAAGGTTCTCCAGTCATCAATGTTCTTGGAAATATTCTCTGCTTCCTTCCATGTGTATCCCTTGTCTCTGAGCACTGTCATCATTTCTCTTCTCCAAGTAAGTCTAGGTCTTCCTCGTTTTCTATTTCCTTGAGGATTCCATGTCAGTGCCTGTCTTGCTATGCTGGCGTCGGGTTTTCTCAGAGTGTGGCTAATCCACCTCAACTTCCTTGACATGATTTGTAGGTTCTTAGGTTCTTGTCCTACCCTTTCCCAGAGCTCCTCGTTCCTGATCTTGTCCTGCCATTTAATGTTTAAAATCCTCCTCAAGCAGTAGTTAATGAATGTTTGTATCCTCTATTTTTCAATCATTGACCTTGACCTAAATGTTAGTGTGACAATGTCTGAGCTTTGAAATTCTTAAAATCGGTCAAAATTTTCAGCATTTTTTTGCCATCTTTATCTATCCCTAAATCCCGACCCGCTGTAGTCCAGGTAGCTTCTCTTTCCTTTGTTTACACATTTTCAAGATAACCACACACAGTTAGTAATAACTAAAATACACAAAGTTAGTAATAACTAAAATTCACACATATTGGCACAGATACACACAGATTCACTCACGGCCACACACTCTCACTGGCAGTTTCAGCCGTGTCTTCCCCCCCCCCCCCCCAGCACTAAACTAGCATTCAAGACAGTTGCCACGGCACAAACACATTCCTTCACACAATGTTAAAATGTGTAAGAAACATCATGAAACATCATGATATATCTTTTTGTTACGACTGTCAATGTTAATCACTGTTCATCATCACTGTTAGAATATGATAGTATCACTTCATGCGATCACTTATGCGGAGTCGAACCTTCCATTACCACATTGGCCAGCGTGCGGGAATCGCCACTTTACAAAGCTTCTTAGTTCCCCTCATCAAAAGCTGTCAAGCTTTCAAGAAAATGTCCATGGCGAACTGGAAGGAAAATGGGCATTTTTTTGTTGTCTCCTGTTCCTGAACTTGCCATTGGAATTCTTCTCTTGCTTGTATTCCAGCGAACGACATAATTAGACTTATTAATTTTCATTTGTACGGCCAGCGAGACATTGTGTGATCGTCCATCATTTGTGTACATTAACTCTTTCCATCTCAAGAATCGGTTAATTTGTTCCTTTTTGACAGAGGACGCGCCAAACGTCACTTTCCCGCGCATGCATTAGCCCGACTAGGCCAGGCAGAGTTCTGTCTGTAGTTTCCTAAACAATAAACAATAATCAACGAGGGAATTTTTCCCTGACAGGTAAAAATCGGAAACTTTGAAAGGGAATTGCATGGTGGCGGTGATTGTCACATACATAAAGGCAGTGAAATGGTGCAGATTATCCAACTGGATGGTGGAATTGTTTGATCAGTCTCTTGCTTTGTGTTCCTACGCCATGTCCAGATCTGAACTTTGTTTTTGTTCAGCGTATTAATAATGGATGCCACTCGTGCCCTGGTTTTGTTTTTATATTTTTAAAATTGAGCATGCTCTTGTTTATCTCCTGTTCTTATTTTAGATATTATTATTATTATTATTATTATTATTATTATATGCCATGTTGGCTAGCAATGAATGCTTCTCCATCTTGTATGATTCTTGGTGTTCTGATCTGTTCTCATGCTTTTGTTTTTCTATACCAGTTGGTCAGTCCACTGAGATATTTTTCTCTTGGTCTTCCTCTCTTCCTTTTCCCCTTGATTTTTCCAGTCATCTAAAACTTCAGTCTTCTCATGACATGACCAAATTCTCTAACCTTTGTCTTCTCATAACATGTCCAGATCTTCCATGTTTCTTACTGTTTCTTCCATGTTTCTTAACATTTTGTTCTAGTTTCTTTGTCACCTCTGTTGTTCCAGTTTCTTTGTCATCTCTGTTGTTCCAGTTTCTTTGTCATCTCTGTTGTTCCAGTTTCTTCATCATCTTTTCATTGACTATCCAAGTTTCACAACCATTAAGCAATGTTCACTCTAAATAGCACTGTAATACTATTTTCTTCAGTTTTAGGGACGTTTTCTTATTTGTTAGTTTCTTCTTATTTGTTAATATCTTCTTATATGTTAATATCTTCTTCATGAAATAAAAAGCTTCCTCTACTTTACCTGTTCATCATTTTCTTTCAGTTGTGTACTTGCTATGATGTGTTAGTGTTGCTCCAAGGTAACTAAATTTGTTTATTTGTGTCAGCTTCTTCTGTTGCACTTTGGTATGTTTATTCTTGTCTGTATTACCACTGCTTCTGTCTTGTTTTTCTTTAGCTCTAGGCCTATTTTTATTGCTCTCTTTAATAATCTTGTTCAGAAGTTTCTGCAAACTGCTTTCACTTTCTGCTCTTAGAACAGTGCCAGCTACATTTCTCAGGTTATTGCCATTATGGCCTTCTGTCTCAGTTCCTTTCGCGTGTCGCTCTTGTTTTCACAGACAGATCAGGCAACAATACACATCCTTGTCTTACGCCTCGTTTTATATCCTGATACTCACCTGTGTCTTTGTTCACTCTTACTATCGTTCTTTGCTTCCAGTACACATTCTTAATAATTCTCATATCTCTACCAATCTATATCAAGTTTTTCTAGCATTTGTATCATATCTTAATTTCAAAAGCTTCCAGGTAATCAAAAGCTTCCAGGTAATCACAAGCTTCCAGGTAATCAAAAGTATAAATCTTTGTTTACCTCTGTAGATCATTCTGTTACAGTTCTTAGTTATGGGAGTGTGAATTATGAGAATATAAAATATGGGACTATAAATATGGAAGTGTGAATTATAAGAATATAAAATATGGGACTATAAATATGGAAGTGTGAATTATAAGAATATAAAATATGGGACTATAAATATGGGAGTGTGAATTATGAGAATAAAAATATGGGACTATAAATATGGGAGTGTGAATTATGAGAATATAAAATATGGGACTATAAATATGGAAGTGTGAATTATAAGAATATAAAATATGGGACTATAAATATGGAAGTGTGAATTATAAGAATATAAAATATGGGACTATAAATATGGAAGTGTGAATTATGAGAATATAAAATATGGGACTATAAATATGGGAGTGTGAATTATGAGAATATAAAATATGGGACTATAAATATGGGAGTGTGAATTATGAGAATATAAAATATGGGACTATAAATATGGGAGTGTGAATTATGAGACTGTGGGATATGGGGGCGTAAACAAATTGTTTTATGCCTCATTTCATGTCCTGATAATCTTTTACATATTTGGATTTTATTTATCAAAGACTTATTTTATATCATGTCCTTATTTTAGATATCAGCAACTAGAAAACATTTATCTATTATTTTATGTCATGTAATATTGTAGATATATATGTAAATCAAAACATACAAATGTGATTGATTCTTTTTTTTTTTTTTCAGATAGAAACAACTCACTCAAGTGTTACTTTGTGCAATCTGCCAGAAATGTTTGTCTCAGAAGGGAAATTTGTGTCCAGTAACTGACAACAATTCTTTCAAGACAGTTGCAGCCCTGACAAAGTTTAGTTAATTGCTTGCAGTTTCTTTCTAAATTTTCTAAAACAATATTTAGTTCTTTACAAAGTTAATAATACAATAACAGTGCAATATTACTTGCTTGCTGTTACTTTTCTGAGCTTCTTATCGTCAATCTAATGCTCCTTTTTATGATTTCACTGGCTTGTTATAGAAACCTCCACGTTTCTTGTGTTACTGGCTTATTATAGAAACCTCCATGTTTCTTGTGTCACTAGCTTGTTATAGAAACCATGTTTTTTTGTTTCTGTATCACTTGCTTATAGAATCCTCCATGTTTCTTGTTGTTGTGTCACTGGAATTTTATAAAATTCTTTATGTTTTTTGTTATTGTGTCACTGGCTTGTTATAGAATTCTTCATGTTTCTTGTTACTATGTCACTGGCTTGTTATAGAATCCTTCATGTTTCTTGTTGTTGTGTCACTGGTTTGTTATAGAATCCTTCATGTTTCTTGTTCATGTGTCAATGGCTTGTTATAGAAACCTTCATGTTTCTTGTTGTTGTGTCACTGGTTTGTTATAGAATCCTTCATGTTTCTTGTTCATGTGTCAATGGCTTGTTATAGAAACCTTCATGTTTCTTGTTGTTGTATCACTGGTTTGTTATAGAATCCTTCATTGTTTTTGTTGTTGTGTCATTGTCTTGTTATAGAATCCTCCAAGTTTTTGTTACTGTGTCACTTTCTTGTTCTAAAATCCTCCATGTTTTTTTTTACTGTGTCACTGGCTTGTTCTAAAATCCTCCATTTTTTCTGTGTAAAATTCACCTTACACTCTGTTGTCTTTTCTTTTGTCTAGAATGAATTTGTTTAAAAGAATCTATGACAAAAGATTAGAAATATTTTTTAAAATTCAAGTTAATGTTTATATATACAATATGTTTTACAATATACATTTATTTACTCTCTGTTAGTTTTATCATGAATTCTATATAGTGCACCATCTTTCATGTGACTGGTGGGTGATCACCCTGACCCGAGATGCTCTGGCACCCATCTTTCATGTGACTGGTGGGTGATCACCCTGACCCGAGATGCTCTGACAACAGTTAATGCACCCATCTTTCATGTGACCCCTGACCTAAGATGCTCTGGTTGGCATTTCTGTACAAATAGTACTTGGATCTTTTTTTAAATTGAAGAAAGAAAGACAGTCAGATGCTGTCAGATTCACATCTCAATTTGTCCCGTTCACATCTCATGCTGTCAGATTCACATCTCATGCTGTCAGATTCACATCTAATGTTGCCAGACTCAAGTTGAAGCCTTCCATTTTGAGCTGAACTGACTGCCGACTTCTGGATTCTTGCTAAAGCGCAGTTCCAATGGCTTGAAGGATGAGCGCACTAATTTCTGTGCTACCCCATCATTCAGTGAACAAACAGTAGTTTTGTCTCATATCTCCACAGAAAACTGACTTACAACATAGCTACATATAAAAAATATTTCACATTCATGGAAGCATTGTTGACTGAGCATGCTAAAACATCTTGTATTGTTGCGTTTACAATTGTACAATAATGACACAGACATTGTCAAGAAAGTTAAAGTTAAAAGTGACACAGACATTGTCAAGAAAATTAAAGTTAAAAGTGACACAGACATGTTAAAAATGTATCAGGAAAGAAAAGAGAAATTGAGCGTAGTGGGTAGCAAGGATGATGTGATCTAGAATTAATATTCCAAGAAGTAAATGATAGTTGGTATAGCACACAGAAGGAGAATTACTGTCTGTTTGTTCATGTTTATTGTTTATAAATAGTAAGACTTTCACAAAAACTTATCAATATTTATGTTTCTTTATTGTTTATAACTGGTAAGACTTTCACAAAAACTTGTAAATCATTATGTTTATTTATTCATCTGCCCAACAGATGTCCAAGGCTATTATTATGCATGGTAAGGCAAAAGACATTCTTTTTCTTTGTTTACACATTTTCGAGATAACCACACACAGTTAGTATAACTAAATACACAAAGTTAGTAATAACTAAAATTCACACATATTCGCACAGATACACACACAGATTCACTCACGACCACACACTCTCACTGGCAGTTTCAGCCGTGTCCCCCCCCCCCCCAGCATTCAAGACAGTTGCCACGGCACAAACACATTCCTTCACACAATGTTAAAATGTGTAAGAAACATCATGAAACATCATGATATATCTTTTTGTTACGACTGTCATTGTTAATCACTGTTCATCATCACTGTCAGAATGTGATAGTATCACTTCATGCGATCACTTATGCGGAGTCGAACCTTCCATTACCACATTGGCCAGCGTGCGGGAATCGCCACTTTACAAAGCTTCTTAGTTCCCCTCATCAAAAGCTGTCAAGCTTTCAAGAAAATGTCCATGGCGAACTGGAAGGAAAATGGGCATTTTTTTTTGTTGTCTCCTGTTCCTGAACTTGCCATTGGAATTCTTCTCTTGCTTGTATTCCAGCGAACGACATAATTAGACTTATTAATTTTCATTTGTACGGCCAGCGAGACATTGTGTGATCGTCCATCATTTGTGTACATTAACTCTTTCCATCTCAAGAATCGGTTAATTTGTTCCTTTTTGACAGAGGACGCGCCAAACGTCACTTTCCCGCGCATGCATTAGCCCGACTAGGCCAGGCAGAGTTCTGTCTGTAGTTTCCTAAACAATAAACAAAATCAACGAGGGAATTTTTCCCTGACAGGTAAAAATCGGAAACTTTGAAAGGGAATTGCATGGTGGCGGTGATTGTCACATACATAAAGGCAGTGAAATGGTGCAGATTATCCAACTGGATGGTGGAATTGTTTGATCAGTCTCTTGCTTTGTGTTCCTACGCCATGTCCAGATCTGAACTTTGTTTTTGTTCAGCGTATTAATAATGGATGCCACTCGTGCCCTGGTTTTGTTTTTATATTTTTAAAATTGAGCATGCTCTTGTTTATCTCCTGTTCTTATTTTTGATATTATTATTATTATTATATGCCATGTTGGCTAGCAATGAATGCTTCTCCATCTTGTATGATTCTTGGTGTTCTGATCTGTTCTCATGCTTTTGTTTTTCTATACCAGTTGATCAGTCCACTGAGATATTTTTCTCTTGGTCTTCCTCTCTTCCTTTTCCCCTTGATTTTTCCAGTCATCTCAAACTTCAGTCTTCTCATGACATGACCAAATTCTCTAACCTTTGTCTTCTCATAACATGTCCAGATCTTCCATGTTTCTTACTGTTTCTTCCATGTTTCTTAACATTTTGAGCAAGTTTCAGGTAACACTTTGAATAAGTTTCAGTTAACATTTTGAGCAAGTTTCAGGTAACACTTTGAATAAGTTTCAGTTAACATTTTGAGCAAGTTTCAGGTAACACTTTGAATAAGTTTCAGTTAACATTTTGAGCAAGTTTCAGGTAACACTTTGAATAAGTTTCAGTTAACATTTTGAGCAAGTTTCAAGTAACATTGTGTCAGATTCACAGTTTCTGTTAGTGTCCATGAGCTCTCACAATGATCCTCCCCATCTTGGCCAAGATTCTCAGGTCAAAAAAGTGTGAATAACCAACCAAAAAAGTGTGAATAACCAACCAGAAAAGTGTGAATAACCAACCAGAAAAGTGTGAATAACCAGCCAGAAACCTTAATTAACTTCATTGCTAGACCCATAGCTATCATCATCATCATCATCATCATCATCATCATCATCATGTGCCGTGCCGATTGGCGTTGGCTATTATGCTCCTCCAGAGTACCCGATCCTTCATGCAGGCCGTCAACTCAGTTGGTGATCTCTCTCACACCATCCCGTCAGACTGTCCAGTATCATTTCTCATGGTCTTCCTCTTGATCTTCTTCTTTCTATTTTCCTGTTGTTATAATATTTTCAATGCCCCTTCTTCTCATTGCATGTCCTATGAAAGTACATTGTCTCTTTCTTATCTTTTTGACAAGATGTTTTATCTCTCCAGCTCTTCTCATACATTCTTCATTAGTTATTTTTGCTGTCCAGGGGATTCGCAACATTCTTCTAATAAACCACATTTCTGCTGCTTCCAGTGATTTTTGTGCAGACCTGCCTCTTGTCCATGATTCACTTCCATATAACAAGATAGGTTCAATATAGCATTTTAGGACTCGTTTTCTAACATTCATTGATAAGTATGTGTTGGATAATATGGTTCTTAATCTCTGAAACGCGGTCTTTGTGTGGCCTATTCTGTTCCTAATTTCTGTTCTGCATTTCCCATCTGAAGTTATTACTGCTCCAAGGTATTTCAATTTCTGAACTTGCTTTAGAATAGTTCCGTTTGATTTTATACTGCATGCTGATGGATTCTGTTTCTTAGATATAACCATAGTCTCTGTCTTTTTGATGTTCAATGTAAGGCCTTTCTGTTCACTTTCTTTGGCAACTTTATCCAAGAGATTTTGCAGGTCATGTTGGTTCTCAGCTATCAGTACTGTGTCGTCAGCATACCGAAGGTTGTTAATATTGTATCCTCCAATTGTTATGCCTGGTTCTGTGATGATCGTTTTTAGAATATTCTCGCTATACAGAGAAAAAAGGTCTGGAGATAGTACACATCCTTGTCGCACCCCTTGTTTTATAGGTTGATATTTTCCAGTTCTATTTTCAACTCGAATTGCTGCTTCTTGCTGCCAGTATAGATGTTTTACAATCCTCAGGTCTTTGCCGTCTATATTGATGTCTTCAAGCATTTTAATAATTTCATCATGTTTCACCTTGTCGAATGCCTTGGTGTAATCAATGAAGCATAAGTTAAACTCGCTGTTTAGCTACACTTAACATTCTCTTCATTCATTATAATACCTCTCTACTAAGTCCACCCCTTCTTACTTTTCAAACCTCCTCACAGCATCACTTTGCAACCCCTCTTCCCCAGTCATCTATTTCAACTTCTCCTGGCTAGGTCAACACTGTATCACACTCTCTCCCCTCCCCAGTTCCTCATCCACCACCCCAGTTACAACCCACCTACCACATATCACAGGTCTCCACGTTCTACTAAATCCATTCCTGACACACACCGCCGGACAAACCTTCAAACATTTGAGACAAAGAGACAAACCATCAAGCATTTGAGACAAAGAGACAAGCAATCAAGCATGTAAGACAAAGAGACAAGCCATCAAGCATCTGAGACAAAGAGACAAACCTTCAAACATTTGAGACAAAGAGACAAACCATCAAGGATTTGAGACAAAGAGACAAGCCATCATGCATGTGAAACAAAGAGACAAGCCATCAAGCATTTAAGACAAAGAGACAAAACATCAAACATTTGAGACAAAGAGACAAACCATCAAGCATTTGAGATAAAGAGACAAGCTATCAAGCATTTAAGACAAAGAAATAAACTATCAAGCGTATGAGATAAAGAGACAAGCCATACAGCATTTGAGACAAAGAGAAACATTATCAAGAATTTCAGACAAAGAAACAAGCCATCAATAATTTAAGACAAAGAGACAAGCCATCGAGCATTTGAGAGAAAAGCCATGAAGCATTTGAGACAAAGAGAAACGCCAACAAGAAATTCAGACAAAGAAACAAGCCAACAAGCGCTTCAGACAAAGAAACAAACCATCAAGCATCTGTGACAAAGAGACAAGTCATCGAGCATTGGAGACAAAGAGACAAACTATCAAGCATTTGAGACAAAGAGACAAGCCAATAAGAATTTCAGACAAAGAGCGAAGCCATTAAGAATTTCAGACAAAGAGAAACACCATCAAGAATTTCTGACAAAGAGAAACACCACCAAACATTTATGACAAAGAGATAAGCCATCAAGCATTTGCGACAAAGAGACAAGCCAGCGAGCATTTGAGACAAAGAGACAAGTCATCAAGCATTTGAGACAAAGAGACAAACTATCAAGTATTTGAGACAAAGAGACAAGCCATCGTGCATGTGAGACAAAGAGATAAGCCATCAAGCATTTGAGACAAAGAGAAAAGCCATCAAGCATTTCAGACAAAGAGAAACACCATCAAGAATTTCAGACAAAGAAACACGCCATCAAGAATTTTAGACAAGATATTCCATCGAGAATATGAGACAAGGAAACACGCCATCGAGAAGTTCAGATAGACAGACAACCTATCAAGAATTAAGACAGAGACAATCCAGTGAACATCTGAGACCGGGAGTCAAGCCATCAAGAATTTGAGACAAAGAGACAAGCCATCAAGAATTTGAGATCGAGAAACACACAAAAGCAGAGGATATCCTGATAATGATGGGAAACCATTCAAAAATATCCCAATAATATTTGAAATATTAACAAAGATATAATGTTTTAAAATATAAAGTAAGAAATAATGTTTGAAAATGTATAGAAAGAAATAATATTTGAAAATTTTCACAAAGACATGATGTTTGAAAACATAAAGAAAGAAATCATGTTTGAAATGTTAATAAAGAATTAATGTGTTAAAATATTAACAAATAAATAATATGTTACAATACTAACACAGAAGTAATACAGAAAATGTTTGAAAATATTTTAAAAAAAAGAAATAAAGTTTTAACTTGTTAACAAAGAAATTATCAAGGGATGGGAAAAAGGAAACTTTGTATGGAAAGAGCAAGCAAAGCTGCTGCCTGTTTGAGAGCAAAGGAGGAGAAAGTCATGGAAAAGAAAGGAAGTCATGAAGAGGTGGTCAAGGCACGTGAGAGATCTATTTATAGTGACCAGAGTTTCATTCAGTTTCAACATTTATATAAAGAACCATTAAAATATCAACATTTATATAAAGAACCCCAGCACAAAGTTTACTTCCCATGATTTGCTGGGTGATTTAAACGCAAAAGTAGGGACTGAAAAGACGCTGAAGCTACTGGCAAGTATGGACTAGGTGTCAGAAATAAAAGAGGAGAGATGCTGATTGAGTTGGCAGAAAAGAATAAAATGATAATAGGAAATATTTGGTTTCAACAACACCCAAGGCGGCTATGGACATGGAAAAGTCCAAATAATAACATATGTAGCCAGATAGATTACAGAATGATCAACAGAAGATTCAGGAACTTACTAATATCCGTGAAAACAAGACCAAGCACAGACTGAACTAGACAGAGAGCTGTTACAGAAAGATAAGGCAATACAAGAACAATATAGGACCATAGTACATAATAGGCATACTGCTACAGAGAAGATTGAAACGACTGATGAACAATGGAATATGCTTAAAGACTCTATTCAGCAAACATCTATCGAAATCCTACTTCCAAATAAATTACACACTAAACAGGGGTGAATGACAGAAGACATTTTGCAACTAATGGATAGGAGACGAAATCTTAAGGAAGATAAAGATGAATATGACAAAATAAAGAAATAAGACACAAATGCAATAAAGCTAAAGAAGAGTGGATAAATAAGAAATGTAATGAAATAGAGACACACCATCATGGAAACGCAAGAGATATGTACAAACAAATAAAGAAGTTAACAAACAAAAGAGCATACCACAAGACTGGTTGCCTGAAGTCAAAGGAAGGGCATACAATAATGGACAGAGATGAAATAATGGCAAGATGGAGCGAATACATTAGAGAACTCTATGAGAACAACAGAAGTGAAATAGATATACGAAATAATAATGAAGGGCTTCACATATTAAAAGCAGAAATGGAAGAAACCATTAAACACATGAAGAGCAACAAAGTACCAGGACCAGATAAAATCACCAAGGAAAAACTGGAAGCATTAGAAGAGCTTGGCATAGAAATAATTGCCAGATTGCTTAATGACATCTATAACAGTAACTATGTCCTATCAGATCTTATGAAATCAGTTTTCATTGCCCTACCATAGAAGCAAGAAGCAGTTGAATGTGAAGACCATTGAACCATTAGTCTTATGAGCTATGTTACCAAAATCCTGCTTAGTATTATCATGAGAAGAGTCGGGGGCAAAATAAAACCAGAAATCACCGAAGAACAGTGTGGCTTCATCGAAGGAAAAGGCACAAGTAATGCATATATATATATATAACATTGATGAAAAGATCAATAGAAGTAAAGACGGACTTATACTTGCGCTTCATGGACTACTGTAGAGCAATCTATAAAGTGAGGCACACAGAAATTATAAGAATGCTGGAAGACATCAACATAAATGGAAAAGATCTGAAACTCATCAAAAACATATACTGACAGCAATCAGCAGCAATGAAGGTTGAGAACCAAATAGGAGCATTCCAAGACATAAAATTGGGAGTAAGACAAGGATGTGTTCTATCTCCTGATCTCTACTTCTTGTACTGTGAAAACATAATGAGAAATATAGAGAGCTTGACAGGAATATCAATTGGCAGGTACAACCGTAATAACTTAAGATATGCAGACGACACAGTTCTGATTGCTAAAAGTGAAGAGGAGCTAAAGGCTCTTCTGGACATCATGGTTCGTGAAAGTAAAAGTAAAGTTCTCAGCCTGAATAAAAAGAAGACTCAAGTGATGGTCGTCTCAAAGAAAAGAATACCACCAAAATGTAGCATTACCATCGATGGCACAGAACTGAAACAAGTTGACAGATTCAAATACTTAGGAACGATTATAACAGCTGATGGGAAATGTCACAACGAAATAAAAAGCAGACATGCTCAGACCAAGTCAGCATTCTAGAAAATGAGAAACATCTTGTGCAACAGATCCATATCAATGGAAACACGATTCCGAGTACTTAAATGTTACATCGAGCCAATTTTGTTTTATGAATGTGAAGCATGGTCTATGAGTAAGAGAGTACAGCGAGAAATGGAGGCCATGGAAATGTGGTTCATAAGAAGGAAGTTGAAGGTTCCATGGACAGCTAAGAAAACCAATGAAGAATTCTTAAGAGAGGCTGGGGTTAAAAGGTAAATTACAGCAAAGATCGGAGGTAGACAAACGAGATTTATAGGACATTTTCAGAGGAGAGGAAAATTGGAACACATTGTGGCAACTGGAAAAATTTAGGGAAGAAGAGATAGAGGAAGACACACACACACACACACACACACAGAGAGAGAGAGAGGAGAGAGAGAGAGAGAGAGAGGTTACTCTTGTTACTGGTCAGCGTGTCTAGGAAGAAAGTCACCGGAGGATCTCATCATCAAGTCTAAAGACAGGGAATTGTGGAGAGAAATGATCGCATACGCCACGCAGCACGGCTTTTGATTGATTGACTGATATAAAGAACCATTAAAATATCAACATTTATAAAAAGAATAAATAAAATTTCAACATTCATATAAAGAACCAGTACAATTACGTACTGGCACCAGTGATGCACTCAAACACATGTGACCATGACTGACCAACAACATCACAAGAAATGTAGAATAAAACATCACAAGAGATGTAGAATAAAACATCACAAGAGATGTAGAACATCTTCCACATAAGATCTGTGTTGCAGATGGTTCACATTCTGTTGATGAGACACGTGCTTCATAGAACACTAATCTAGTAACAGTCAGTCTGACCCTCTCTCTTTCTTTATAGTTGAGTTCGTTGTTTAGTGTGTCAGTGACAATAAAAACTACAG
Source organism: Achatina immaculata (assembly GCA_009760885.1). Taxonomy (NCBI): domain Eukaryota; kingdom Metazoa; phylum Mollusca; class Gastropoda; order Stylommatophora; family Achatinidae; genus Lissachatina; species Lissachatina immaculata. The sequence continues at coordinate 29,613,138 of CM019692.1, read as the reverse complement.
TTGAGTGTGTTGTTTAGTGTGTCAGTGACAATAAAAACTACAGTTGAGTTCGTTATTTAGTGTGTCAGTGACAATAAAAACTACAGTTGAGTTCGTTGTTTAATGTGTCAGTGACAATAAAAACTACAGTTGAGTTCGTTGTTTAATGTGTCAAGGACAATAAAAACTACAGTTGAGTGTGCTGTTTAGTGTGTCAGTGACAATAAAAACTACAGTTGAGTGTGTTGTTTAGTGTGTCAGTGACAATAAAAACTACAGTTGAGTGTGTTGTTTAATGTGTCAGTGACAATAAAAACTACAGTTGAGTGTGTTGTTTAGTGTGTCAGTGACAATAAAAACTACAGTTGAGTGTGTTGTTTAGTGTGTCAGTGACAATAAAAACTACAGTTGAGTGTGTTGTTTAGTGTGTCAGTGACAATAAAAACTACAGTTGAGTGTGTTGTTTAATGTGTCAGTGACAATAAAAACTACAGTTGAGTTCGTTATTTAGTGTGTCAGTGACAATAAAAACTACAGTTGAGTTCGTTGTTTAATGTGTCAGTGACAATAAAAACTACAGTTGAGTTCGTTGTTTAATGTGTCAAGGACAATAAAAACTACAGTTGAGTGTGTTGTTTAGTGTGTCAGTGACAATAAAAACTACAGTTGAGTGTGTTGTTTAGTGTGTCAGTGACAATAAAAACTACAGTTGAGTGTGTTGTTTAATGTGTCAGTGACAATAAAAACTACAGTTGAGTGTGTTGTTTAATGTGTCAGTGACAATAAAAACTACAGTTGAGTGTGTTGTTTAGTGTGTCAGTGACAATAAAAACTACAGTTGAGTGTGTTGTTTAGTGTGTCAGTGACAATAAAAACTACAGTTGAGTGTGTTGTTTAATGTGTCAGTGACAATAAAAACTACAGTTGAGTTCGTTGTTTAGTGTGTCAGTGAAAATACAAACTACAGTTGAGTTCGTTGTTTAGTGTGTCAGTGAAAATACAAACTACAGTTGAGTTCGTTGTTTAGTGTGTCAGTGAAAATACAAACTACAGTTGAGTGTGTTGTTTAGAGTGTCAGTGACAATAAAAACTACAGTTGAGTTCGTTGTTTAGTGTGTCAGTGAAAATAAAAACTACAGTTGAGTGTGTTGTTTAGTGTGTCTGCAATATTCTGGGCTCATCTCCTCTTGACCTGGCTCCCCTACCCACCTGTTTTTCACATTCATCATCTTTATTTTTATCTCTAGATCCCCGTGACCAGACATAAATAACTGCCTCTTCCTTTTGGGGCCATCTCTATCCGGTCAGGCTCCTAAATACCATCTATGACATGGGCGTATGTCACCAGACTTCATAAATACCATCTATGACATGGGCGTATGTCACCAGACTTCATAAATGCCATCTATGACATGGGCGTATGTCACCAGACTTCATAAATACCATCTATGACATGGGCGTGTGTCACCAAACTTCATAAATACCATCTATGACATGGGCGTATGTCACCAGACTTCATAAACACCATCTATGACATGGGCGTATTTCATCAGACTTCATAAATACCATCTATGGTACGGGCATATGTCATCATCATCATCATCATCATCATGAAGTGCCGTGCCGACTGGCGTTGGCTATTATGCTTCTCCAGAGTACACGATCCTTCATGCAGGCCATCAGCTCAGTTGATGATCTCCTCTCGCACCATCCCGTCAGACTGTCCAGTATCATTTCTCTTGGTCTTCCTCTTGATCTTCTTCCTTCTATTTTTTCCTGTTGTTATAATATTTTCAATGCCCCTTCTTCTCATTGCATGTCCTATGAAAGTACATTGTCTCTCTCTTATCTTTTTGACAGGTGTTTTTGTCTTTCCAGCTCTTCTCATACATTCTTCATTAGTTATTTTTGCTGTCCAGGGGATTCGCAACATTCTTCTAATATGTCACCAGACTACACAAATACCATCTATGACATGGGCATATGTCACCAGACTTCATAAACAGACATGGGCATATGTCACCAGACTTCATAAACACCATCTATGACACGGGCATATGTCACCAGACTTCCTAAATATGATATATGACATGGCCATATGACAGCATGTGTTATCTATGTCTGGTATCTCTCTTTTTCTGGTTGACGTGTCACTAGATTGGCAACAGATAACTACATTTATCTGAAGTGTAGATCAAGAGATTGTGGTGGTGAATGTAAGAGGAATTTGCCGACAAAACCAGCACAGGTAAAAACTGAATGCTCACACAGTCAAGTTGTGGGCAAGTATCTATCACTCATGTCTTGCCCAAACTTCTTCGCCACAACAAAACTTCATCATCATCATCATCATCATCATCTTTTTTTCTTGCAAAGTTTCACATTTTGTTCTATTGTTCAATTACATTACTGGAAATGTTTTTAATTCATTATTGTTACATTATTATTATTATTATGTTTTATTGTACAAGAAATATTTCCTTTTTTAAAGTAAATTTTATATTGTAAAGATAAAAAAGTATATAAAAACAATAATACCTAGAAAAAAAAAGAAAACAAAGTAAAAAACAATGACACGTGAACATTTCTTGTAAACTTAGGTGAGATCTGAATGCTAGAAACTGCCTGTTAGCCATGTCTTATGTAAACTTAGGCCAGATCTGAATGCTAGAAACTGCCTGTTAGCCGTGTCTCTTGAAAACTTAGGCCAGATCTGAATGCAGAAAGTGCCTGTTAGCCATGTCTCTTGTCAATTTGGGTCAGATTTGAATGCTAGAAACTGCCTGAGAATTATCCTGTTAGCCATGTTTGTCCACTTTCTCATGTCCCTGTCGCAGTATTGATGTCTTATGTCGTGCAGGCAACAAAAGTCGATAGACATCTTCGCTAGCTAAGGTCGCCTGCCTTCCTAGAATCAATAAACCAGGTCTTATGTCGCCGGCAGAAAGTAGAAAAGATACGTTAAAAAAAAAAGATCCATTATTTCTGGACTTAGAGCAAACAGCTGCTTGTTCTATTATGTATAAAGTTTGATATTGTTCTAACAAACTGTGTGTACGTCAGTGGTAACGTAAAGTGATATGTCCGCGCCAGAACACATGCTAGCGAACAGTCCAGATCAGTTCAGACTTCATAAATACCATCTATGACATGGGCGTGTGTCACCAAACTTCATAAATACCATCTATGACATGGGCGTATGTCACCAGACTTCATAAATACCATCTATGACATGGGCGTATGTCACCAGACTTCATAAATACCATCTATGGCACGGGCATATGTCATCATCATCATCATCATCATCATCATGAAGTGCCGTGCCGACTGGCGTTGGCTATTATGCTTCTCCAGAGTACACGATCCTTCATGCAGGCCATCAGTTCAGTTGATGATCTCCTCTCACACCATCCCGTCAGACTGTCCAGTATAATTTCTCTTGGTCTTCCTCTTGATCTTCTTCCTTCTATTTTTTCCTGTTGTTATAATATTTTCAATGCCCCTTCTTCTCATTGCATGTCCTATGAAAGTACATTGTCTCTCATCTTTTTGACAGGTGTTTCTGTCTTTCCAGCTCTTCTCATATATTCTTCATTAGTTATTTTTGCTGTCCAGGGGATTCGCAACATTCTTCTAATATGTCACCAGACTACACAAATACCATCTATGACATGGGCATATGTCACCAGACTTCATAAACAGACATGGGCATATGTCACCAGACTTCATAAACACCATCTATGACAAGGGCATATGTCACCAGACTTCATAAACACCATCTATGACACGGGCATATGTCACCAGACTTCCTAAATATGATATATGACATGGCCATATGACAGCATGTGTTATCTATGTCTGGTATCTCTCTTTTTCTGGTTGACGTGTCACTAGATTGGCAACAGATAACTACATTTATCTGAACACAGATAACTACATTTATCTGAAGTGTAGATCAAGAGATTGTGGTGGTGAATGTAAGAGGAATTTGCCGACAAAACCAGCACAGGTAAAAACTGAATGCTCACACAGTCAAGTTGTGGGCAAGTATCTATCACTCATGTCTTGCCCAAACTTCTTCGCCACAACAAAACTTCATCATCATCATCATCATCATCATCATCTGTTTTTTCTTGCAAAGTTTCACATTTTGTTTTATTGTTCAATTACATTACTGGAAATGTTTTTAATTCATTATTGTTACATTATTATTATTATTATTATTATTATGTTTTATTGTACAAGAAATATTTCCTTTTTTAAAGTAAATTTTATATTGTAAAGATAAAAAAGTATATAAAAACAATAATACCTAGAAAAAAAAAGAAAACAAAGTAAAAAACAATGACACGTGAACATTTCTTGTAAACTTAGGTGAGATCTGAATGCTAGAAACTGCCTGTTAGCCATGTCTTATGTAAACTTAGGCCAGATCTGAATGCTAGAAACTGCCTGTTAGCCGTGTCTCTTGAAAACTTAGGCCAGATCTGAATGCAGAAAGTGCCTGTTAGCCATGTCTCTTGTCAATTTGGGTCAGATTTGAATGCTAGAAACTGCCTGAGAATTATCCTGTTAGCCATGTTTGTCCACTTTCTCATGTCCCTGTCGCAGTATTGATGTCTTATGTCGTGCAGGCAACAAAAAGTCGATAGACATCTTCGCTAGCTAAGGTCGCCTGCCTTCCTAGAATCAATAAACCAGGTCTTATGTCGCCGGCAGAAAGTAGAAAAGATACGTTAAAAAAAAAAGATCCATTATTTCTGGACTTAGAGCAAACAGCTGCTTGTTCTATTATGTATAAAGTTTGATATTGTTCTAACAAACTGTGTGTACGTCAGTGGTAACGTAAAGTGATATGTCCGCGCCAGAACACATGCTAGCGAACAGTCCAGATCAGTTCAGACTTCATGAAGGAAGAAAAAAATGATGGTGAAATAGCCGTACTTGAGATTTCTGGAGATAGGATGTGTCCTCAGTTCTACACAGGTACGGGCCAGTGAAAGTCGGAGTCTGGCCCCAATTAGCGCGGGTGCCGTGGAAGGCGTGTCACCTGCTCTCTGTTTCGGCCCCCCGGGTGAACTGTTGATCTAGTTGCCATTAAGCTATCATTGATCCACTTGTGACTTGAGAACCGTGCAGAAAGTTTGTTTGCAGACTAATATTTGTCTCCCCTTGCTCTCAACTTGCGCAAGAACTTTTGTCCAGATCAGACGATGAGGTTAATGGGAGGGAAGAGAAATCTAGAAATAAAATCTAGGACAGCTTTATACAAGAGGGCTAGAGAAACACGAGAAAGCCGATCATATGAAGAACAGATCCAGGCTACAACAGCTAATTATTTCCCTTTGATTAAAATTTTACAGTAGGATTTATCCTCTTGAAATAAGAACTGATTTTTTTTTTCCTCATTTCCGGACGACATTGATTTCGGTTAGGCCATTGCAATGATTAGGCACGATTAGTTGTAACTGACATCAATTTATAGAGCAGGGACTTTAAAAGACAAAAGTTTTAAAACAAATGTCACAAGTTAGTGTCAGCTTTTGACATACTCGACCTGCTGCTTTATTTTATTTGTCAGACTGTCATATACTGGTTCTTCTGTCATCATTATCATTTGTTGCATTATATTATACAGCCCAGCTTTGCTGTTATTGTGTCAGTTATTTAATGTCTGTATTATGGGCGTCTGAGTGACCATGTGGTTATTGCACTGGGCTCTCATGGCGAAGGGTGGGGGTTCGAATCCGGCCGGAGGCACCTCAGTCACCCAGCTGTAGAAATGGGTACCCGGCTTCTTTTGGAGTTTGGGAAGGAAAGGCGACCAGGCGTGATACTGACCATATCACCTTCTAGTGTGCTGACAGGACAAGGAAAATATGGGCACTAACACCATATCCCTATGTGCCTCTAAGGCATGACAGGATTACCTTTACCTTTATGTTATTTTCTCAGATATTTAGTGTCTGTGTTATGTTATTTTCTCAGATATTTATTATTATTGTGTCAGATATTTTGTGCCTGTGTTATGTTATTTTCTCAGATATTTAGTGTCTATGTTATGTTATTTTCTCAGATATTTAGTGTCTGTGTTATGTTATTTTCTCAGATATTTATTATTATTGTGTCAGATATTTTGTGCCTGTGTTATGTTATTTTCTCAGATATTTATTATTGTTATGTCAGATATTTAATGCCAGCATTATGTTATTTTCTCAGATATTTAGTGTCTATGTTATGTTATTTTCTCAGATATTTAGTGTCTATGTTATGTTATTTTCTCAGATATTTAGTGTCTATGTTGCGTTCGACAATTTTATAGCTTTGTCTGTTTCAGTGACACTATTTTGTGACAACTTTGTTCACACTTATTTTTGTATCGTCTACATCAGCTCCCTTTGCCGAAGATTTTTTATCCTGAAGCGTTTTGAAATGTACAATATAAACTCACGTGTATGTCACATGACATGGTTCCAGTAAATAAAACACAAAAGAATGGATGGATTACAGCAGGCACACTAGAACTGATAAAACAATGTAGAGAAATGAAGACGCAGTGGAAAGTGACAAACAACAGCAAAGAGGAATATAAATCTTTAACAAAAGAAGTACGAAGAAACATAAGAAAAGACAAAAAACAATACATACAAGATTGTTGTGAAAGAACATGTCACAGTTTTGAAATGTTACATATAAATCCATGTGTATGCAGCATCAAAGTTTTGAAATGTTACATATAAACTCACGTGTATGCCACATCAAAGTTTTGAAATGTTACATATAAATCCATGTGTATGCAGCATTAAAGTTTTGAAATGTTACATATAAACTTATATTAGTTTGCCACCCGAAAGCGTTGGAAATGTTATATATAAAATAAGATGTCTAAAACATCCAATTACGTTTTAGTCATCGGCAGAAAAAGTATATGTGGATAAATGTAGAAATGTTAGTGGTTGTAAATAAAATGTTAAGTGTCCCGCAGAATACTGGCTAAAATGACCTACCTGCAACTCACTTTAAGATCTTGTCTCACTTTAAGATACAGACTTGTCAGTCTCACTTTAAGATATAAACTTGTCTCACGTTAAGATATAGACTTGTCACTCTCACTTTAAGATATAGACTTGTCTCACTTTAAGATATAGACTTATCACTCTCACTTCAAGATATAGACTTGTCACTCTCACTTTAAGATATAGACTTGTCACTCTCACTTTAAGATGTAGACTTGTTTCACTTTAAGATATAGACTTGTCACTCTCACTTTAAGATGTAGACTTGTTTCACTTTAAGATATAGACTTGTCACTCTCACTTTAAGATGTAGACTTGTTTCACTTTAAGATATAGACTTGTCTCCTGGATATTACCAACGATTATTTAGTTTCGTGTACTTAGAACTGCTTTTAAGTGAGACAAGAATGTGCTCTATTCCAAGATTAGTTTGGGTATAAGTATAAATAAAATTATACAAATAAATATACACAAAAAGTATAAGTACTCTATATATAAACTATACATATAAATATACAGCAAAGAGGAATATAAATCTTTAACAAAAGAAGTACGAAGAAACATAAGAAAAGACAAAAAACAATACATACAAGATTGTTGTGAAAGAACATGTCACAGTTTTGAAATGTTACATATAAATCCATGTGTATGCAGCATCAAAGTTTTGAAATGTTACATATAAACTCACGTGTATGCCACATCAAAGTTTTGAAATGTTACATATAAATCCATGTGTATGCAGCATTAAAGTTTTGAAATGTTACATATAAACTTATATTAGTTTGCCACCCGAAAGCGTTGGAAATGTTATATATAAAATAAGATGTCTAAAACATCCAATTACGTTTTAGTCATCGGCAGAAAAAGTATATGTGGATAAATGTAGAAATGTTAGTGGTTGTAAATAAAATGTTAAGTGTCCCGCAGAATACTGGCTAAAATGACCTACCTGCAACTCACTTTAAGATCTTGTCTCACTTTAAGATATAGACTTGTCACTCTCACTTCAAGATATAGACCTGTCACTCTCACTTTAAGATATAGACTTGTCACTCTCACTTTAAGATGTAGACTTGTTTCACTTTAAGATATAGACTTGTCACTCTCACTTTAAGATGTAGACTTGTTTCACTTTAAGATATAGACTTGTCTCCTGGATATTACCAACGATTATTTAGTTTCGTGTACTTAGAACTGCTTTTAAGTGAGACAAGAATGTGCTCTATTCCAAGATTAGTTTGGGTATAAGTATAAATAAAATTATACATTTAAATATACACCAAAAAGTATGAGTATATATAAACTATACATATAAATATACACCAAAAAGGTATAAGTATATATATAAAATTTTATATATATATATTGGCAGAAAAGTATAAGTACTCTATATATAAAACTATACATAAAAACATACACACAAAGTATAAATATACAGTATATAAAATTATACAAATAAATATACACAAAAAGCATAAGTACATATAAAACTAAACATATAAATATACACAAAAAGTATAAGTATATGTAAAACTAAATATATAAAAAAATACTCTAAGCTACTGCATTAAAGCTGTTGATAATAAACTATTTGAAAGAAAAGTAGGAACAGTTTTATTAAGTACCAAACACTTAGTTGTGATATTTCGGTTTTCATTTTAATCATACAATAACACACAGGACAAAGGAACAGGGAAAGAAGATAAAACACACGAATGCTGTACAATAAACAGGAAAGGATACAAAGGAAAACTCGGGGTCACTGAGCTGTGACTTGTAAGAAGCTGCGTCCAGGAGTGAATGTGCTACTCTACGGAAGATTGTTAGCAAGACAATGAAGTAGGAAGATTATTAGCAAGACAATGAAGTAGGAAGACTATTAGCAAGACAATGAAGTAGGAAGATTATTAGCAAGACAATGAAGTAGGAAGATTGTTAGCAAGACAATGAAGTAGGAAGATTATTAGCAAGACAATGAAGTAGGAAGATTATTAGCAAGACAATGAAGTAGGAAGATTATTAGCAAGACAATGAAGTAGGAAGATTATTAGCAAGACAATGAAGTAGGACGATTGTTAGCAAGACAATAAAGTTGGAAGATTGTTAGCAAGACACAATAATTAGTGTATAGGTATATAACTATACCCAAAGCACTGCAGCATAGCTGTGATACCAAAATGTATAAACCAGGAAAAAAGTAGGAACAGCTTTATTATTTAGCTATTAAAACTGTGTATTCGTTAAATAATAAAGTTATTCCTACATTTTTCCTGGTTTATACATTTTCTTAGCAAGATAGTAACGCAGAAACAGTGGTAGTGAGCCAATAACTGAGAAAAATTGTTGGTGAGCCAATAACTGAGAAAAATTGTTGGTGAGCCAATAACTGAGAAAAATTGTTGGTGAGCCAATAATTGAGAAAAATTGTTAGTGAGACAATAACTG